>JAMPIV010007666.1:0-312594 GCA_024509875.1 Oreohelix idahoensis | reverse complement strand
CGGGTTTGTACATAGGGGAAATTCTGTGCTGTTTACCAAGAAACACTCAGATAAAGTTGGCAAAGGTATTTCTTACTTCCAGGATTTACAACAAAAGTTTGAAAGCCGCAACACTGTCACAGATAAAAAGTTAGTTGCTTATCCTTTACAGGACGTGGCAATCAACCCCAGCTTTTATTGGCTGTTTGTGATTTTTCTAGGCAATTTTTTTTTTATTCAGTAGTTTGCCATTGCTTTCTGAACGATACGGCGCTTATACCATTGTTAAAAATCCACACAAAGCGATCTGCTACCAAACCGCCTGCAGCAGGTTTCAAACCTGGTATATCTGGATTATGAAACTGCGTTGTCACTGATATGTTTAAGAAAATGTATAATCACAATGATAAAGGTCTCATCGTATCTTACAAAATTGCACACTTGATTGTGAAATGTGGTAAACCTCACAACATTGGAGAAAATTTAATTTTTCCAGCTGTACGGGAGGTAATTAGCACAATGATGGAAAGAAATCCAAGGACATCATTTCTTCTATTCCATTGAGCAATAATACTGTTTCAAGAAGAATAGATGAGATGGCAAGCGATGTTGAAAATCAGCTGTGTACTGATTTGCAGTTTACTGAATTTTCACTACAGTTGGATGAAAGCGTCGTGCGTGATAACGAAGCGTTGCTGCTTGCATATGTGAGATACATAAAGAATGAAAATATCATAGAGGATATGTTATTTGCAAAACTACTGACAGCCGATACAAAGGGGTTATCAATCTTTGAAACCCTTGAAACATTTTGGTTGGAAAAAAAAAATTATTTTTTCCAATGTCATCGCATGTGCGACAGACGGAGCACCAGCTATGGTTGGTCGTCATCGTGTTTTAACAATACATTGCGTTATTCATCGACAACATTTAGTCGCCAAGCATCTTAGTAACAGACACCACAACTATATGAACTGTGTTATCAGTGCAATTAACAAAATTACGATGCATTCGTTGAACGATAGATTATTTCGTAAACTTTGTTGTGATAATGGTGAAGAGTTTGAACGTCTTCTCCTACACACGGAAGTACGATGGTGTTGCAGGCTGTTTCTTGCTTGTAGTACCACCATAGTGTTATAGTGCTGTTTAAGTGAGTAGTGGGGTCAGGTCAACCCAGGCAGTACAATGATGTGAATATAGGTCACCAGGCGTTGAGGCACTGACAGGGTGTAATAAAGACACTCTCTCCAAAGGTACAGACTCTCAGATGTGTAGTGATCGTAGCAGTATGTAGTTGATGTGATGTGTGAGTGAGTAAACCTCTGAGTAAATGGTTGACGCGAATGTGTATAGGATCTTGGACAGTTCACATGACACTCACTCAATCACATGTAGAAGTCAGAGAATGTTGATAACAGCAGCTGACTTTACAATACTTTAATGCAGTACGACCACAAGAGACGCCGACATCAGGACATAGTCATTTGACAAAACTCAGGAACATTGTAAACGTGACGACAGTACAGTACAGTTTGCATCAACAGATCATCAGTAAGCTGTGCATATATGATGCTGACTTCAATCTAACTCTCTTCCTACAGCCACAACAAAAATACCCCGCATTGCCAGTGGGTCCTTAAACATGAGTTTAAACCAACTCGATTCTGACACCAGCAAGTCAGATATATTGTCTAGTATACAGCAGGCCGCAAAATATGGCAGGCCTCTAGGTACAATGGCCTCTGTGGTATTCCTTAGCAAACAGGGGAGTCAGACCCTGTCCAGTATGATAATATAATGTTCTTTGGGCATGCACAGGCCCTAAGCAAATAATGTCAGCATAATTCGTGAGCTCAACTCTCGTATCCTCGATGGACTCTTTCCCGCCCAGGGAAAAGTCACTGAGCTGGTAAATAAATGTTATACGTGATTTTGATAATAGAGGAAAATGAATCGAAGGATAATTTACCTTGTCATCCCTTCAGAATAACACTAATAAACACACTCGTCTCCTAGACGCTTAGAAATAAATCATGGGGGAACCATCTTTAGACGACTTCGTCTCACACACAGAGGACTTTCCTTCCCCAGGCTTAAAGCCAGACCAAAGACGCCAAAAGACGTCTTGACACTCTGAAAAACACAGCTCGACTTCCTGATCAGAAGTCTCTCTCATCGCACCACAAAAAGTTGCGCATGCGTCGTTAGACGCTAGAACCTCTGAGCTAAACTCAGGTGGGCGATGTTGAAAAATACTAGGAAAAACTGACCATTCAAGCCATATATGGTCAGGCAACCAGACATCAGTTCTATTTGCAAACATTCCGAGAAAAGCTGACCATTCAAGCCATATATGGTCAGGCAACCAGACATCGATTCTAATATTAGACCGCTAGGTTAAAAAACAAGTGGGATAACAACAACTGTTAAATTCAACCCTTGTAAAACATGAGTAATACCCCTTTGATCAGGAATCTAAAAATAATGTCTCCAAACTAAACAGGTACGTTTAACAGATTATAAACTTAGCAAAACTGTACGCAACAGTTTACCGCACCCCCCGGGAAAAAAATGAAACTTTTTTTTTAAAAATACATCCAAGAGCAAGATTCAACAGGCTCATAACGCACGAATGATGCGCGGACGAAAAGTATCCCATATAAATATAATGCCTAATGTGAGGCTAACTCGACGCATGGAGCGTCAGGTGAGAATATATCTCAGAACATTAGAGAAAGCATTTCTCTAAGTATGCACATATTCCAGGGAGGTGCCACCAACGTACACTACAGTGCTGGTAAAGTTATAATGCAAGCAAAAGTTACATACATATAATTTTATCTCACATGAAGTACCTTATCTCCAAGTCTAGTAATGAAACATCATCAAGAACAGCGGTGTCATTATCTAAATATACCGCATTATAGAGATACAATCACCTTAACAATAAAAGGTTACATCATGTTAACATGTAATAATATTTTTTTAACATAATGTTTTATACACAATTAACTAAGTAAATGAACAATGAAGTCCAGTTCATAGTCTAAGAGGGCACATCTACTGTATCGTCCCAAGGGTAAGTAAGGACCTCACAATACGTCATGGTTGACAAAATGTACAGATTCTCCCAGAACATCAACGACTTGCTGAGAAAATACAAATAACACAACTCTATTTGATAACTGTTAGATTTTCTAATATACAGTAATGAAATATACATTCTTAACTATAAACTGTGGCCGAGTGAAATTTCGACCATTATATTGTGAGCATTAAACCTTCCTCCGTTATCCCGATACGGTAACAGAGAAAGAAAATCACACAGTATAATACCATGAATTCACGAAAAGTAAAAACAGATGTGCTGATATATAGTTATAGTAAAGAACTGTTATAAATCTCAAAGTGTATCAGGAAATCTAGGACACAATAGTTAAGTGGAATCATGTGGGCATCTGGACAGAATGTCTGCCATCACATTATCCGAACCACGGATAGCTCGCACCGTGAAATGAAAGGGTTGAAGAGCAATGGCATATCGAGTGGATCTCGAGCTCTTCAAGTTCTTACTCTGAATAGCTGTAAGAGCTTTTTGGTCGGTTTCCACAATGAAATGCGCGCCAAGAAGGAATCTATGTAACTTAAGAATTGACCATACCATAGCCAACAATTCACGGTCTAGAACCGAGTAATTCCTTTCTGTCGCATTCAGTTTCCTAGAGATATACATTACCGGATGCAGAGTTTCTGAATGCTCCTGCATTAGTGCCGCCCCGATCCCAGTGGATGAGGCGTCACTACGAAGAACAAAAGTCTTATCAGTAGTAGGTAGCCTTAAGATAGGGGGAGTTGAGAATAAAGTTTTAATCTGATCCAATGAAGACTGGCATTCTTGGGACCAGCGCACCATATTAGGAGACCCTTTCTTCAATAGGGTCGAAAGAGGTGCCATAATAGAAGATAGATTCGGAATAAATCTTCCGTAGAATTGTATTAAACCTAAGAGACTGCGTACTTGCTTTTTCGTCTTAGGAATAGAAATGTTTAGTATCTTAGAAGTGTTGTGGTCCTCTGTCTTCAAGAGACCATGACCAACACGGTGACCAAGGAAAGAAATGTCACTAAACCCAACATAGGCTTTAGAGGGTTTTGCAGTCAAATTATGCTCGCAAAGAGTAGAGAGTAATTCGTATAAACCCAAATAGTGATCTTCCCAAGAATCACTGAAGAGACAGATATCGTCCAAGTATGCAATGACATCTGAACGATATGAGAGAATTCGACGCATCATGCGTACGAAAGTAGCTGGGGCGTTCATAAGGCCGAAAGGCATGAAATTCCATTGAAACAAACCCCTAGGTGTTGAGAAAGCAGTGAGAGGTTTGGCGCATTCAGTAAAAGGAACTTGCCAATAACCGTTAGACAAGTCGAGTTTGGTAAAGAATCGAGAATTAGAGAGTCTATTAAGTAGCTCTTCTAATAAAGGCATGGGTTCAGCATCGAACTTCATAACTTGGTTCAATTTGCGATAATCGACGCAAAGGCGTATGTTCTTGTCTTTCTTTCGAACAATAACCATGGACGAAGAGTATGCTGAAGTGGATGGTTCAATTATTTTCAATTGTATCATTTCATCTAATTCTTTCTCGACCTGAGTCTGAAAGTGAATATGAATAGGGTAAGGTCTAACCCTGATAGGATTATGGTCAGTAAGTATTATGTCATGTTCAATGACATGTGTGTGTCCAGGAATGTCAGTAAGGACATCATGAAATGTTTGTAACATAGAGGAGACTTGTCGCTGTTCCTCCATAGATAAATTAGGAGAAACAGTAACGTTTTTCCATGATTCCGTAGAATGAAGTGGAATCAATGGAAGAGGAAGATTAACATCAGAGAAAGTAGTTTCCTCATACTGTATAACCGACAGGTTTGAGTAATGACCATGTGGGACTGGAGAATCGTCCGTCGCATGGAAAATAGGTAGCAAATAGTCTGGTCGTTCATGAAATTCTGTGAGCATGTTTATATGAAAGGTTTTATGCTTTCCGTCAATATCGACAACATAGTCGACATCAGAAATTCTTGAGACTATAGTATACGGACCTTTCCATGCAATAAGAAGTCTGTTTTCCCTACAAGGTAGCAAAACAAATGCTTTGTCGCCAGGACAAAGTTGTCATAGGCATCTATTCTTATTTGCAAATTGCCTTGCTTTTTCTTTAGCAAATTCGGATGAGGAAGTTGCTAGTTTGCATGCTTCGATAATCTTTTGCCTTAGAGCAATGACATACTCATATGAAGATTGTGTGTCATCGTCAATATTATCAGCAGTTAGGAGCCGCGCTAGCGTAGTGGTTACCACACCGCTCTGGCGACCGGGTGATTCAGGATCAAACCCGGGCGACGGCATTTGAGAATTTTTCGTCGACCAGGATTTGGACTGGATTAACTCGAGACCTGGCGAGGACATTTGAAGGAGTGTCGTCGACCAGGGATTGGCGGCTCCTGAGCCGACCCAGCTCTAATGGGTACCTCTGAAATCGGAGAGTATTTGCCTGAATGGCGAGGGACACCTTCTCTGTACAAGAAAAAGGGATACTCACGTAAAATCAATGTCAGGTTAGACATTAATAATAACCTGAGATTTCGCCTCGAGTATTAGCGGGCGTACGAAAAAAAAATCAGCAGTTATAAGATCATGAAGTAAAGACATAGGACCGCGCGGTCGCGCACCAAAGACAAGTTCAAAAGGAGAAAATCCTGTATGTTCGTTGGGGACCTCTCTATGTGCAAAGAGGGCCACGGGTAAAACCCTATCCCAATCCTGAGGATGATCCTCAGTTATCTTCCCAAGTAAGTTCTTGAGTGTTCTATTCAGACGTTCAACTAATCCATTAGACATTGGGTGATAGATACTACTCAGAGACCTTGTAATATGCAGAGTAGACATTACCTGTGACATAGTGTCTGAGATTAATTGTGTACCATGGTCTGACAATATTTCTCCGGGAAATCTCAGACGAGAAAATATCAACCAAACAGCGTCTGCAATATCGGCAGTAGAGATGCTCTTAAGAGGTATAGCCTCTGGCCAATGTGTGCACATGTCAACGCATGTTAGGATAAATTGATGTCCTCTGGCCGACTTGATCTTAAAAGGACCAATAATATCTATAGCCATCTTCTGAAATGGCCGAATAGGAATGTCTGCAGCCTGGATAGGTGCAGCATGTCGCGGACCTCTCGATTTGACCTCTTGACATATTTTGCAAGATCGGCAATAAATGCGTATGTCTTTATTTACAAATGGCCAAAAGAAAGCCGCAAGAATTCTCGACCTAGTGCGGGAAAAACCCATATGTCCAGCATACTGAGAGTCGTCAGCATGTTGCAGAATTTGGACTCTCATACTCTTGGGCACGAGAATTTGTGAATGCATAGACGTAAACGAGTCTTGTACCATACGCACAAGTACACCATTCTTCATTGTAATCCAAGATTTGTGATTTGTGTTCTGATTTGGATCACCTTTCTTCGCCAGAATAAAGAATTTTTTAAAAGAAGGATCATCTTCTTGCAGTTTTATAAAAGTGTCACGTGAAATCACCAAGTGATCATCTTAGCTATGCACTTCATTACCTTCAGTTGATGAGGTTTGAAGCATATTAAGAGCTTGTGCTCTTGTGACCACTGCATTGGCAGCTTGTATATTTTGTTCTTCCCAAGCAGCTATTTGCTGCGGGATGCATTCCCTATTTCCGTGAATACGACTGATGATAAGATCAGCAATAGGATTCGGTAGAAGACACGCATGGACATCTCCCGTAAAGAAGGGAGTAGCAATGTGAATGATAGCAGTTGGATACTTTTCCAAAGTGCCACCAAATGTCACACATTTGACCACTTTTCCCGTGGCACAGGAATGATCTATGAGAGATTGCCTAACTCCGATAGTAGTACATCCAGAATCGAAAAGGACTGAAACTGGATTATTATTGACTAGACCTTTATGTACGATAAGAGATCCTCTCCCGTCATGCGCAGCTGCAGCAGGAAGAGCGGGAAGAGGGTGACCACAACTTAAGGTAGATACAGTAGAAGGTTCAAATAGTGTTGTGCATTGGGGGCATTGAGATGCTCTCCCAAAATCGAAAGCAGAACATGTGATGGCACTAGAAGTACTTTTATTATTGTATGATTCATTACTAACTACTTGTGACTCTTGTTGAGCACAGTTAGCATGACGACACGATCTATCGTTATTGTGTCGCGCTCTACCACGACTATTATTTCTTTTATAGTTATTGTTATCTGACCTGTTGTTATCATTGTTTTGGTTTGAACTGCAGTTTTTACAATTATGATTGTCATTTTCCCTTTGCTGAGAATATTTACCATATGGATTTTTTTTGTCTGCTTTCATAGCTAGGATAGTTTCTATTGTGGCTACCCCTGCGAAAGTTTCTATAATTGTTTGCTCTATAATAACGAGGACTGTCAGATCTCCTCCAATTCTTTGAAGAAGAACTATTACCATATGGATCACCATGATCCTGTTCAAAGTTACGACTACTTTTCCTGTCAAAGTTTCGCTGACCACTTTGAAATTTATGACGAAAATTAGGACCATATGGTGTCGCAGAAGCTACGGGCAAACCTTCTTTACCTTTAGAATTGCTAATCGTTTGTTGTGGGTGCGCAGTGACATACTGGCAACAATATTGTTCCATGTCTTTTATGTTTTTAGGTTTACGTTCATGTATAAAGGCAAGGAAGGACTCATTGACTGATGACATTACTTTGTCCCTAAGTAATAAGTCCACAAGTGCTTCATATGTGTGTTCAGTCTTAGACAGCTCAATCCAACGTGTGAAAGTAAGACGTATCTTTGTAATAAAGTCTGAGAACTCTATACCAGTCTCTGGTAACATAGTCTTAAAATGAAGGCGATAATCGTCTTCTTTAAGTTGATATCTCTTCAATAAAGCCGCTCTGACAACTTCATAATTAGTCTTATCAGGTTCTTCTATTGCCATTATAGTATTTAACGGTTCACCTGTAAGTAATTCCAATAGTTGTCCGACATACTGCTCTTTATCTACCTTATGCGACACGCATGTAAGTTCAAATCTATCTAGATAAAACGTTATGTCGTCCTTTGCAGTGTTGAAAGGAGGTAATTTGACTTTATAAGAATTCTCCTTAACTCCGCCTATGCCGGTCCCAAGCCCGGATAAAAAAGGAGGAGGGCGGCCTGCATGGAGGCCGTAAGGAGGCAGCCCCTCCACCATGCAAAGGCACAACACGCCAATCACCTGTTTGTCTTAAACTATGATTACGAGCAATACAAGAGAGAAAACCGGACTGATTCTAAAGGCGACGAACTGGAACGGACTGCGACTTATGGAACTTGGAACACAAGAAGTATAAATGGGAAGGAAGAGGAGCTGGTGGAAGAGATGAGGAAAGCAAATCCTGGTTATAACGGAAACGAAGAAAAAAGGACAAGGAGTCATGGATCTCGATGGCAACACGTTGCTCTACAGTGGTGTACCCATATCTGAAAGAGCTAAAGGGGGCGTGGGTTGCATTGTGGCCCAAAATCAAAAAGATAGTATCAAGGGATGGAACTTTGTCTCGGAGCGCATTATGGTTGTAAAACTAAAAGAAGGAGAAACCATAGTCAAGCTGGTCATAGTGTATGGGCCAAATGAGGATGAGAGAGCAGAGGTCAAGGAGGAATTCTTCGAGCTGCTTCAAAGGACAGTGGATGACTGCCTAGATGAAGTTATCATGCTCGGAGATTTTAATGCCAGAGTTGGAAATGACCATGCTAGATGGGGTGGAGTTATCGGAAGATATGGAGAAGATATTCTCAATGACAATGGAAAGCGACTCCTTAGATTCTGCAGTGAGCAGAATCTGATCATTACAAACACAAAGTTCCCCCATAAGCGCATACATGCATACACTAGATGTGAACCAACCATGAATGAGAAGTCAGTGATCGACTATGCCATTGTTCGGAGAAGCTCATTCAGATATGTCCGAGATGCAAGAGTCTGGAGGGGGCCAGAGATTGGAAGTGATCACTACCTGCTAACAATCAAACGAACAACTGAAAGAGTTGCTCAGCCTAGGAACTGCCCAACATCACGCAAGAAACCAAGTAAATGAGCAGGAGAAATGAGCATTAGGACCTACAAGCTGAGAGAGCCAGAAATTAAGACCAGATATCAGGGGCTTATTGCTACAGCAGTGAGCAACACAGAAGAACGACCTGATGACTTGGAAACCCTCTGGAATAAATTCAAGGATATCATAAAGACAGCTGCTGCAGAAGCATGCGGTGAAGTCCGACTTGGGAACCAGAGAAAGAGGACACCTTGGTGGACAGAGGAAGTCAAAGAGAAAATAAGAGAGAAGAAAATGGCATGGAAACAATACTTAGGAGCTAAAAACACAACAGGACAAATGGAAAAATATAGAGAATATGTGACACTCAGAACAGAAGCAAAGAACAAAGTGCTAGCAGCAAAACAGAAGTCCTGGGAAGAATTTGGAGAAAAGCTAGAAAAAGATGCACAAGAAAACCAGAAATTGTTCTATAAGACCCTAAAGAACACGAGGAAGGAAAAACAATGCCCTCTCAAATTTATAAAGGACAAGCAAGGCAAATTGCTTACTGCCCCGAAGGAAGTAATGGAAAGATGGAAAGAATATTTCTCAGAACTCCTGGATGGTGAGCATGGTGAAGCATCAGAAACGATAACCACTAGCACAGAAGAGAAAACCAATGATGGTGAAGATGACATAAAGATGGAAGAACTGAGGGCAGCACTAGAGAAAATCAAGATGGGCAAAGCAGCAGGGCATGATGGTATAACACCAGAAATGGTTAAGTACATGGGAGCATCAGGCGACCTATTACTCTTAAAGGTCCTACAGGCAGCATGGTGCAACAAGACCATACCAAAGGATTGGGAGATTGCCATCATAACACCAATTTTCAAAAAGGGTGACAATCGACAATGTGGAAACCATAGAGGCATATCCCTTCTCAGTGTCCCTGGTAAAATCTACTCTAGAATCCTAGAGCAGAGACTCCGGCGCCTAGCTGAGCCACAATTGGATGAGGTCCAGTGCGGATTCCGAGCAAACCGAAGTACTCAAGACCTAATCTTCACACTCAGACAGCTGAGTGAAAAGGCCCTTGAGTATAAGAGTGAGATCCATCTTTGTTTCATAGACCTGGAAAAGGCGTTTGACAGGGTCCCCTGGAGCAAACTTTGGGACTGTTTGGCAAGGAAGAATATTCCAGCACCTCTGATTCATGCTATACAGAGCTTCTACAAGTCTTGCAGAAATTATGTGAGGACAGCAGGCCATAAGTCAGAAGAGTTCAGGACCACCACTGGTGTAAGACAAGGTGATATCCTATCACCTTACCTCTTCATACTCCTTATGGACGATGTCATCAAGGCATGTAAGGAGAGAACAAGAAAGTATTCAGTGGGGTACTGGAAGATGAGACAAGTCTATATTTTGGAGCTGGCATTTGCTGATGATGTTGCCCTGATTGCTAAATCAGAGGCACATCTCCAATCCAACCTGCAAGTCGGGAAAGAAGAGCTGGAGAAGAGAGGGATGGTCATAAGCAGCTCTAAAACAAAATCCATGGTGATATCACGAGAAGAAAGAAAACATCAGATTAAGTTGGGAGAACAGGTCCTGGAGCAGGTCGACCACTTTAAATATCTCGGAGCTATTATAGACCGAAAGGGAGGCATCAAAAAAGAGTTGGCCACTCGAAAAGCAGCGGCTGGGAGACTTTTTCAGGCCATAAATCGTGGATTCCTCAGCAAGAGAGAGGTTGGTAAGAAAACGAAGATGGCTGTATACCGCTCCACTTATGTCCCAGTCTTGACATATGGATGCGAGTCGTGGGCAATGACTACAACCCACAAAAGCCAGATCCAAACCTCAGAAATGAGGTATCTGAGGAAAGTGGTTGAAGTAACAAGAAGAGACATGGTCCGCAACCAGACGATACGTCAAGGCCTAAAATCCCACCCGCTGCAGACCCAAATAGAACAGTCCCAACTGAGATGGTTTGGCCATGTCTGCAGAATGGGAGAAGATCGGCTACCACGACAAGCATGGGAAACAAAGAGCCAGGGATCCAGACCTCCAGGACGACCCAGAGTCCGCTGGGAGGACAACATTAGACAATCTTTGAAGGACCGAGGACTAGAATGGAACCAGGCCAGGAAGCAGACAGCTGATAGAATGGTCTGGCGCTCTCTCTTCCAAACCTCTACACCTCACGGTAGAAGGGGAACGACTAAGTAAGTAAGTAAGAATTCTCCTTTGTCTTACCAGAAGTTGCTTGAGAATTACCCATATTCATCAATTTTAAGTTCTCTACCACCAAAGCTAAGAGTTTCTCTTCATGTTCCATTTTCTGTTTCTCTTTTCTTTCTTCAGCTTCTATCTTCTGTCTTTCAGCTTCCATTTGCATTTGCATTTTTTTTTCTTCAGCAGCAGCTTGAAGTTTTCTTTCCTCAAATTCTCTTTGTTGCTGAATTTTTTTCTCCTCAAATTCTCTTTCCTGCTGAATTTTTTTCTCCTCAGCATCTAACCTTTTTTCTTCCGCTTTTTATTTTTTCTCTTCTGCTTTTTGCGCCTTGTCGTATAGAGCAAGAGCAAATTCTTCCAGTTTCTCACCTGTCTTCCCAAAAGCTTTCCCTTGCTTAATAAAGTAGTCTAATGTAGACATTATGTCTAATAATATGCTATCTGTACCTGTGAAATAATATTACCTTTTATCCCAATCTCAGTGGGAACAAGTCTTTTAATAAAGAACTTGAATAGCTACCTCACTTTATCCCAATCTCTGTGGGAAACAAGTCTTTGATAAAGAACTTGTATAATCACCTTTATAATAATAACACCGTCAATCAATTTATATCCCAAGTGCACTAAATATGACTAAATATATATAAACAGTGTATGACAACAACGAATAACGTAAACAAAGAACAAGTATCAAGGACAATACGATAACATTTGCAGAAATCAAATAAATTATAAAGCGAAACTAAAGAAAATATCACAAAGCATGTGATGATAACTGCGAAAAGTACAACAAAACAAATGACTCAACAGTGTATAAACATAAAGGTGTATAGAACTAAACGAAAGGATGAGGAGGCGGACAGATACAAACAAATCAAATCAAAACTAAAGAACAGAAAAATAGAACAAAAACAACGAAAAGTACACCTCGTCACAACTAAACAACAATAGCAACAAATGTCGCTAGCAATTTCAACTGAAGGAAATTTGCAAAGTCCCTACAGAACGTTTACAGTAGGCCCTCGATTAAGTGGGATATCCTACCATAAGACACCGCCCAACCGAAAAACCCGCAGAAGTATAAACATAGAAGTAACATGTAACAAAAAACATGTAACATATAAACAAAGATTGTGTAAAGAGGAAGGTTCAATTACACAATACAATGGCACAGTTCACAACAATAAACATGCCACTTAACTTATGATGCAATCCTATCGTCAACAACAGCAACGAAGAAGCACTGTAGTCAGGATTCTAAGGAACAGAAGATCCAACGCTGAAGGGTACTTCTGAGCTTGCTTCACAAACGACAATAACAATGTTGGTACCGGAACTTGGCCTTCAAAACAATGGCGACAACAATGGTACCGGAACTTGACCTTCCGTACTACAGCAATAATAATGGTATCGGCACTTGACCTTCTGAATACACAGCAATAACAATGGTATCGGCACTTGACCTTCTGAATACACAGGCTCAGGAAACGTAGAACTGTCAACAATCTACCGGGCAGCGCCGGGTACCTTCAGTTATCACGAAGTTGACAACAGCACGCCAATAGCCCCATCAAGCTGGCTCACCATACTGTTGCAGGCTGTTTCTTGCTTGCAGTACCACCATAGTGTTATAGAGCTGTTTAAGTGAGTAGTGGGGTCAGGTCAACCCAGGCAGTGCAATGATATGAATATAGGTCACCAGGCGTTGAGGCACTGACAGGGTGTAATAAAGACACTCTCTCCAAAGGTACAGGCTCTCAGATGTGTAGTGATCGTAGCAGTATGTAGTTGATGTGATGTGTGAGTGAGAAACCTCTGAGTAAATGGTTGACGCGAATGTGTGTAGGATCTTGGACAGGTCACATGACACTCACTCAATCACATGTAGAAGTCAGAGAATGTTGATAACAGCAGCTGACTTTACAATACTTTAATGCAGTACGACCACAAGAGACGCCGACATCAGGACATAGTCATTTGACAAAACTCAGGAACATTGTAAACGTGACGACAGTACAGTACAGTTTGCATCAACAGATCATCAGTAAGCTGTGCATATATGATGCTGACTTCAATCTAACTCTCTTCTTACAGCCACAGCAAAAATACCCCGCATTGCCAGCGGGTCCTTAAATATGAGTTTAAACCAACTCGATTCTGACACCAGCAAGTCAGATATATTGCCTAGTATACAGCAGGCCGCAAAATATGGCAGGCCTCTAGGTACAATGGCCTCTGTGGTATTCCTTAGCAAACAGGGGAGTCAGACCCTGTCCAATATGATAATATAATGTTCTTTGGGCATGCACAGGCCCTAAGCAAATAATGTCAGCATAATTCGTGAGCTCAACTCTCGTATCCTCGATGGACTCTTTCCCGCCCAGGGAAAAGTCACTGAGCTGGTAAATAAATGTTATACGTGATTCTGATAATAGAGGAAAATGAATCGAAGGATAATTTACCTTGTCATCCCTTCAGAATAACACTAATAAACACACTCGTCTCCCAGACGCTTAGAAATATATCATGAGGAAACCATCTTTAGACGACTTCGTCTCACACACAGAGGACTTTCCTTCCCCAGGCTTAAAGCCAGATCAAAGACGCCAAAATACGTCTTGACACTCTGAAAAACACAGCTCGACTCCCTGATCGGAAGTCTGTCTTAACGCGCCACAAAAAGTTGCGCATGCGTCGTTAGACGCTAGACCCTCTGAGCTAAACTCAGGTGGGCGATGTTGAACAAATACTAGGAAAAACTGACCATTCAAGCCATATATGGTCAGGCAACCAGACATCAGTTCTAGTTGCAAACATTCCGAGAAAAGCTGACCATTCAAGCCATATATGGTCAGGCAACCAGACATTGATTTTAATATTAGACCGCTAGGTTAAAAAACAAGTGGGATAACAACCACTGTTAAATTCAACCCTTGTAAAACACGAGTAATACCTCTTTGATCAGGAATCTAAAAATAATGTCTCCAAACTAAACAGGTACTATTAACAGATTATAAACTCAGCAAAACTGTATGCAACAGATGGCTGTCCAAAGGTAACTTTTTAAAAAGATTATGGGCATTATTTGATACTGTTGTAGAGTTTTTGGATTCAATCAAAGAAGAATTTAGCATCGAAAGAGAAGTATTGCGAAACGATGTGGCCTATCTTTCAGATATATTTGAAAAGTTAAATGAGGTTCTTCTTAAGCTACAAGGAAATGAGATCAGTATGATTAAAGTGAAAGGAATTATCATGGGGTTCATCAACAAATTGACATTATATAAAAATAATCTTAGTCGCCGAGAACTTTCTCATTTTCCATGTTTACTGCAGTTAGGTGGGGACAGGCTTAAAGATTCAGATTTTGAGGTGTATTGCACTCATTTGGACGCTATTAAAAATGATATGAGCATAAGATTTAAAGACTTGTAAGAACTAATAATACCGGATTGGGTGATTAATCCGTTTGAATCAGACGTGGAACAAGTTAATCAACATTTACAAGAAGAATTAATTGAGCTACAAAATGACTTAGAGGCAAAAGCGCGATTCAGTCACACACATTACGAAAAATTATTGGATCCAGCAGAGGCTTGCGTATCCCGTTCTTTGGCGTGAAACTAAATTGCTAATTACAGCATTCCCAACGTCGTATTTGGTGGAGAAGGGGTTCAGTGCAGTAGTGTTGCTACTACAAAGGCAACGAAACCGACTGCAGATTTGTAACAGAAGAGATTTGAGACTTCTTTTAACAAACTTAGAACCAAATATTTAAAAACTGACTGAGTCACACCAAGCGCAAGGATCTCATTAAGCTTCATTAGTAAGTGAATTTTTATAAGATTATATCATTATTATCAATTAATAATTTTTTCAATTTTTTCATGTTTAAAGTGGTTACATAAGGAGAGGCTTAAATACTCATATTTGAAGATATATATGCAGTCATTTAGGCTTTATTATAATGATATGATTGTGATAGTTATAGGGTTGTAAGAACTAATTTTATATATGAACTTGTGGTGTACATAATTCCGTACTTAAACTCATATTTAATATAACTATGCTTTTATAAATGTGCTTTCTCTTTTTCTTTATATTATAAGAAAAGATAACTCATTAACTGCATTGCTTTTTTAAAAGTATGGTGGAATATATGTATGTGTGTGTGTGTATGTGTGTGTGTGTGTATATATACACGATAAAGAGCAAGGGGGTGTTAAAAGTGTGGGGGGCATTTTAAAATATTAGTTTTCAAAAGGGGGCGTTGCTACTATCAGGGTTGAGAAACACTGGTGTAAGGTAACATCGTGAGAAGTAACTCGTGCTGAGAACAATGCGCTGCATAAAATACAGGCACAAGAAACAGTACGAAATAGTCAGCTGAGTGTATGAAATCTCGTACAGAGAAGTCATGAACATACAAATGATACCGACGTCAATAGGAAAATTAATAAGAAAGTAATGATGACTGACTATCTGAGTCGTCGTGTAAGACAAAGGAAACTCAGCTGACAAAGGCATATCTCTCAAAGGTTGAACTGCAGTCATAGCCTGTGTACTGTTCAATGAAAGAAACATTTGATATGCAATACAGACGCAAAAACAGACATGAATGAATTTGGACACGGGTCAAAGTTTAAAAGTAAAGCAGTGAGTACGACAAAAAGTCGTAGACCAAGAAGATACTGAGCTAACCGGCCCAATAAGAAAGGTAAATATACCCACAAGAAATATAAATGCACGAAGAACTAGGTCCGTACATTTGGCAAAGAAACCACTAGTCATTGCACAAAACCAGTTTCAACCAACGTGACTGGATGTAGATTCAGCCGTGGTAATAAAGTTGGTATGTGTATCAGACAATACAGAGGAATCTTCCTCCTTAATTGTACTCAAAGAAGAACTATAGTTTAAGCAACGACGAACTAAATTATGTCGTCCTGGGCTCAAAGAAGCACCAACATTGGTATTATGAACAATAGTATTATTAGTACTGCAATATCTCACTACATTAGCAGAATGTATCCGGGGATAAGATTTTGCCAAAGTCGCAAATGTGGTAGCAGTAAGTTGATATTGCCGTTCCCAACCAGCAATTTGTACCGAAGTACACACTTTTATCTGTCCGACGACAAGGTCGGCGATCGGATTCGGGAGCATGCAAACGTGTATATACCCCGTAAGAAATGGAGTGGCAATGTGGACGATGGCAATTGGAGAAGTCTCAACTGTGCCACCGAATGTCACACATTTTACGACATTACCTGTAGCGCAAGACGGGTGAACCAGTGACTGCAGGATCCCAACCGTCGTGCACCCAGAGCCCAGAAGTACCGAAAACGGTATATTATTGACAAAGCCCTTGTGTAAAGTAAGAGACCCTGTTCCATCATGTGCAGACAAGGCTGGAAGAGTCGGGAGAGGATGACCGCAACTCAATGTAGTAACTGCTGCAGGCTGAAATAGAGTCATGCACTCAGGGCACTGTGATGCACGATCAAAATCAAGAGAACAACAAGCAGCCGCATTATTAGTAACAGTATTATTGTCACCCTGATTTAAAATTACATGAGGCTCAGGTTGAGCTGAGTTAGCATGTCGAAGAGATCTACCATTATTTGGAGATCTACCTCTATATCGCAATCGATTGTGACAAAATTTCGCTAATGGGACCTCTGTTTAGATTAGAACCCCAATTAGAATGGTTATGATACCTATTTTCCCTCTGATTAAAATGTCCATTACTTGAATTGTGTTTGCTTTTAGTAGAATTACTGTAAGGTTGCCAATTATTAGCGTGGTTATCACGTCTACTATTTCCTGAATTATTGTCACGAAAATGTTGTGGCCCATTGAATTGTCTCCAGTCCCTTGGAGCAGGAGAATTTCTACGGAATTGATTCCTTTGGTGAGATATGTAATTCCGGTAATCTCCCCTACCAAAATTACTATCAGTGCTTTGCGACGTATGTCGTAAGTTATTATTGTAAGGCATAGCAGATGCCACTGGTAATGCTTCCCTGACGTTAGAGTTGCTAACAACAATGTTTGGATGTGCGGTTAGAAAATGACGACCGATTTCTTCAGTAAAATTCAGGTTAGCAGGCCTTCGCTCATGCATGAAGGAGAGAAATAATGGGTTGATTGAGGGCATCGCCTTATCCCGGAACATTAAGTCCATAAGGGCTTCATATGTGTGCTCTATTTTTGAAAGTTCAACCCAGCGAGAAAAATTAAGACGTATAGATGCAGTGAAATCAGAGAAGTCCTTTCCATTCTCTGGCAGCAAGCTTTTAAAACGGAGCCGATAACCGTCTTCGTCAAGTTGGTATGTTTTTAGCAAAATACTCCTGACAATATTGTAGTCATTTTTATTAGGTCCTTCCCCCATACAAACTGCTGTCAAAGGTTCTCCTGTGAGAAGTTCCATAAGTCGTGTACAATATTCTGATTTATCTATCTTATGAGACTTACATATGGCCTCGAATCTATTCAGATAGAATACGATATCGTCGGAAGTAGATCTAAATGGAGGCAGCCTGATCTTGTAAGAACCAGAATGGTTCTTGTGTGTAGTTGCTTGAGTTAAGGAGCATTTTGTGCATTAGTACCGTTCATTAATTTAATCCTTTCTAGTTCCAAAGATAATAATTTCTGTTTGTAAAGTCTTCGGTTTTCGTTTTCAGTAGCTTCCAATTGCATTTTCTGTGTTTCAGCTTCCATCTGACGTTTTCTGTTTTTCAGATTCCATCTGAAGTTTCTTGTCTTCTGCATCCATCTGACGTTTTCTTTCCTCCATCTGAAATTTATGTAATTCATGTTCCTGGGCTGTCGCATATTCAGAGGTTGCGAATCGCTTTAACTCATCAGAATCCATACCAAGTGCCTTACCTTGCTTGATAACATAGTCCAATGTAGACATCGTGTCTATGTTTATCAGTTGCTAACTCACTTAGTCAAATACTTCTTTAAGAAATTAAAAGTATCATTTAATTAATGTCCTACAGGTTCTAGTCCACTGAACCAATGTATAAATTCCTCTTAATTTCAGGAATGCTAATAGTACCCTATAGTTATTAATCAATCAATAAATTATGCATTAAAAAATTTAGAGCATATAAGACAGGCAATATGTGACGAAGATACAGAGAACAACTGAAACGAAGACGAGATACCATAGTACGAATAAACCCGTTTGCAGAATCAACGAAGGAATAAATTAGAAATAAAGAAACAATATTGCAAAAAATGCAATGACACTGCGAAAAAAGATACGAGACAAGCAACAGTACAGTGTATAAATAGAAAATGTGTAAAGAAATCAAGGATAGTAAGGTGGAGAAGGACAATTACAAACAAAGTCAATCAATACACTAAGGCACAGTGAAAAAACATATCACGATAACAACAATAAAAACAGCACGTCACGTCTAAACACTAAGGTGTCACAGGCAACCAAACACAATGGACCGAAATCCTTCTGCAAATATAAGCCGGAATTTCCACTGTGGGAAATCTGCAAACGTCCCTAAAGAACGCCTAACGTGAGCCGTGGTGCGAAGCTTAGATGTACCCCACGTAGGTCTCCGCCCAACCTTCCTGCATGGCACATAGAACATGTCGATTAAATGTTGACATAAAGAAAGGCTCTACCAAAAACATACAGCAGTGGTGACAAAGAGCACATATATTAGGCCACTTATCTGATAAGAAAAAAAAATATCCCGATCTCCACTAGCAAAAATGTCGAACGGCCTCGGGCGCTGTATGGTGTGCAAAAAAATGTGGAAGCAGTCCAACGTTGACCCTGACAAGGTACGTATCGCTGGATCACTTAGAGGTCAGTGAGGTTGATCGTTACACATGAGACTTAACGAAATGCGGTGTCGTCGATGACGTTTTCTTGAAACTTGACGTATCTTGAAACTTGACATACGAATTATGTTGACACCTCTTCGGTTGAACAGGTTTTTTTCCCTTTTTACTGGCCACCACTACTTTCTTTCATGGTTACTGGCCTGTCAGGCTTACTGTCTGTGGCCAACGTATCTTTTGATAATAAGTTTTGCGAATGATTAGTGGGCCGGTATTGTGTTGGCAAATAATACTACAGTGGATCAAGACTGGGTGATCAAACCGAAGAGAAAGTAGACGCTGGACTCGTAGGGTACAGTTTGCAACGAGCCATCATTTAATGGGTACAGACTTGAATATGTTGACGAAACGATACAGGCAATCATTTGAAATAAATGTTCATACCAAATAATAATTCATGGCAGGAAAATGTACATTGTCACTAATGGTCAACATGGACGTTGATTGACTTCACTAGCCGTTACCACATGCAGGTTAACGGAAGCTATACAGCAACGAAGTTGTAGGATGTATGGGTTTACAAAAATAACCATGTTAAAAGCATTGAGCATCAATATATTTAATGACGATTCAATAACATTTCCTATTGTTATATTGACGCACTAGCAACCGACTTCACTGGTCGGTTGAAACTCTGCAATAAACGGTACTGGAGGAATATGTATCTGAGGCTTGATACAATAAGCCGATTATGGCTGAATATTAATAATATTTTCTTCTTGGCACAAGAAAAGTAATATCATCTCACAGATGATTATAATTATAACATGGCCGTGTCCTCTCTAGACTTCGGATAAGATCCCTTGGCCAAATAACACGTCTGTTAACTACATTGGATTTTTGGGTCTGCCTCCAGTATCTTTGCTGGATAGCAATAAATCGCCGCGACAAACCGCGCAATCTCCGTTTAAGAATCGTGCACGGTCGTACGCAAATAATTAAACATACAATTAACTTAGATGCGCTCAAATGTGCGTCTACAAAATACTAGACTCACCTGTGAGGATCTCAAACATATAACTCCCCTGCTAAAATAACATACGTGCCAGATAATAACGACCAAGTCCTTTGGCACCGTGATGCGTAAAATATATAAGCACAGTTCAACACACTCCGTCACTTCAGGAACCCAGCAGCATTCACTCTTCAGAACAGTATATTCCAGGACCACGCAGATCAGCAGACTTCAGGAACTGGCAACCCATCAAGTGGTACTGAGACCCCGATTGAGGCATGGGTAGACTCCCTCTGGAAAGGCACATCGGTAAGGCATGATAACATCATAACTCGGCAGGAACGAAAACGTAATGTTCCTCAGGTAGTTAGAGCAGTACGAACGATGGCACTACTGCAGGTCGGCTACGAGCACATCAGTGGTTGCGATGCTCTAGAACATGATCTAGATAAGAAGGGTTGCACACACCCTGAGGTGCCACCATGATAAAGGACTTTTTTTTATCGTGCTGTTCTTGTTATTGGTCAATGATTGTGTTGTCTTAGCTCGGTTAGCATACTTGGTTGACCATTGTTCTGGGTTCCTTATTGGTTTCATTTATAAGTAATGATAATAGTATTTTCCATACAAAAGAGTGCATCGTGCTTGAATGAGTAATCAATAAAAGGCGTAGCAACGAAACCAACTTTAACTTGATTGATTTTCTTGGTAAGTCCTGATTTGTTTTGAGTCCAACATGGATACACTTTTATTAACGAAATATATACGAAGACATCCATAATAATCAGTTCATAAATAATACATAGTATTGCATTCCAATTCAATATGTTACCGTCAGAGTCCAGTTATTTAAATGTCATCAGAACCTCATGGGACTATATATGCGCACTGTCGCTAAACGGACAGTTGGAAATGAGAACCATTTAGTTTGCGAACACAGATCATAAGATGATCAATAATCCTTCCTTCCATGGTTATCCAATAATCATAAACAATTCCGTACCTTCATTATAATAGTAAGGACTGACCCTCTGTCCTTTTTTTCAATATAAATTTTTGGCATCATTATAAGCCTAAGCCTAGTGGGCACAGCGGACTGATCATCCGCTTGCCAGTCTCTCTGATTACGGAAACAACAATTAATTTTCTGTTGTACCAATAAACGCCACTAGGCGTAATGGAACAACAGTTGATTTCTTGTTGCCCTAAGGCGCCACTAGGCGCTCTGGCCATGGACTGCTTTGTCGGTTGGTGGCTAAGGATGGAAGAAGAAGAAGAAGAATAAGCCTAGCGCTGGAAGGAAATAAACCACGTCTTCACAGATTGACGGTCAGAATAATAAAGGTCAAGTTCATTAGTCACCAAGCGTGACAATATCAACGCTCCCGCGTCACAATCGAACCATGCGATTTGCGTTCACCAAAAAACCATGAAGCATAAAAAACATTCTCTATTAAAAACCTATCAACATCAAAATACGCACTGCCAACTATAGCAGACGACATCGTTAAACATGTCGTAACACACCACCACTAGCAACACTACCAATACCAACCAAATACAGACGTTCTAATCTTCTCTGCAGACACCACAGTCAAGCACTGCCTCAGCAGCTTAAACTATCACCTCCACACACGAAGGTACGATTTAGACACTTCACTGCTCTAGACTTAACAACGTAATTATCATCACGATCCAATAACATGGCAGGCAGTCAGTTTACAGTATTCCAATATAGAACACACAGCAATTTCGCTGGCATCAGGGAAAGCCAACATGTCCTTTCCGGACAGGATAATTTCTCACTGATCAATTTTGCAACTTTTCCCGCTACTTTCAGTAGTCACATGACCCGCCGGTTCGGCTAACTTCGGCCTTTCCCGACTGGCTTTTCAACGATCACTAGACAAAAAATGCACACACACACATACACATACACACACAGTTCAGGAGATATGAGGAGCTGAGAATGATAAGAGGTTGCAAAAATCAGTGTTGCAGGCCCAACAAGGCCAATGGACTACATGGAAAGGAGCCCTGCAAAGAACCTTGACATGGAATGATATTTGGGATGTGGCACCTCTTAGGGCTCACCGTCATTGTTAAATCAATGTATGACCTCCTGCCATCGGCCACAAACCTTGTGAGATGGGGAAAGTCGGATGATGAGTAGTGCCCCTTATGCCGTAAGAGGCAGACACTTGAACATGTGCTCTCAGCTTCCAAGGTATCATTAGGGTAAGGGCGAAACACATGGCGCCACAACAAAGACGGCCGGATGTGGTGCTGTATTCATCATCATCGCACTGGTTATATTGATTGAAGTAACCGTGACATTTGAATCCAGATTGGATGAGCAACATTCGTTCAAAGCGGCAAAGTATAGTGATCTGGTCACGGATTTGAGACACGATGGGTTCACTGCAGGGGTAATGGCTGTTGAGGTGGATACAAGAGGGCTCGTGGCTGCGTCAGTGTATGATTTCTTAAAACTGTTGGGTCTGAGAGGATAGTCGAGAACAAGGGCACTGAAGAAGCTTAGAGAAACTGTGGAGATGGCATCATGCTAGCTGTGGAACAACCGCAATGGGCTATGGAACTCGGGACAGTAAAATCTACCCCCACCTGCTGTATAGGAAGCACCCTGAAATTGTTCTAAGTCCGCAATATATCGAGATTTTATTGTATTGGTGAAAGGACGGTGGTTTTACAAGAAACGGGCGGCGTATTTTATGAGGCGTCAGGCGAGGTTAAATTTCAGAGGCCGGCTCGCAAAGAATTCACGCCTCGCGGCTTCATGCAGGTGTGTTAGTGGTGTGCCGCGGAACGACCGCAATAATTTGTCTTCACTTTTTTACTTTCACAAATGCCTCCTGTAGGCGGAAATGTGGATTTTAAAGCTGCATCCAAGGTGGAATGAGTTCATTTTCTACACAAGACAACAGGAGGCTGAGACACTTAAGAGTCATGGCCTAGGTGGGCCCAGCCCCCTTACAGTGTAAAGGAGAATAAAGGGCCGAAACACTTGTTCGACGGGGTGATTCCTTTTGATGATCAGATTGTCTCCTGTTGTATCGCTATGTATAGAGTTTGCTATCATATATATATATCAAAAAAAATAATATGGGGTATTTCCTAATAACATATTGGAAGTATGAACAACAGAGAAAACCTATATTAGATTATTTAAGGCGTGCATTTCAGCCATAGCTGTGGAAAAAAGTGACGAAAATAGACAGACCTAGAGAATTGCACAGTAAGGTAAAACCGTACATAACAAGAACTAAAATTAACATATAAGTATCAACGATGGTGTCAGGATATGGGTTGGCTGATGGGGTGCTTGGTTATATGGATGATGGCAGATAATTAGTGGATTGGATGTCACACTGTGTCGTACTAATGGAAATCTAATCTGCAGCATCCGACAGCCTCACTTCCCGTTAGCGTCCTAAGATTCGCAAACAAAGTCACGCAATTCTCTGCTTGCCTGACTCACCTTTTTAATCCACGCCTCTTTTATACTTGACCGTATCAAACGAGCTTGTTTAATAACTTTCACAACCTGACATTCAAAGCAGGGGGTGAATCACGTTAGTTTACCTGAGTTTATCACGCGAGTGAGCTGTCAATATTACGACAACGGACCGCTCACACGTGGAAAACACGTGCAAGTGTAACGGCCTTTTGAAGTTTCTCTATAAGGGGAACAAATCCTTTGATCTCGAGAAACAGGGAAAATCTAAGATGGGAGCCCGCTGCACGGGTTAAGCTTTTGTTGTCGATTAGCAACGGCCGGCAAAAGCGACCGTTAAACCCTTCATCTGGGAAACGTAGTTTCAGATTTCTCTGCTAGGAATCTAAGTGTGAAAATTAGCATCTTCTAGAGATCGTTATAACATAATGGTAGATAAACTGCGCCTTCTCAATCTATGTTACCAGTGTCGCTCATAATTTTTCAGAGAGAGTCTAAACACGTCATCTAGAACCATTTGGAATACTTGTGTTAATAGTTTCGTGATGATTTCTTCGTGGATTTCAGGTAATATAAATTTGTGCTTAGCGTATTACAGTGTTAAAGGTTTATCATCCCAAATTCACTGTGATTTCTAGGTGTTAGAATCACTGAAAAATAACGCGTAGCTAGTTGTGTATCAGTTGTTCAGTAATGATAATTTTCCACCAGCTATCACACAGAAAGAGACGGTTTAGTTGACTAAATATTACACTGCGCACGACGGATAATTGACAGAATAAAATTCACTTTTATTTCATTGTGTGTAATTTTAGAAAGTGACTGTTATTTATATAGCATGCGACTTAACAAACAGACGCCGACAATCTAATAGTTATTAATGACAAGCGATATTTGTTATAGTGCGCGTAGTGATAAATTAAATAATAACTGACATTGTATGCTGATTGTTAGCGCGCAGAAGGAGCAAGGAGGGCACATACCTTCACTTGACCTACAGACGCCGTGCTAGCAAAACCTGACCGAATAGGAATAGGCTAGAGACACCTTGTGTTTTTTTTTAAACTATAATCAGGATTGACGGAGAGGATAAAAGATCGTGGCGTCCCTTTCCGGGTGCTTATATGTAGATAGTTTTTTTCCACAAGGTTTGTTTCATCCTTAGGCACGACCTGATCAAACGGCGACCAGCGGTTTTCTTAATTGGCTTCATTTGGCCTATACTTTAGTACATTGTGGTCCATATTGACCTTTTTCCTACAGTTTACTGATTGGATTAAAGTTGTGTTTCTTTGGCTTACGAGTCTCAAAGTTCGTTTGCGAACAGGACCGGCCATATAGACTAACTGACATTTTAATCATAAATGTTAACTGGACTCTAAACACCAGAAGTATTTATTAAATGCTATCAGCATACTGAGGTGTGAAAGATTATCCCGATTTCTGATAGTCGCAGCCAAAGTGGATTATTTTTATCCAGAAGAGTTACGCTATTTCAGAATCGGCACTCACCAGAGCCAGCCGATAGGATTTACCATCATCATCTTAAAGTAACAATAATTAACAAGTTTTTAGCAATCAGATGTTTTCCCACTGTTTACGGTGAACACCAGCTCACAGAGAGTCTCGGCATTAACTATTCAAAGTGACAATAGTGTATCCAGGAATCAACCACCAAATTAGGCGTCCCCCTTATAAACTTTAAGTTTTTGTGGAGAAACTGGGGCCCAATTCGGAAGATAAATACTCCGGACCTTTTACACGTATTTTTGTTTAATTTTATTGGATAACGTTTAGTGGGAACTGTGTTCCTTCTTTACTGTCCTTTATTGTAACCTAGTGCAAAACCTGTAACCTTTTGGGTTTATTAACTTGTTGGGTTCTTATCTTCTCAATGAGGGAAGGGCATAGGTATTCTGTTATTTTTCAATGCACGTCATTCTGATGTATTTGATCTTTCTCTTTTAGATATTAGATGTTGTAAAGTGTAATGATAATAAACAACAAAAGAACTAATCTGTGTGTGTGTTGGTCAGACCCATACCCAATTTTACCATAGTTTTTCACGTTTGTGTGTGTCTTGTTGTCACATAATTGTGTGAGCTTGTTTAGTTTAACTGATATTTCTCAATATAAGGGGGTGCCAGATTGTCTGATACCAAATTATAGTCGTACAGATAGGCTGGACTAGAAAAATTATTCAGTCCAGACACAGATCTGCTCATTAAACTATCCAATGAAAGGTTAAGCGTTATCTTTAGTTCATTCGCTGTCATTATTTACTAGTTAATATTATAATCTCAGCTGAAACATTGGATAGTTGTTATAACCTTAAACTTGTTTAAATTGTTTTTAATTATACGTTTCTTTTGTAAATAATGTAATACACACTTTAAAAAACAAAATGCAGACTAAATACTGTAGATTGTGCGGTTTAAAATTAGCTCATAGACTGTAGCGTGACACAGTAGTGGTTCCAACTCGCTACCTTTGCCACGAGAGGCCTGAGCTGTAACTACAGACGCTCTCATAAGTTCATGCTTGCTTGAATAAACCCAATGAGAAGTCACAACAAGTGGGCCTGAAAATACACAGGGAAAAGGCAAAAATTATGAGAATAAATGCAAGAAATGATAGCAAGGTTGAACTTGAAGAAACACCACTAAAGGATGTAGAATCGTACACATATCTTGGCAGTAATATAGACAGAGTTGGAGGAACAGCCAATTATCTAAATATACGAATACAAAAAGCAAGAGGAGTTTTCATTGCATTGAGAAACATATAGAGAACATGAGAAATCAAATCCAACAGGAAAATAAGAATCTTCAACTCAAATGTCAAGTTAGTCCTATTGTATGGTTCTGAGACACGGAGAGTAACAAAAACAGCAACCACAAAGCTACAGACTTGTATAAATGGGTGCTTGCGTAGAATAGAAGGACTGAAATGGTATGACAAAGTCATAACTGTGGAATTGATGACAAGAACCAGACAAGTGCCAGTGGAACAAGAGTTGAGAAGAAGACGCTGGCGATGGATAGGACACACATTGAAGAGACCCGTTTAAGCATTTACCAGGTAGTCCTTGTGCTGGAATTCACAGGGAAAGAGAGGCAGAGGTAGACCAAAAAACACATGGAGCTGAACATGATGATAATGAAAACATGGAAAGAACTTGAGCGGATGGCACGGGACAGGAAGACTTGGCATGTGTTTGTTGAAGGCCTATACTCCTCGGGGAACTAAAGGGTATTAATTGATTGATTGATTGAATAGAACGACTGTAGTTATATTACAATACAATTAACGTGAAACTGATGACATGAACCAAACAAGTGCCAACTGTTGATATGGTCTTTGTGTATATATGTTATGTCTCCATAGTTACTGTGTTTCCCACTAGAGTTACTTGCCCTTATGCTAACTACTTCCTTCCTCTTTCTGCTTATAAACATGGCTGATTAAACGTGTCGACTTTGTATCTAGTGTGTTCAGGCTTCGTGATTATGCTTCGTAATGTGAGAATGTATGACAGCCAGCCACGCCTCATTACATTTAACAACATTTACTATATACAACAGTAAATATCAACATGGTGGCAGCGGTGTTTATTTCTACAGAATTCGAACTATGCTGAATGTCTTGTAACAAGTGTGCTGACGTCATAGACTGGTAGGTTATTGCTTGCATACCATTGTTAGACATTTCGTCATGGCAGAACGGCCCATGTTTCGGTTACCACCCTGCCTAGACATAAATAACGTCGAACCAGACACATTTCGTAAATGGAGACGACAGTTAGAACTGTATATGGATGCAGCAGAGGTGGCCTCTAAACCTGATCCTGTTCGGGCGGCCATCATCCTACACTGTGCTGGACCTCAAGCTGTTGAAGTTTGTGATCAACTTGCAGAGGAAGGAGACCACTCTAATCCTAATAAAATTCTCGATTTGCTCCAGAACCATTGCAGCTCACGAAGCAATGAAGTATTACATACGTTCAGATTCTGGAACACACCTCTTCAAGAGCCCTTTAATTCCTTTTTGACTGAGCTGAGAACTAAGGCAGATTTGTGCAACTTTAACGACAAGGATCGTATGATAAGAGACAGCATTGCATTTACTGTTAACAAAAGGTTACAAGAGAAGCTCTTGAGAGAAGCTGACCTCGATATAAAGAAAGCCATTCACATATGCAGAGTCTTCGTGCAAACTGGAAAAGACATAAGTGAGATGAATAATACAGTACAACCTTCTGAAGCAAGGGTTGAAAAGGTACAGAAAAAAATCAATCAACCACAAACCTCGCAAGAGAGACACTGGGCATGCTGCTGGTAAAGCCTGTCAAAGTAACACTGACAGTGGGTACTTTGAACCTAGAAAGGAGTGTCATTACTGTGGTCAGAAACAACCATTGATTAAGAAAAAGTGTCCTGCATGGGGGAAGTTTTGCTCAAACTGTGTTGGAAGAAACCATTTCAAAGTTACTTACTTACTTACTTAGTCGTTCCCCTTCTACCATGAGTTTTAGAGGTTTGGAAGAGAGAGCGCCAGACTATTTTATCAGCTGTCTTCTTCCTGGCCTGGTTCCATTCTAGTCCTCGGTCCTTCAAAGATTGTCTAATGTTGTCCTCCCAGCGGACTCTGGGTCGTCCTGGTGGTCTGGATCCCTGGCTCTTTGTTTCCCATGCTTGTCGTGGAAGCCGATCTTCTCCCATTCTGCAGACATGGCCAAACCATCTTAGTTGGGACTGTTCTATTTGGGTCTGCAGCGGGTGGGATTTTAGGCCTTGACGTATCGTCTGGTTGCGGACCATGTCTCTTCTTGTTACTTCAACCACCTTCCTCAGATACCTCATTTCTGAGGTTTGGATCTGGCTTTTGTGGGTTGTAGTCATTGCCCATGACTCGCATCCATATGTCAAGACTCATTTCAAAGTTAAATGCAAGAAAGTTCACACTGTTCACACAGAGTCAGTGGAAGATTCTGAAGTTTTTCTTGCTTGTGTGAAGTCTAGCAAAGCTTGTACATCTGCACAACTCATTGTCAATGGAAAAATGGTAAAATTTCAGCTAGACACAGCAGCTGATGTGAATACAATCTGTCAACGTTTTGTGATGCAAGAACAATTGTTACCCACTAAACAGAGGCTTGTTATGTGGAATGGTACTAAGATGACTCCACTGGGAGAAGTTCTATTAACTGCTGAGAATCCTAAGACTGGGATAAAACACAATATAAGGTTTACTGTTGTGAAAAATAGATTCACATGTTTGCTGGGCAACAACACACTGCAGGATCTACAGTTTGTGACAGTCAACACAAACAAATTTATTGCTAAGGTGGCTACTGACAGTTCAGATAATGATCATAACTCTGATAACCATCTAGGTGTCCTGGGTGAAGCTGTGTTGCATATTGATCCTAATATTCGTCCAAAGGCGCTGCCATGCAGAAAAATACCATTTTCACTTAAGTTAAAAAAAGTTAGTTGCTTATCCTTTACAGGACGTGGCAATCAACCCCAGCTTTTATTGGCTGTTTGTGATTTTTCTAGGCAATTTTTTTCATTCAGTAGTTTGCCATTGCTTTCTGAACGGTACGGCGCTTATACCATTGTTAAAAATCCACACAAAGCGATCTGCTACCAAACCGCCTGCAGCAGGTTTCGAACCTGGTATATCTGGATTATGAAACTGCGTTCATATCCATTAGGCCACAGACGCCGACTTTCACTTAAGAGCAAGGTAAAATCAAAGCTTCAAAATCTAATGAACAGAGGCATATTAATACCAGTAGAGGAACCGACTGAATGGGTTAACCAAATGGCTGTTGTTGAAAAGTCTGATGGTTGTTTAAGAATATGCATTGATCCTAGACCCCTGAATGAGGCTTTGCAGAGAGAGCATTACAGATTACCAACTTTGGATGATGTATTGCCTGAACTCAATAATGCCAAGATTTTCACAAAGCTGGATATCAAGGAAGCATTCTGGCATATCAAACTTGATGAGAAGTCTAGTAAACTTACAACAATGATTACACCTTTTGGTAGGTTCAGATGGTCTAGATTACCATTTGGGTTGAATGTAAGCAGTGAAATTTTCCAGAGGCATCTAGTACAAGCTGTTGAAGGTCTTCATGGTTCCATCAATGTTGCTGATGACATAGTTATTGCAGGTTGTGGATCAAACAGACAGCAAGGAATTAAGGACCATGATCTGAAGCTTAAAGCACTGAAACATAGGTGTAAAGAGAAAGGCATTAAACTGAATGAAGCTAAAGCTCAAGAGAAGAAAGAAGAAATTACCTTCATGGGTCACCTTATTACTGCTCGAGGTGTTGAACCAGACAAGAAAAAGGTTGAGACAATACTAAACATGCCCGTTCCTAAGGACTGTCATGAAGTTCGCAGATTTTGCGGCATGATACAGTATCTAGCAAAGTTTCTCAACAATCTTTCAGAAGTTCTTCATCCAATAAGAGAACTTACCCGTAAGGATACTCCCTTTATCTGGTCTGCTGAATGTGAACAAGCTTTCAAGAGAATCAAGAAGCTGATTACTTCTACTCCAGTACTCGCATACTATGATCCTGATGAATCTTTGTGTATTCAAGTTGATAGTAGCAGCTATGGACTTGGGGCTGTCCTCCTACAAAATGGTCATCCAATAGAGTTTGCTTCAAGAGCTCTAACTGAAACAGAACAACGCTGGGCTCAAATTGAGAAGGAACTCTTAGCTGTTGTATATGGTTTGGAACGCTTTGACCAGTACACTTATGGAAGGACAGTTACAGTCATCAACGACCATAAACCTTTGGCAGCCATCGTTAAGAAACCTCTGAGTCAAATTCCTCGAAGACTGCAGAATTTATTGATGCGCAGCCATCGATATGACTTTGAATTCCAATGGGTACAAGGTTCCGATCTTCTTATAGCCGACACACTGTCCAGAGTTTGTATTCACAATGTCACATTGGATTCCTTAGCTGATAGAGATAGCAATGCAGGAGCTGATGCACCTGTAAGATTACCTGAAATACCAGATGTGATGATGGAAAAGATTAAAGCTGAAACTCTCAAAGACAGCGTGCTTCAGAGGTTGAAGTCGACCATTTTGCATGGGTGGCCTACAAAAAAGTCTAATGTACCAGCTGAGCTTATGCCTTATTTTGATATTCGTGACACTCTGACAACAGAACAAGGCATAATACTTAAAGGAGATCGTATTCTTATCCCAAAAGCACTGAGGCCTGAAATCAAGCAAAAGCTACACGCTGCTCATCTTGGATTTGACAGCATGATGCGCCGGGCCAGAAGTTGTCTGTTTTGGACCGGCATGACGGCTGAGATTCGACAGATAGCTGACAGTTGTCCAGAATGTCAAGAAACGAAGGCAAGGAATACTAAAGAACCTTTAAACCAACACTCAAGAGGTTTATCACCCTGGGAGAAAGTTGCACTGACATCTTTATTATAGAAGGCCGATATTATTTAGTTCTGATTGACTACTTTTCCAACTTCATTGAAGTAGACTTTCTACCTACAATGACAGCACAGTTAGTCATCAGGAAATTGAAGTCTCATTTTGCTCGTTATGGTGTTCCTAAAGTTATTGTATCTGACCAAGGTACTCAGTTTACGTCTGCACAGTTCAGATCATTTACTGCTAGATGGGGAATACTTCATGTTAAATCAGCACCAGGTCACCATAAAGCCAATGGATTAGCTGAATCTGCTGTGAAACTCATTAAGGGTATGATGAGAACGACTGTTCAAAACAATACAGATGCATATGAGGCACTACTTGAACTTCGTAATACGCCGAGACAAGGGTTTGATCAAAGTCCAGCAGAAATACTGTTCAACAGGAAACTGCGTACACTGATACCTTCTGCAGTGAAACCCGTTGCATCTCACAGTAGAGTTATTGAAAGTAGAGGCAAGAGAGACAGATCAGTGAGGCATATTATCATAAAACTGCTCATGATCTGCCCAAGTTGTCTCACCAGCCAGTCTATCAAGACCCTGAACAACCAAACTGGCAACCTGGAAGGATTGATAAGAGGCTCTCTGAAAGATCTTATTTAGTTGAAGGGGAGAATGGAGGTCAATATGTCAGAAACAGAATTCATCTAAGACCTAAAACAACACCTTTCACACCTGATCCCGCGGACCTGGAAATTAATTTCTCCTCTCCAGTTCTACCCGAGCAACAGGTTGTTTTGCCAGACTTGGAGAACACTAGTGAAGTGAACAGTTCCAATCCTCCAGAAGATAATCCTTCAACTCCAACTACTTCTAGTCCTGGGAAAGCTGGCAAAGAACAGAAACATTCTCTCCTATCATCTAGCCCTAAGAGACCTCAAAGAGATCGCAAGAAACCCTCTTGGATGAATGACTTTGTTCACTCATAAAGAAGGGGGGATGTTGATATGGTCTTTGTGTATATATGTTATGTCTCCATAGTTACTGTGTTTCCCACTAGAGTTACTTGCCCTTATGCTAACTACTTCCTTCCTCTTTCTGTTTATAAACATGGCTGATTAAACGTGTCGACTTTGTCTCTAGACTAGTGTGTTCAGGCTTCGTGATTATGCTTCGTAATGTGAGAATGTATGACAGCCAGCCAAGCCTCATTACATTTAACAACATTTACTATATACAATAGTAAATATCAACACCAACAGAACCAGACATGAGAAGATTTTGCTGATGATGGATAGGACTCAACACTGCGCAAACTTACTGATAGGTTTAACAGGCAGTCCTTGTCCTGGAATGTCCAGGGTATGAGTGGTAGAGGAAGACCAAGGAATACACGGAGACGAGAACCGGAGACAGACATGAAGAAGACATGGAAATACCTTGAGATAATGGCACGTGACAGGAAGACTTGTAATAAAACATATGATCCTTATGAAGCTGAACGGTGATGATAATGACCAAGTAACGTTGTGTCTTGTACACAGATAAATGGGGGGGGGGGGTTTTGTGACGTCATATTGGGGGTCTGGGTTTTTGTGACGAAGTGTGACCGGGGGGTGGTTTAAAATGGCAACAATTGGATGACGTCATATGTTTACGACCGGGGCCTTTCAGAGGGCGAGAGAGGCCCAGGTCAGTTACCCTTTTGAGGCCCCCGCTAGATTTAAAAAATGCCAAACAATAGTTATAATAAATGTTATGATTTAATAATCAGATTTGCAAAAATGTAAGTTTTGACAGTTTAATACACAAGAAATAGTAAAAGAACACACATATTTAATACACAAAGTGGAAAAGTTTAAAACACATGACATTAAAATGCATTAATTTAAGAAAATTGAATATCGGCATTACTATGCAGTTATGTGATGCTACAATAATTTTTAAAATATTCCTTTTCATTTAAAAAAAAAAAAAGCCTTTCTAGCTTTGTTATCTGCAAACGAATAAATTATCGCTGAAAAATGTACTTACCTTTTTAAAATCATGGTTGCTGTTTAAGGTAGCAAGGCCATTAAAATGATTTTGTCCCGCTTTGATCGGTAGTAGTTTTGTTTATTTAGTTTTAGCGCTTCAGCTTCTGGGCGAGACAATATATAAGATGAGATGATTTTAACATCTTGGAGCCAAGGGAAAGGCTAAAATACTAAATCTGACCTGGCAAAGTGGTAAACTACCAAAAGTCAGGAAAACAGCCATTGTCTGACCCATTTAAAAAAAAGAGAAAGCTTGAAGATGATCTAAACAGATTCATGCCAATCTCACTGACTTCCAACATCGGAAAACTGGCAGAATGAATGTTCAACAATTAACTGTTCTGGGGCTGTAATCAACAAAATCTATCAACAACTTTCAAGCAGGCTTCAGCAAAGAATCAAGAACAGAAGACCAATTTTTCTTTCTTACTCAAAATTTGAAAGACAGTTTTAAAAATAAACAAAATTTCACACACACACATACGCACGCACGCACACCAACCCCCCGCCCGCCCGCACGCACGCACACACACACACACACACATATATAAACATGTTCGCAATGTCTATATTATTTTTCTTTTACCAGTCTATATTTCTTGTCTTTGTCGCCTGTTTGTAACTTTCGCTGAAGAAAGATGAAACCTAAAGCTTCCCATGTTTCCTGTGTACCGTTAATCTGTAAAACTGATTCAATACCGTTTTATTTGTGTATATATATATATATATATATATATATATATATATATATATATATATATATATATATATATATATATATATATATATATATATATGCCACTTTCTCATATCAGCGGTTGTTCATATTATTTGGAATTGAATCAATATATATCCTAATTATAACCCATCAGAGGTTGAACGAGATATTTTTCTTCATTAATTTACAAAAAAAAAAATATTAAAAAAAAATTAATTTCTGTACCAGTTTTTACAGCAGCCATGTAATTTATTTACTTACACTTACGCTATACAACATATTTAGCAAGATTGTTTTTTCTTTAAATTTCGCGATAAAAACGAAATTCGTTACTCTGTTTTGAATTGTCTGGCAACACTGCTTATTTATTTTTTTCCATTTCGCTCACATTGACATTGCCTAATCCATCTTTTTATATTTTTCGGAGCTACTAAAGAGACTTTTGTAAGAAAGGTTTGTCATTTAAATAAATAAAGAGGGAAACATGCAGTATTTATGCATTTTAATTTCTGTCCACATTTGTTTCGATGTAACGTTCACAGCCTAGTAGTCTGGTAAAATCTTGGGTAGGCCCTAAATGGGAAGAATAGTCTACCAAGGTAAGCCATTTTGCCCGAATGTTAGCCTATCAACGCGGATACGTGAGCGTAACACTTCGACAAAATGTAAAACACCCACTATTAAACTAAACAAATTTCAACTAAAATGAACGAGAAATATCCCTTTCAACACCTTAGGGCCTATAGGTTACAATTATGGGTAATATCGCAATGAAGTTCGCCGACTGTTCCGCATTTATTTTTGTACGATTTAGAGTTACAGTTGGGGTTAGGGTTAACCAATCCAAACCCTAAATCTAAATCGTACAAAAATACATGCGAAGCGGTCGGCGAACTTCATTGCAATATTACCCATAATTGTAACCTATAAGATGTTGAAAGGGATATTTCTCGTTCATTTTAGTTGGAATTTGCAATTATTACCCAATTATGATACACAGCGCCTCAAATTCCTAATTCGTTAATAAATCATGGTCTTGAAATGTAGCCTATGTTATGTGCAAACACACTGCCCTCCATGAAAAACACACCACACGGAGTCACAATATGCAGCGTGCGGTAGATCGTTCTTCCCTTCTGCCAAATCTCGGAGGTCAGTAGACTAGTTACACATGCAGCAAGACTGACTCTCGGTATTTATGTTACAGGTAGCCTTAACCTAACCCCAGCCTTATTTCGAGCATTGGTTGTCAAAAGTCAAGCAGCTAGCCTCAACCTAACACCAACCCGGTTTCGAGCTTTGTCAACATTAATAACGCCTGACAAACAACATTGAAAACAAAATAAAAACTGAAAATGGCAGACTCCAACTTACTGCCCCCTCCTTGAAATGGCAATTTTGCTACTTTCTTAGCTCCAAGTCATTTCCAAAACATTTATATTTGTGAATTTTATTTAAGTATGTAGACCAAATTGTTACGTTTGTAAATCAGTCGGTCAATATTCTTAGCTCCCCAAGGAGCAAAGGCCTTCAACAAACTCATGCCAATCTTCCTGTCCAGTGCCATCAGCTCAAAATGTTTCCATGTGTACATCATCCCATTCAAGTCTATCACCAGTTCTCTTCTCCATGTCTACTTCAGTCTGCCTCTACCTGCCTGTACCTGGTCATTCCAAAACAAGCACTACCTTATCATGATATCACCAGATTTTCTCAGTATGTCTTCTATCTGACACCAGTGTCTTCTTGTCTCTTGTTCCACTGGTACTTGTCTGGTTCATGTCACCATATTGGTGATCTTGTCACATCAAAACAATCCTGTTCTAAGGAAACACCCATTTGTGAAAATCTATATCTATTTGGTTGTTGTTTTTGTGGTTCTCCGTGTTTCAGAGCCATGCGTTAGGGTTGACTTGACATGTAAGTTAAGATTCTAGTCATTTTGTTGGACATAATTTTTCTTTATCTCCATACATTTCCAAATGCAGTAAAAGCTGTTTTTTCCTTCTGTATCTTATTTTCTTCTTCTTCCTCGTTTATCGCGTTGTATCTGTTTACACCGGAGCTGCGATATCTGCGCCTTTTGGCCAACACATCCGACTTCAGCACAGCATTTTTTGGGACCATGTTTGCCTTCCCTCTTTGATCCCTACTCTCTCAGCCAGACTGCAGTGATGCAGCCTGTTTCCAGGACCACCATGTGGAGGTGGAGTAGGGGCTTGGTCAGCTCTGGTTCGCTGACCCTGATGCAAGCAGTCAAGCTATGGGTTGCTGATTGTATTCTCTATTGCTGCATCTTTGGGTCCCATATCTTATTTTGATATTACTTTATGTCGCTCCAACTTTGTTTATATTGCTGCCAATATATGTGTCTGATTGTACATCTTGTAGAGGTGTTATTTCAATTGATGTCATTTTATCATTTGCTGCATTTCTTCTCATTATATTTGTGTCTGTTCCTGTGCATGTTCAAGCCCACATGCTGTGACTTCTAATATAGTATTTTCATTTAGTCTTGCATCTGATTATGGTTATGGGAAATAAGAGCCAAGTTGTTGGTAACAAATCTAGATACACTAGCTGTTTAATCAGATCCCACCTCTGTGTCATGGGTTGCCTCCCCTTGCACTGCAGTAATGTTCCAACAGTGGCCAAAACCTAGAGTATCTAATGTAGGTCTTCAAAGGTGCCTACCTTTGTGCAAGATTGCTATTGGCAGAGTTGTGGATAGAAGGATAATGATTCTTCTACCTCGATGGAGTTTTCACAAAATATTTCAGAAGTCAAGAACAATGCTGAATGAGTCTGAGCATGTTAACTTTTTATCTGACTCGCTGCCTTTTGTGAAGATCTTTATTGTATGATTTAGCTCGTACAATCCCCCAACTGATCTAATTCAGCAAAATTCTTCTTATTGTTTACTGACTCTATAGGTGTATATATATATATATATATATATATATGAGGGACGGTCAAAAAGTAATGCCTCCTCTTTTTTATGTATGTAAATACTGCATCGGTGTGCGATTTGTAAATTTAGTAGGATTCCTCAAACATTCTTCTGCACTGTATAGCAGTACCAACCTGTTTCAGTAACAGGTGGCACCACTGTCTTCTTCTTCTTCTTTGATCCATAACCACCAACCGTCAAAGCAGTCAGCGGCCATCACGCCTGGTGGCGTCTTGTAGGGCAGCAACAAATTGATTCCACTTTGCTCGGTCGGCGGCCATCCTTCGTACAGTGCCCCAACTGTGGTACATTCTTTGCATCTCAGCTTCCACAGTTCTCCGCCAAGTTGTTTTTGGTCGGCCTCTCTTTCGCTTTCCCTCAGGGGTCCATAGCATAGCTGTTCTTGTGATGGTATCAGGGTCCCTTCTGAGGATGTGGCCAACCCAACTTCAGCGTCTGCCAGCTATGATGGTGTGCATGTCCTCCTGGTTACTCCGAATAAGTAGTTCTTGGTTGCTGATAGTGTTTGGCCAAAAGATTCGGAGAATTTTCCTTAGGCAGATTGTGTGGAAGGAGGACAGTTTCGACATTTCCTTTTCTGTTACTCTCCAACATTCCGCACCATAGAGAAGCACAGAAAGTACACAACTCTCATACAGTCTTAATTTGGTGTTTGTGCTGTACTGGGAAGACTTCCAAATGTTGTTGAGAACAGCAAAGGCTGTTCTCGCTTTATTCATTCTGTTGTTAATGTCCTTGCTTGTTCCGCCGTCAGGTGTTACTATGCTTCCTAGGTAAGTAAATGTGTCTGTCTGTTCTAACTTCTGGTTCCTTACTGTTATTGGCTCAGGATTGCCCACATTTAGTGTCATGACCTCTGTTATCTTCAAATTGATGTTCAGGCCAACCTGCTGGCCATACCTATTCAGTCTATCAGTTTTGTCTTGAATGTGTTGATGTGAATGCGCGAGTAGTGCAATGTCATCTGCATATTCCAAATCTTCCAGTGTAGAAAACGTCCATCTAATTCCTCTTGGACTGCCTTCTCTTGTCTGGCGCATCACCCAATCTATGACTGTCAAAAATAATGTTGTTGATAAGGGGCATCCCTGTTGTACTCCTGTTTTCACTTCGAAAGTTACATTACTTGATCCAACACTGCATGTAAAGTAAGAATAGAGGCTTTTTATGATGGAAACAATGCGACTGGGAATTCCATAAGCCCTCAGAATTTTCCATAGGCTGTCCCTGTGTATGCTGTTGAAAGCCTTTTCAAAATCAACAAAGTACAGCTGTCTCTGCCATTTTGAGCACTGCTCTATAATGTTCCTGAGGGCAAATATATGATCTGCACATCTTCTGTTCTTTCTGAAGCCCGCTTGTTCTTTCCTCAGTTTATGGTCAACTGCTTTTAAAATTCTCTGGATGATTATCCTGCCTAGTATTTTGCTGGGAACTGAGAGGAGGGTAATTCCTCTCCAGTTGTTGCAGTCTGCAAGGTCGCCCTTCTTGGGCAATTTGACAATTATTCCTTTATTCCACTCTGTTGGTGTTGTCTCAGTTTCCCAGACTTGTGCAAATAGTGGTTCTAATAGTTCTGCTGCTAGTTCAGGGTCTGTCTTGAATAGCTCAGCATTTAGATTGTCGTGACCAGGCGCTTTTCCATTTTTTAGCCCTTTGATAGCTGTTATGGTTTCTTCTTTTCGTGGAATGTCTGTATTTACGTCTAAGTCACTTTCAGCCTCAGGAACATTCAGCTGAGTCTCTGGTGGTTCCTTATTCAGTGTTTCTCTGAAGTGCTCTGCCCATCTTGTTTCCTGCCCCTGTGCTGTGGTGATGAGATTTCCTTGCTTGTCTCTTACTAACATTATGTATGTTTGCACCTCATTTTCCACTGATAGCTTTAGTTATTTTATAAACTGTGCTTTGTTCATTTCTCAGTGCTGCCTCTTCTGCCTGTCTTGCAAGGTCATCCAGAAATGTCCTTTTGTTAGCACGGGTTATTGTTTACTTCCTTGTCCAGCTGACTGTACTGTTCACTATATATTGCCTTTAACCTGGGAGACTTAGCTTCTGTTTTCTTTCTTTTCATTTCCTTTCTCTTCGCTATGGTGTTTAGCGTTTCTGGTGTTATCCAGTCTTGGCTCTTTCTTTCCTGGAATCCCAAGCATGACTTGCTGCTTTCTTTGTATATTTTGAGATGGTGTTGAATTTCTGGTCGACATCGTCGGTCTCTGTTCTTTCCTGGCTTTTGGTAATCAGATATCGTCTCTTTACGTCGACCACGAACGCTTTTCTGGTGAGGGGGTCCTTAAGTTTCGTGATGTTATATCTTTTCTGTTTGACTGCAACTGGTCCAGCAGCTCTGAGTTTCACCTTCAGTCTTGCTACTACTAGGTGATGATCACTTCCCACATCTGCGCCTCTTCTTACTTTCACGTCTTGTAGTGCATGTCTCCATCTGCCATTGATCATTATGTGATCTATCTGGTTTTTGTCTCGTCCGTTTGGTGATTCCCATGTTAACTTGTGCACTTCTTTGTGTTGAAAAAGTGTTCCTCCAATGACCAGGTTGTTAATACTGCAGAAGCTTATTAATTTGTCCCCATTCTCATTTACTGTTCCGCTGCCGCATTTCCCCATTACTCTTTCGTTATAATTATTGTGTGTTCCAACTTTCGCATTTAGGTCTCCCATTACTATAATAAGATCGTACCTGGGTACAGTTTCCATTTCCTTTTGTACCTGTTGATAGAACTCGTCCTTGATCTCTTCATCGCTGTCGTTTGTTGGTGCATAGCATTGTATAATTGTGGTGTTGGTGAATCTCCTTCTCAGTCTTGCTCTTATTAGTCTGTTGTTAATGGGTTTCCATTCCAGTAGAGACCTTTCCATTCCTTTCTTAAGGATAATGGCTACACCTTCGTTGTGCTGACCATCCTCTCTACCAGAATAAAGTACTGTTTCCCCTGTAGCTGTTTTTATTCTCCCCATCTCTGTCCATCTGCTCTCGCTTATTCCCAGGATATGTAGTTTGTAATTCCTCATCTCTGCTGTGATCTGTCTCAGCTTTCCTGCCTCATTCATAGTTCTGGCATTCCAAAAACCAATTCTGGTTTCGTGTTTTGCGGTCTGGGCATCCGTTTTCATGCCAGTGGCTTCCTTTCGGCTTTCACCACTGTCAGTCATACGAGCCTGAGACTCCGGATGTCCATCCCGCATCAAAGTTTTTTCATTTATTGCTGTTTCCATAACATGTGCAATTTTTTACACAGACAGGGGTGTCGACCCTGTGCTAAAACCCCCAACCTGGAGGACCAGGGTACCAGCTTTTGTCTGACCCTTACCCACGCAGACCAGTCCAGCTTGGTTGAACCTACCAGGAGTAAAACTCCCACTGGCATAGCTCTGGGGATTATCAGGGTACACAAGCTGCCATACCGCTACAAGGTATAGGTACCATTGATGGCAGTGGCACCACTGTAACAGTTTAAAAATGGCTGCCAAAGACGTACGGTTAAAACAACGTTATGTCATAGAATTCCTCAATGCTGAAGGCGAGACCCCAATTCGTATCCACGAACGTTTGAAGAATGTTTATGGAGATTCAACAGTGGATGTTATTGAATATTGTGACAGGTGATGAGACTTGGGTTCTTTTTTTTTGAACCAGAATCCAAGAGGCAGTCCATGGAATGGCATCACACATCGCCAATAAGAAAGAAGTTCAAAGGTTCACCAACTGTAGGGAAAGTTATGGCCTCCGTGTTTTGGGATGAGAAGGGTGTCATTCTTCTTGACTTCTTGGAAAAGGGAAACACGGTGAATGCAGACCGTTACATTGAAACTTTGAAGAAGCTTAGAGGTCGTCTTCGGCGACTTTACCCATTAAAAGATCAGAGAACTGCACTACTGTTGCACGATAATGCCACACCACACACCGCTAAACGCACCATTGATGCGATTGCAGAATTTGGCTGGATATTATTACCACATCCCCCTTACAGTCCCGAACTTGCACCTTCTGACTTCCATCTGTTTGGACCACTGAAAGAAGATCTTCGCGGACATCACTTTGAGGACACCGAGACCCTTAAACGCGCCGTACGCCAGTGGTTTAGGAAAAAGGACACAAATTTTTACCATGCGGGGATACATGCCCTTGTGAGAAGATGGGCAAAAACTGTAACAAATAACGGAGACTACACTGAGAAATAAATTTTTGAAGTTCAGACTTGGGGGCTACATTTCAATGTGAATTTTATCTGTTTTTTTTTTGCCTATTGAATGAAATTGAAAATTACGAGGCATTACTTTTTGACCGTCCCTCATATATATATATAATATACAGTAGAACTCCATTTATCCGAACCCCAATTATCCGAACATCCAATTATCCGAACACTTTTTCCAGAAAAAAAAAAAAAAATCAGTCTCCACCAGTCACGTTAGACTACAGTTCTGAATCTTTTGATGCGGCAAGCTTCAAATGTGTGCGAACAATTTGTAGACAATGAGATGGGCTAATGGACGGTCGCTTACGTACATGAAGTCAGTTAGATCATAAAGTCCGTTAATATCTGGTTTACCAATCCAGTGTACGTGTGAGTTCTAGGCAGAACACTGGCTAAACAGACAGTTCAACTTAACCTTTAGCACGCTGCATTCTTTGGCGAAAATTTTCGCCTGCAGCTGCATTCTTTTTCACAGCGTCCCGTTTCTATAGTGGGTGACCCTTAATGTCTATAGTTTTTGTGTTTCTTGGTCAATTGCTATCATTTTTGGAATTTATATAAATAAATGAATGGTGAATCTGATGATATAAAATTTGTTTGTGTACATATTAGATGTGATAGGAAGAGAGGAAAGGAAAGATGAAAAAAACGAAAAAAAAATTTTAAATAATAAAAAAAATATTTTTTTTTTAATTTTAAAATTTTAAAAAAAATTTAAAAAAATAACCAGCAAACGAAGGGTCCATATCCCTTGCATCTCAATGAAAGTCATTTGACCAATAGACCAATACAAATCAAATGACGATCTTTTCGTTACACCCATCATCAGTAGCAAAGCAACAAACGCTCTCGTCAGCTGTGACATTCGGCCGAAATTCTAAATCTTTCCGATATTCCTAGTCCTAACCCCTAACATTATACATACTTGAAAGGCCATTTTACTTTCGTTTCCATCTCAGCCATCAAACATATTCTGAGAACCGATATCAGCGCTTATAAAGACAAAAATCTCATCCCCACCGCATGGCGTCAGAATCCAATAAAATTAGAGCAAAAAATGGCTGTGTGTTGATGCAGATTCATTTCGATTTAAAAAATTTACAAAAAATAAACGCGGATACACCCATCGCTTTTTTAAGATCGGAAACGGAAGCTAACTCTCTTGCAAATAAAATTACATATAACATCCGGGGCTGAAAATCACGTGTACACAAGTCCTCATGCTAGAAACGGTGATATCCGTAAGGCGACACATGGCAGCTCCAGCGTGCAGAGCATAGGTTATCTTCGGCGACATGTGTCGCCCGCAGCGTGCTAAAGGTTAAAATAATTGTGTCTGCTACTACAGCAGAATAATTTTGGTGTACACGTATTTCTCTGTGCGACCTGGCATCTTCCAGTAGGCCTAAAGCATATAAAAGGAACCGCAATGTTTTGTCAATTGAAACGAAAACAGAAATTATCAAGAGACTAGGAAAAGGTGAAACTGTGTCTTCATTTGCGAGGATTTTCAATGTTGAGAAAGCTACCGTCTCTGACATCAAAAGTAACAAGGATAAAATTATGAGTTTTGCATCGAAATTGGATAGTGAAAATGGGTCGAAGAAACATAAAACCATGAGAAATGCGAAAGATTTGAAATTGGAAGAGGCTTTGTATATATGGTTTGTGCAAAGAAGAAGCAAAGGGGAACCTATCTCTGGCTCTCTATTGTGTGAAAAGGCACTTCAGTTCAACAGTCAACTTGACGGTCCTCCTGACTTTAAGGCTAGCCAGGGATGGTTAAGAAACTTTAAATCTCGTCATGGCATACGAGAATTGGAGATTCAAGGGGAATCTTCATCTAGCAATGCAACTGCCGCTGAAAATTTTAAAGAAACATTCTTGGCTTTTTTGGAAGAAGAAGGTTATTTACTCGATGATGTGTATAATGCCGATGAGACTGGCTTATACTGGAAATCATTGCCTCAAAAATCACTTGCATCTCAGCGCGAAGCAGCTGCCCCTGGGTTTAAAAAGTGCAAAGAGAGAGTAACAATTTTGGTAGCCACGAATGCCAGTGGAAGTCATCGTTTACCGGTGCTAATGATCGGCAAAGCCAAAAAAACACGTTGTTTAAAGAATGTGACATGTCTCCCATTGTGCTACAAAGCACAGAAGAGTGCTTGGATGAATAGTGAAATATTTCTTGATTGGTATACAAATCAGTTCATCCCAAATGTGAAGAGGTTGTTTGGAAAAGTAATTCTTCTACTGGACAATGCACCATCTCATCCAGAGACGGATACATTGAATGCAGTTGATGCAAATTTTAAAGTAATTTTTTCTGCTTCCCAATGTAACAGCACTGATTCAACCAATGGATCAGGGTGTTATAGCAAAGCTTAAAAAGATGTACAAGAAGGAAGTCCTGCGTCGTTTATTGTTGGCTGAAGATGAAGAAAGTGTGGTGGCGTTTTCAAAAAAAAGCTTAATCTCAAAGACTGCTGCTATATGTAAGCTGATGCTTGGACCACCCTGTCACAAGATAATCTCAACAAGGCTTGGAATAGATTGCTTGGGAAAAAAGGAGGAAATGAAACTACTGCAGTGGACACAAATGATGATTGTATAAATGAAGTTGTGGAACTGTTTCAAGCAATGCCCGGATTTTCGGACTGTGACAAAGATGATGCACACATGTGGCTAGAAGATGATAATGATTCTGGTTTTCAGTTTTTGAATGACGAAGAAATTTTGTCTTTTGTGCAAGAAGAAAACCAAATACATGTAGTGACCGATGATGAAGACTCCTCAGAAGTACATGATGTACTTGTAGATTATGAAGAAAACCCAAAACGTCGACCAAGTCCTGAAGAGGCCTTTATAGCACTAGAATCAGCGATGGCTTGGTACGAGCAAGAAGATGACAGCTGTCCTACACAGCTTCTGCTGTTGAAGAGAATGCGGGACTTAGCAGCCAAAAGGAGACTATCCAGTTTGGTGCAAAAGAGGATTCCTCATTATTTTAAATAGTGGGCTACATCTGTGCAAGTACATGTATACGTAAGTTGCGCCTGGTTTTGAATTGTTTGTAATGTTATTTTTGAAAACATTTCTCTTTCTTAACAAAAATAATTAATACAAGTAGTACATGCACTGCAGTGTAATGAAAGATTTTGGTGATACAGTGATCTAATACAGTGTGGGTATTATTATTACAGTACAAGTAAATATGTTTTATAGTGTATTTTCCTTGTGATTGTTAATTATTTTTAGAAATATGTGTACATGTACTCGATACATCATGTAATCCAATTATCCGAACATTTGATTATCCGAACGATGCTCGGTCCCATGGGGTTCGGATAATGGAGTTCTACTGTATATATATATATACATATATATATATATATATATATATATATATATATATATATATATATATATATATATATATATATATATATTCATTCATAACCCTCCACTCCCAAAGGAGCATAGGCCTTCAACAAACACATGCCAAGTCCTCCTGTCCCGTGCCATCATCTCAAGTTCTTTCCATGTTCTCCTCATCATTTTCACCTCTGTTTCTAACTCTCTTCTCCATGTACTTCTTGGTCTTCCTCTGCCTCTCTTGCCCTGGGGGTTCCAGAACAAGGACTGCCTTGTAATGCTATCAACAGGTTTCCTCAGTGTGTGTCCTATCCATCGCCATCGTCTTCTTCTCATCTCTTGTTCCACTGGCACTTGTCTAGTTCTTGTCATCAGTTCCACGTTGGTAACCTTGTCATACCATTTTAATCCCTCTATTCTACGCAAGCACCCATTTATGAAAGTCTGTAGCTTTTTGGTTGTTGTTTTTGTTGTTCTCCATGTCTCCGAGCCATACAATAGGACTGACTTCACATTTGAGTTGAAGATTCTTATTTTCGTGTTGGATCCTATTTCTCTTGATCTCCATATATTTCCCAATGCAATGAAAGCTCCTCTTGCCTTTTGTATTCTTATTTTGATATGGCTGTCTGTCCCTCCAACTTTGTCTATATTACTGCCAAGATATGTGTATGATTCTACATCTTGAATTGGTGTTTCTTCAAGTTCAACCCTGTTATCATTACCTGCATTTATTCTCATTATTTTTGTCTTTTCCCTGTGTATTTTCAGACCCAATTGCTGTGACCTCTCATCGAGTGTTTTCAATTTGTCCTGCATCTGATTACGGTTATGGGACAGAAGAGCCAAGTCATCAGCAAAATCCAGATCATCCAACTGCTTAGTGAGAGTCCACTGGATTCCATTTCTGTTGTGTGTTGTCGATGATCTCATAACCCAATCTATTGCCAGCAAGAAAAGAAATGGAGACAAGAGGCATCCCTGTCGCACTCCTGTTCTTATCTCAAACGGTTCTGTAAGCTGTCCTTCGTGAAGAACTCTGCATGTCATGTCTTCATATGTTTTCTTTATTAAATTAATGATCTTCAGGGGAACTCCATAATGCCTCATCAATTTCCAAAGTGATTCTCTGTCTACACTGTCAAATGCCTTTTCGTAGTCCACAAATCCGATGTATAGTGGTGAATTCCATTCCAGACTTTGTTCAACTATTATTCTCAAAGTGGCTATCTGGTCTGTACATGATCTGTTTTGTCGAAAACCTGCTTGTTCATCTCTCAGTTTCTTGTCTATGGACTCTTTTAATCTCTCAAGGATAATCCTGTTTAATACTTTTCCTGGCACTGATAGTAACATTATTCCTCTATAATTTGTGCACTCTTGTAAATTTCCCTTCTTAGGCAACTTAACCAGATATCCTTCCTTCCATTCTGCTGGTATCTCTTCCTTTTCCCAGACTTTACCAAGTAATTTATATAACATCTCTGTAGCCGTGTCGATATCTGCTTTGATGGCCTCTGCTGGAATGCCATCAGGTCCAGACGCTTTTCCCTCTCTTAGAAGCTTTATGGCTTTCTTTATTTCTTCCTTCGTTGGTCTTTCACCGTTAATTTGTAGCTCTTCTTCTGCTGGCTGGATGTCCGGCGGGTTTTGTGGAGCTGGTCTATTGAGAAGGTCCCCAAAATATTCTGTCCACCTCTTCATTTGCTCTTGTATATTGCTGAGCAGTTTCCCATTCTTGTCTTTTATGAGGCAACTTGTTTGCTTGTATTTCCCTGTTAGCTTCTTTGTGCTGCTATACAGTTCTCTCATATTTCCTTTGGCTGCAGCATCTTCTGCCTCTCTTGCCAACTCCTCAATATACTTCCTCTTGTCTCTTTTGATACTTCTTTTTACTTCTTTGTTTGCTTCTCTGTACACTTCTTGAGCCTTGGCTTTGGAGCTTCTAGTTTTGCTTGTGTTTAACTCTGCTTTCTTGTTTTTTCTGTCTTTTATCTTATTGATGGTTTCTGTTGTTATCCATGCTTTTTGTTGTCTTTCCCTTTTCCCCAGTATTTCTTCACATGTCTCCTTCCATACTGTTTTGACCTGCTGCCAATAGTCTTCTGTATTCTCTACATCTTCCAGCTGTTGGAGCACTTGGAATTTGTTGGATACTGTGACCGCAAATTTGTCTCTTGTTTCTTGATTTCTTAGCTGTCCTACATTAAACTGTTGTCTATAATTTTGCATTGTTGCATATCTCTTGAGTTTCATTTTTACTTTGGCTATCAGAAGATGGTGATCTGATGCCACATCTGCTCCTCTATATACCTTTACATCCTGCAATGATGATCTAAACTTCTTGTTTATGCATATATGATCAATCTGATTTTCTGTTCTATGGTCTGGTGATATCCATGTTGCCTTGTGTATTCTCTTATGTGGAAACATGCTTCCTCCTATAGCCAGTTTATATGAAGCACAGAAGTTTGCGAATAGCTCTCCATTTTCATTCATTACTCCTAGCCCATGTTTTCCCATGACTTCTTCAAATCCAGTGTTGACTGTACCTATCTTTGCATTCATGTCACCCATCAAAATTGTGATGTCTCTTCTTTTTACTTTATCCATAATTTCCTGTAGTTTAGTATAAAATGCTTCTTTTACAGACTCTTCTTTGTCATTAGTTGGTGCATAACATTGGATGACATTTACATGAATTTTCTTTTTAGCTGTTTTGAAAGAAGCTGTTATTATTCTGGGTCCAACAGCTTCCCATTCAATTAGTGCTTTCTGTGCTTCTTTAGATAACATAAGAGCTATCCCTTCACTGTGGTGTGAACTTTCGTCTTCATGTCCTGAGGACAGCACCAATTCACCTGTGATGAGTTTCTTCCTGTCTACCCCCTTCCACTTTGTTTCACACATTCCCAGAACCTCGATTTTGTATTCCCTCATTTCTGCTGCTACTTGCGCCACTTTCCCTTGTTCGTTTAATGTCCGAACATTCCAGGATATATATATGTATATATATTCTTCTTTCTTTTTTGATCCTTAGCCGCCGACCATCAAAGCAGTCATTGGCCATCACACATGGTGGCATCTTGTAGGGCAACAAAAAATTGATTCCACTTTGCTTGGTCGGTGGCCATCCTTCGTTCAGACCCCCAACTCTGGTTCATTCTTTGCATCTCAGCCTCCATAGTCCTCTGCCAAGGTGTTTTTGGTCAGCCTCTCTATCATTTTCCTTCAGGGGTCCATAGCATAGCTGTTCTTGTGATGGCATCGGTGTCTCGTCTGAGGACATGGCCAACCCAGCTCCAGCGTCTGCCAGCTATGATGGTGTGCATGTCCTCTTGCTTGCTCCGAGTAAGCAGATCTTAGTTGGTGATGGTATTCGGCCAAAAGATTCTGAATTTTTCTTAGGCATGTTGTGTGAAAAGAGGACAATTTTGACATTTCCTTCTCTGTAACTCTCCAGCATTCTGCACCATAGAGAAGCACAGAAAGCCCACAGCTCTGATATAATCTTAATTTTGTGCTTGTGCTGTATTGAGAGGACTTCCATATGTTGTTTAGGCTAAAAAAGGCTGTTCTTGCTTTGTTCATTCTGTTGTTGATGTCTTTGCTTGCTCCGCCGTCTGGTGTTACTATGCATCCTAGGTATGTGAAGGTGTCTGACTGTTCCAGTTGCTGATTCCTTGCTCATATGGGCTCAGGGTTGCTCACATTGAGCGTCATAACCTCTGACTTCTTTAGATTGATGTTCAAGCCCACCTGCTGGCTATATTTATTAAGTCTATCTGTTTTTTTCCTGGATGTGTTGATGTGAATGTGCTAGTAGTGCAATGTCATCTGCATATTCCAGATCTTCCAATGTAGAAAATGTAGTCCATCTTATTCCTCTTGGACTGTCCTCTGTTGTCTGGCGCATCACCCAGTCTATGACTGTTAAAAATAGAGTGGTTGATAAGGGGCATCCCTGTTGTACTCCTGTCTTCACCTCAAAGGTTAGGTTGCTCTGCCCAACGCTACACGTAAAGTTGGCATAGAGGCTTTTTATGATTGACACTATGCAGCTTGGAATTCCATAAGCCCTCAGTATTTTCCATAAACTGTCCCTATGTATACTGTCAAAAGCCTTTTCAAAATCAACAAAATTAATGTATACCTCGCTTTGCCATTCTGAACACTGCTCTATAATGTTCCTGAAGGTAAATATATGGGTAAATATAGATGAATGGACACAACAACTTAAGTTAGATGCTTTGAACACTTGGTCAGGGGTGGAGAACTGAAGAGACAGATGCAAAGCATGAACCAGAGCTGAGGCACCATATGAAAGATTGCTGCCATCCAAGCAAAGTAGTGTGACAGTGAGGCTTGTTACCCCGGCATTATACGTGCCAATGAGATAAGGTCATACATTTTTAGTAGACCAATCAAAATCATTGACGGTGACAAATGCCCACAACACCTGTCGGGCTATCAAGAAGTTAACATTATCATTAGGGCAGTTCCATCTAGACGACCTTGGGAAAGGTTGTGTTTCTACTGTTGAGTCGATGAGAAGACATGTTTGAGCTGTCTCATTCTCATAGAGCCACGAAGACCTGTTCTAAGTTGAATCTTCTTGAGGTGTTTTCAGAAAAGAAGTATATTGTGTGTAAAGTTTAAATGATATCGTTTTTTCAAGATAGAAAATAGCAGCAGCTATATTTATTCTGTACTGGGAGGATAGACTTTGTTTAGTAGGACTCATGCATGTACAATCTCGATTTATATCTCAGTCCACGGATAGAATTGATTTTTTTATATTGTACTAGGAAGGAAACCAAGAAACAACTACAGATGTATTGAAGTCTTATCATCGGAAGAGATTAGCATCTTTAAAAATATTGAAGGTAAAAGGCGCAACCACCTGAACTGAAAAGTTGTGGAAGAAGGTCAAAATGACCTAGATAGTGAGTTGCACGAGATGTTTGAATAACTCATACGGTTGTGGAGAATGAAAAAAGAGAATATGGTTAAACTACATTCACGACAAGGAATAATTGATTTGAATTTCATCTGAAATTGTTTATTTATAAATTCCTGTAAATAAACCTTGTTTATACTATCAGTCGAGTTATGACAGCAGATTATTTGCACTGAATGAAAAGTTACCAGAATATTAGTAAGTACTACCACCATAGAACCTTCACAACATCATTCGAGAGAAGAACGAACCTGACACATTTCCACAAGAATTAACAACTCTAGCGGAAAGCTAGTAATAACACTTGATGGACATTGATTGAAAGAAGATATAAATATAATCACAGTGAAGGACACTGTCACATATTGATAATTGGTACCATACCCTGCCACAGTGGAGACAGTTTGTTGCTGCTCTAAAAGACACTGCCAGGCATGATGGTTACTGACTGCTTTGTCAGTCAGTGTCCAAGGACCAAAGAAGAAGTGAATTCTATTCTAGATATTGTTTACTTATTATTCTCAATGTAGATGTCTGTTCTGAGCAGGAACTGTTTTGTTGAAAAACTGCTTCTTCATCTCTTAAGTTGTCAATTTATTGACTTTTTAATCCCTTCATGATGATTCTGTTTAATATTTTACCTTACATTTATAGTAACATTCTTCCTCTGTAAATTGTGCACCCATGTAAATCACCCTTCTTAGGCAACTTTCTTCCATTCTGCTGGTTTTTCTTCCCTAGAAAAACACATACATAAAGCAACACTACATTACCTAGTTAGCAATGACTTGCTAATTGACAGTCAGTCAGGGTTTCGACAAAAGCATTCATGCCACACAGCTCTAACTAAGATGATAGACAACTTGCACCTAAACATAAATAACGATAACATATGTGGAGCAATCTTTGTAGACTTTAGGAAAGCATTTGATATGTTAGATCACGCTGTTTTAATAAGAAAATTAGAAACAATGAAAGTTAACTTTAAACTAGTGACATTACTTAAATCATTCCTGTCCGACAGACAGCAAGTAGTGTGGTACAATAACTCCTTGTCAAGCCCAACTATTATTGACAAAATGGTGTTTCCAATTTCTATCTCGTGACCTTCCACTACCATTTTCACTCCATCCTGCGACCTATTTGCCGCTAGACTGTACCATTTATACAGTCAATTGTATTATTACAAAGCGACACAGACAATCTTATTAAGTGGAGCAATGAAAACTGCATGCAAATAAATTATCACTAAAACAAAATGTATGATAATATCAACTAGACAAAAATTACAAAACTCGCCGAAAACAACACTTCAGCTCTACATTGGAACCTCTTTAATTTGTAAATGAATTAAAAAACACTAGGACTCATAATTGACCAACATTTAAGTTGGAATTCGCATGTACAAGCACTGACCAAACAAACGGCACAAAAAGTTTACCAGTTAGCTAAAATCATTTTTAGATGAGGAGACACGAAAAATGTTCTATACATCCCAGATACAAACACATCTAGACTATTGTTCCACAATTTGGGATGGCTGCACCATGTCCAACACTAAAAGACTCTTTTCATTACAAAAACGTGCAGTGCGCCTAATTTCAGACAAAAACCTCACACAGTGTGTAGACGCATATACATATCTTAACATATTACCACTAAGAAAGCGCCTTCTCTTCACAAAGCCAAATTTATTCACAAAATCTTGTCACAGAATGCTCCAACGTATCTGTGGCCTATTTTCAAATACAGCGGAAGACGCAGTCAACGCTTAAATAAATTACACATGCCCAAGCCTAGGCTCGACTTATTCAAGAAAAGTTTAGCTTTTTTCTGCTGCTCATCTGTGGAATACTCTTCCACACGACTTAAAAAATACTCTTAGTCCATATTCATTCAATCACAGACTTTTCAAATACATCATGAGTGCAGATTATATGCCACCCTTCTTAATTTCGTTATGTTCTTTAATTACTGTCCCTCAGGGGCGCATTCCATAGTCAGTTATGACTGAAGGGGCACATAACATCATATGTAGGTTTTAAAGTTATTTTGTCCTGTTTAGAGGTAAAATTATGATACGCATCTGTAACTGTTATTGTACTGTTACAATGTTGGGATTTTATTTTATTGTACTTTCTTGTTATTTTATTGAACATTTAGGATACTGTGAGAATAAATAGATTAACTATGGAAGAAGAGAGAAAGGAAGGGCAGAATGTTAGACGGGCCTGCGTGACCAATTCTCCCTTTGAAAATAAAGTTCTGTTCTTCTATCTATCTATCTATTTGCTATTATCTATCTATCTATCTATCTATCTATCTATCTATCTATCTATCTATCTATCTATCTATCTATCATCTATCTAATATCTAATTATCTAATGTTTCTGAGATACTCAAGCTCTCTCACAATGATAAGGTATACATGACATTAACATGGCAACATTCTTCTAAGTGAACTTTATCTGTAATGAGACTGCCTGTGCATTATCACTCATATAGTTTTTTGTTTTTCAACAAAAGTTTTAATTTCTTATTCAGTTTCCTTGTAAGACCTGAGACTGTCTTAACATGGATCAGAATGATGAAACAGTACAAATCAAATGTGAGCTACATTATGAGGTATGTAAACTTTGTTTTCAATATATGCATTATGATTCTGTACCACATAATATGCTTTCCACATTGTACTGAACTCTTTCTGTCTCAGATTTTGTTGTTGGTATTACGATGTGTAGGAAGTTTTAGTATATGTAGCAGAAAAGTTTGATTTTGTATGTCACCTGTGATACCATACGTGAGTGTATGAGTAAATCTGACTGTTGTGAGAATAATGTACTATATTATGGTATACAAGACAGCTTGTGGGATAGAAAGAGTTAATAATAATGTAAGTGCATAAGTTGACTTTTCTTTCTTCAGAGAATGAATTATTGAATATTGTGTCTCCTCTGTTTACCACATATGTGTTCTGGACCTCTTGTTGTTATCCATATAATAAGGAATATAGTGTTCCCTCCTTGCCACACATGTGCTCTGGGCCACTTGTCCTTCTCCAAATAACGTACATTGAATACAGTATCACCTCAACAACAACAAAAAACAGCCTATTTGTTTTTTTCTTGGAACTGTTGATGTGAGTGTGCAAGTAGTAAAACACTGCATTTTCCAAATCCTCCACTGCAGAAAACTTGGAATGTAAATGTGAATGACTGTTCCAGCTTCTGGTTCCTAATTGTTATGGGCTCAGGGTTGCCCACATTGAGTATCATGACCTCTGTCTTCTTTTGATTGATGTTCAGACCAAACTGTTGGCTATACTTATTCAGTCAATCTATTTTTTTCAAAGGTTGTTACAGCTGGGAGCTGTAGTGAGGGTAAGCTCCCACTGCAGATAAAATACTTCTATGGCACGCACCTCAAGTAGCCTCTGACAACCAAGTCCAGCTCCCGGCCTTCACGGGTGGCTCAATTTGAGCCCGGCGGAACTGTTTTCACTGACGGGAGAAGGGGCAAAGGCGAGCGACTGGCGCCTTAAAACCAGCAGCTTCGGGCAGATAGGGCTCGTGATCCTTGGTTGGTAGCTTATCTAAGAAAAGGAACTCTAAATTCAAACCACCGCTGCCTTGCGGGAATATCCATTTATGGAATTGGCTTCGGGAGTAAACCCTGAGGATAAATCCGGAGTCGGAGTCCCTAAGACAGTCTAATGTCGATTCGACATTATTCTGGCAACTCCCTGCGACGTGGCTGGTACCAAACTGTATCGGCTATGCCGTTCCTTTGGATCTACCAGCTGTGTGGAGAGGGGGAACATGCTGCATGGGCAACAGCTTGATCTCCATATAACTGTGCCCAAGCTCGCGCCCTGGAGAGGACACTCCAGCTTCACCCTATAGGTGTCGGCAAAACACGGGAAGTAGCAGTTACCGGTTATAAGCATTTTGCCCAATTGGCGTAGGGCATGGCGCCAGGGGCTACTTCCGACAGTGGGAGAGGTTCTAGGATCTCACTGGACAGCTACTACCCGCTTCAAGCTGGGCAGCCCCCAGTCAATAAGGTGTTGTCCCGCCACCGTCTGCTTTCCCCATTGGGTGCATGGGGATCAGGGTCAAACCCGAACTGTGGACAGAAAATTTTGCACCAAGCAATTATCAGAATAATAGAAATAAGCAAACTCTCAGATTGGGATGCTGGAACGTCCAGACTATGTTGACTGGACTATCCAAAAACCTACAGGACGTAAACGATGTAAGGAAGACAGCCATAATTAATGATGAGCTTAAACGACTTCAGGTGGATATAGTTGTACTTCAGGAAACGCACCTGGCGGGCTCTGGAACGGTGAGCGAGAAGGACCACACATTTTATTGGCAAGGGAAAGATCTTAATAAAACTAGAGAACACGGAGTAGGTTTTGCAGTCAAAAAAATTGCTAACTAAAATGGTTGAACCAGGCGAGAATGGATCAGAACGCCTGTTAACGCTCTGCCTGCAAACTAGCACAGGTCCCATCACCCTTGTCAGTGTGTATGCTCCTACGATGTACTCTGCCTCAGAAGCTAAAGATGAGTTCTACGAGAATCTAGCAGCAGTCATCAAAAGCATACCTAGGCAAGAACAGCTTGTTCTCCTTGGTGACTTTAACGCTAGAGTGGGTGCCGATAATGTTTCATGTCAGACCCTGTCATGATCACTCAATTTTCTGCGACATTCAAGAAAGTGCTCAGTAGCCCTCAGCATGGTGATACTATTACAGAGAACTGGGAGCATCTACGGAACACCATTCAAAGTACTGCACTTGCCACCTTTGGTAAGAAAACGGCAAAGTCAGATGACTGGTTTGATGCTTCATCAGATGTGATGGCACCTGTCATTGAAGCTAAGCGCAATGCTATGAATGAATACAAATGTTCACCGAGTGCTAGAAAACTACAGATCCTGAAGGCTACAAGAAGCAAAGTTCAACAAACTGCTCGACGCTGTGCAAATGACTATTGGCTCCAGCTCAGTGAGAGCATCCAGATTGCAGTGCAAACAGGCAACATTAAACAAATGTATGACGGTATAAAGAAAGCACTTGGTCCCCAAAAAAGTAAGACAGCACTGCTAAAAACCATCGGCGGAGAGAAGCTAACCAATAAGGGTAAGCAGATGGAGAGGTGGGTCGAGCACTACTCTGAGCTTTACGCTAGAGAAAATACCATTACGCCTGCAGCCCTTGATGCTGTCAAATGTCTGCCAACTATGGAGGAGCTGGATGCCGAACCAACATTAGAAGAACTCAGCAAGGCCATTGATAGCTTGGCCTCTGGCAAAGCACCAGGCAGTGATGGGATTCCTCCTGATTTAATCAAATGCTGTAAGAGCACGCTATTACATCCCCTGCATAGGATGCTGTGCCAGTGCTGGGAAGAGACAACTATTCCTCAAGACATGCGAGATGCCAAGATTGTAACACTGTATAAAAATAAAGGAGACAGAAGTGATTGCAATAACTACAGAGGCATCTCTCTTCTTAGTATTGTTGGTAAGGTTTTTGCCAAAGTCATCTTAATGCAACTACACAAGTTAGCTGAGCGCATATATCCAGAGTCACAGTGTGGATTCCGAGCTGGTAGATCAACAACAGACATGATCTTCTCTGTCCGCCAGCTTCAGGAAAAATCAAGAGAGCAGAAAAGGCCTTTATATATATCGCCTTTATAGACCTCACAAAAGCATTTGACCTGGTTAGTAGGGATGGACTCTTCAAAATCCTCCTGAAAATAGGCTGCCTTTCTAAAATGCTGGAAATGATAGTCATTTCATGACGACATGAAGGGAACAGTCCAATATGCTGGAAGCACGTCACAGCCCTTTGACATATGAAGTGGCATTAAACAAGGCTGTGTTCTGGCTCCGACCCTCTTCGGGATCTTCTTTGCCTTACTCTTGAAATGTGCATTCAGAGATGCAACTGAAGGAATATGCCTTCACACTAGGTCAGATGGCCGTCTGTTTAATCTTTCAAGGCTGAGGGCAAAAACAAAAATCAGAAGGGTCACTATAAGAGACTTGTTGTTCGCTGACGATGCTGCAGTCATCACTCAAAGCCAACAGGAGCTTCAGAACTTGATGAATCGCTTCACTAAAGCATGCAAGGACTTTGGCCTCACAATAAGTCTAAAGAAACGAATGTGCTGAGTCAGGATGCGGGTGCTGCACCAGTTATCACTATCAATAACTATGAATTGGCAGTGGTGCACCACTTCAAATACCTAGGGTCTACCATCAATGACAAACTCTCACTGGATACAGAAATTGACAGCCGCATTGGCAAAGCTGCAGCTACCTTTGCCCGCCTCACATCACGTGTTTGGGGAAACTCCAAACTCACAATGAAGACCAAAGCTGTGGTATATAATGCCTGCATCACCAGCACACCCCTATATGGCAGCGAGACCTGGACGACCTATGCTAAGCAAGAAAGAAGGCTCAATACCTTTCATTTTTGGTGTCTACGCCGCATCCTCAGCATCTTGTGGAAAGATAAAGTGACAAATGTCGAGGTGTTGTCACGTGCTGGCCTTCAAAGTATGTATACACTGCTTAGACAGCGCAGACTTTGCTGTCTTGGCCATGTTCGCCGCATGGAAGATGGTCGCATCCCAAAAGATATCTTCTACGGATGATTAGCAGATGGCAAGAGAACAGTTGGGCGACCACAGCTGAGGTTCAAAGATGTGTGCAAGAGAGATATGAGGGCACTGGACATGGATCCAGCAACATGGGAGGATGAAGCTGCCGATCGCACTAAGTGGCGATGCTATTTACGGCACCACCTCAGATTGGGTGAAGAGAGGCTCACTCAACAAGCAGAGGAGGGGAGAAAACGTCAAAAGGAACACCAGGAAAATAAGCAGCTGAGGGCTGTTACCTCAGGGGCGCATTCCCATAGTCAGTTATGACTGAAGGGGCTATTATTATTATTATTATTATTATTTTCATGAATGTGTTGATGTGAATGTGATCTGCATATTCCAGGTCTTCCGGTGTAGAGAACGTTGTACCTCTTATTCCTCTTGGACTGTCTTCTGTTGTCTGATGCATCACCCGTTCTATAATTGTCAAAAATAAAGTGGTTGATTGGGGACATCCCTATCATACTCCTGTCTTTACCTTAAAAGTTATGTTACACTACATGTAAAGCTAGCATAGAGGCTTTTTATGATGGAAAGAATGCAGCTAGGAATTCCATTTGCCCTCACTATTTTCCATAGGCTGTCCCTGTATATGTTGTCAAAAGCCTTTTCAAAATCAACAAAGTTAATGTATTCTGCCATTCTGAGCACTGCTCTGAAATGTTCCTAAAGGTGAATATATGATCTGCACATCTTCTGTTCTTTCTGAATCCTGCTTGTTCTTTCCTCAGTTTATGTTCTACTGGTTTTGAAATTCTCAGGATAATTATCCTACCTAGTATTTTACTTGGAACTGAGAGTAGAGTAATTCCTGTCTAGTTGTTGTGGTCTGCAAGGTTGCTCTTCTTGACAGTTATTTCTTTATTCCACTCCATTGGTGTATGCATGGACTTACATAGTACTCATCTCCTAAATCTAAGTTCAACAGGAACTACCAATCAGTGTAACTGTAGCACTGATAAAATGACTGTTAACATCTGCTTCAGAGTTGCCCCTTATATGTGGTACAGAGAAAGCGCATATGGCCGACACCAGTTCCTTTCGTGGAAAAGCTTTATGGAAATTCAGATAGCTCAAACTGACTACTGCTTTCTTTGAGAACATTCAAGTAGACGACGTCTGAGAGTGTACAAAGAAGAAGAAGACAAGAAGTTCCCTCGCAGGAGATCTGCACTGAAGCATCATGTACTCTTGTTGTAGTGATTTTTGCTGCACTCTGATATGATAAGGTTGCCAGCCACAAGCATTGTTGTTGTTTAACTAGGGCTGCTGAGCTTCTCACGCTTTAGCAACCAATACTAAGTTGAAGACTTCTTGGTATTATCTTCACTGTAGATCTAGGTTTTTCCTGTGGCTTTTCTGCCATTCTGAAATGTGTTCAGTTGAAGTCATGAGCTCTGGTTTCTCCAGCTTGGCTTGCATTTAAAAGATCATTACATCTGGTTCTAAGCTAGGATTAAGATGTGTGTGGTATACTGTGCATTTCCCGCCATCCAAGGGGGCTCTCCAACTATGCAGAGCTAAAATACTATGCTCTGGTTCTGGGCTCTGCCAAGGAATTGTCACATCCTGCACAGAGCCACTTCTCAGCTTCCCCTGCCTATCACTGGGTTCACAGTGAGATCCCCCTGCATGCATTCAACCAAGTTAAAGCCAAAGAATTATGCCTGGGGCTCAAGTGACTTCTCCAAGCTGTTATGATTAAAATTCATAACGATTGTGTTGGTATAATAGGTAGCTCAACAGGGCTCCTTGTTTGTTTATTTTATATGGAGTCACTTATTAATACAGGAAGTGATGTCATGCCGATATGGTTTATTGGCAGACGTGAAACTAAAAAAGCAGAAGCGAGGGGATCGTATGCTGGGGTCTTCTACCATTGTGTGTCATGGCGAGTGGACGCATGTGTTTGAGCTTCTGAATTTCAGTGTAAACCCCTGTGTTATTCCATCATTAATACATCAAGATCTTCTGTGTGGTGTATCTAGTTATCTGCATTTACAGGGAGTATAGCTTCTCAGTGTCATGTGAATATATATTAAAAATGTTGAGATTGAAAAGGGCGGCGTTCCAGACATGAACAGACAACCTAGAGTTATATCGACGACTGCATAATATATGCCATTGTATGTTGGCCTGAACTGTATTGAATTTGGAGCTGCGTTGAAGTCTTAATAAAAATGTTTACTGTCCACTTCATCCGTTGTGGCTCAAATAAGTATGATTGATGTTGGCTTGTTTCAGTGTCTGATACGTCTACTACCCTAGAAGTGAACTTGGCCACAGGAACCATCCTGTCACTACATATTAACATATAAAAGACTTGTAACAGGCGTAAATGGGGGCTTCAAGCCGGGATATGAACATATGATGTGGAACTGTTTATAAATATCTTCAAGTGATGTTTCAAAAATTGTTCAAGTCGGTGGACTACCTTTATTTTTTGCATGTACAGAATATTTTTCAAGATGGCGGTGTTGGTCGGCTGCAGGCCGGAGTTAGAGGTCTAACCCTATTCATTGCATTGTATTTGAATCGTTGTTTCCTGAGGCAGAGGCTGATGCCTGGAGGATTTTTTTCATGAAAAAGCAGATAAGTAGATTTATTGATTCATGCAGTGTGAGCCTTGAAGAATCTCTTTTGACAGGGTTCTTTTTTTTATGCGTTATATGTATATCTGTATCTACATGTTTGTGTGATAGGCGGGTTGGTTGGTGGGACCTATGAATTCACTATACCTCATTGACGGTCGTAAATTCGTAGGCATTCTTTTGTTTTTTGGATCTGATTTTTTCAACTTAAGGGGCTGGCAAACATAGCTGTGTGTTACTGCTTTGAGTGAATTAACCAGCTTCATTATTTGTCTAGTTGTGAAGGTTCTGTAATTTTGTAAATTTGTATTTGTTGTCAAGTTAATTGTATTTTATTTGGTTTATTCTCCATTATTGTTTGTAAATTTGTTCATCTAATCTTGCTATCCCTCAGTTATTTGATGTATTATATGTTGAGAAATTGTGCTTGTATTGTCATAAGTGTGGTAGAGCGACATTTTTTTCTTTTTTTTTACTATTCATAAATTTCTGCCTTGGTTTATTCATTAGTATTTTCTTGGGTTGGCTCTTTCTACTGTTGTACTGTAAGGGATCTTGATTCGGAATTTCCAAGATTCCACATCAGTAAAAAAACAAATTATGGTACCTACTGGTTTCCACCCACTTGTTTTACGGCGTGCCCATGATGTTAATTGTGCAGGACATTTAGGGATTGCCAGGACAAAACAGAGGGATTTGTCTAATTTCTTTTGGCCCTTGGTGAGAAGAGATGTGAAAATCTTTTGTCGCACGTGCAAAACTTGCCAAGATGTGGCAGCCAAACGCCCCAAGCATAATGCGCCTATCCAGGCGTCAGACATATCATTGCGTCCTTTCACAAAAATAGCAATCAACTTTATAGGTCCACTACCAGTCACGTCAGCTAGAGGTCATCATTATGTACTAATATGCATTGATATGTGCACTCGCTGGCCAGAGGCTATTCCTCTGAAAACAATATCCACTACAGATGTTGCTGACGCAGTGTTTTTAATTTTCAGTCGATAGATGGATCTCTTGGTAGCATATATCACCCCATTGCAAATGTTAAAATAGAGAGGCTTAACTGCTGTCTTAAATAAATGCTAGGCAAGGTAACTGTGAAATACCCGCAGGATTGGGATAGAGTACTCCCAGCGATCTTGTTCGCTTATCGGGAAATACCTTATGAACATACTGAATTTGCACCGTTTGAATTAGTCTTCGGTGCCAAGCCAAGAGGACCTATGTCCATTCTAAAACAGTTATTGGTTGGAGCTGACATGCATGAGGATGTTCAAACCTCTTACCAATACGTAGTTAAATTGAGAAAGAAAATTATCGACGCATGCCAGATAGCCGTAGAAGCATCAGAAAAAGCTTAACTTAAGGCTAGATTGTTTGTTAATCAAAACAGAAAACTGCACCAATTATGGCCGGGTGATGATGCCTATTTCTTGTTACCCAATAAGGACAATAAATTACTTGTATCTTGGAGAGGACCATATACTGTACTTGAAAGATTGTCAGATGTTGACTACATTATATCTATTTCACATCAACATGCTGCAATAATTTCACTATTGTCCTCCACATCTTAAACCAGTCTTTGAGGCTGTTGATGAGCCCATTGATCATCACTCTTCCGTGGGTGTCATACAGGACAAGTTATCTGAATTACCTGATATTTCTGATACTCTTTTATCTCTACCTATTTTACCACTTTCGTCTACTGAGAATTGGAGGGATATTTCTGTTTTGACAACTCTTGCTTCATATCAGAAAGATCAAATTTCGTTAATACTACAATCTTTTCCTGACATGCTCACGGATGTTCCTGGGCGTACACATATCATTGAACATGATATTCTCCTTACTGATTTCAGATCAATCAAGCTTAAACCTTATCTTATCCCTGTACATTTTCAATCACAAGTACAAGAATAAATAGAGGATATGATAAAATTAAACAGAATTTCTCCATCTCAATCTCCATATAGTTTTCCTATGGTGTTGATTAGAAAGAAAGACAAATCCATTCAGATTTGCATTGATTTCAGGCGTTTAAATGCTTTGACGAGTTTGACGCTGAACCTCTGCCTAACAAAGGCAGATTCTCTATTGGATAGACTATCAACAGCTCCTTTTTTCAGTAAATTTGATTTGTCTAAAGGTTTTTGGCAAGTCCCCTTGTAGGACAGAGCAAAACCTTATACTGCTTTCGCTACACCTTTGGGATTGTTCCAATTTAATTTTATGTCTTTTGGTCTCGTTAACGCTCCTGCGACTTTTGTTCGTATGATGTTAAAAGTTTTCTTTAATCGTGATGACATAATTACCTATATTGATGATATTTGCCTTTTCCATCAATCTTGGGAAAAACATGTTCTTGGAATTCAGTCTTTCTTGACTACTCTTTATCTCCATCATCTTACTGCTAGACCTTCAAAAACTAAAATAGGATTCACAGAAATTTATTTTCTTGGTCATAAAGTAGGAGGTGGTTTTCTTAAGCCTGAGGATTCCACTACCTCCAGGATCTTGAATCTAGAAACTCCTAAGACAAAAAAAAACAGGTTCGCAGTCTTTTAAGTCTTGTCGGATTCTATAGGAAAGTCTTACCTAACGTTTCAGAAATTACTTCAGTTCTGTCTTCGTTATTAAGAAAGAACTCTTCAAATAAGATTGTTTGGACGCATTCATGCAGTGCTTCATTAAATTTACTTAAAGCATATTTTTCAAAATCACCAATTTTAAGATGGCCTAATACTCGATTTCCTTTTATCCTTAGAGTCGATGCCTCTGGTTCGGGAATCAATGGAACACTTATGCAGGAATTCGATGATTGTCTACATCCAATTTTGTATGTCAGTCGTAAATTAACACCCACTGAGAAAAAATACCTCATCATAGAGCAAGAGTTGCTCGCTGTGGTATATTGTTTTTCAAAACTACAGAGCTACCTTACTTACTTAGTCGTTCCCCTTCTACCCTGAAGTGTAGAGGTAAATGATCCAATTACACGCGCATTGAGGCATATTGGGAATATGGTGTTAGGCCCACATTTTTTTGACAGATCAGAGGGCCTTGTCCTATCTGAAAACATCAAAATTGTGTAACGAGAAGGCTGCCAGAGCATCACTTGCGCTCCAACCCTATGCATATGACATTCGTGCCATCAAGGGCAGTCAAAACATGGTCACGGATGTGTTATCACTTTGTGTAGAAGACTCACTGTCAGCTAACAACACGGCAAATGCAGGTACCTTGTGAGGTTACAGCAAACCTATTAACTGACTTCTTCACGTGTTGACCAATGGACCATTGCACTATATATGAACATATTTTGCTGACAATGCTAATGCTGACAGGAATTTTCAGATTTATTGCTGTTGTGCAAAGATAAAATATCCAAAGACTCTGTGATGAATAACAATGCTGAGAACTATCATAATTTTTTCATTGGAAATTGAAGGAAATTGCTCAGCAACTCTTTTGACAGTACTTACAGGTATTGATCAGTTCACTCGACACCTGATGATGATGAATGCTGATATTGCCAATTTCAGGTTCTACCTCATTTTACTCAGCTCATTACGTGGATGTCTTGGACCTTATTAACAGTTGTCATACTCGGTTTATGTGCAAAAACACACACATTCACTGATGGTATCAGAATAATGTGACATTTGGATGTTTAAATGCAAAAACGTGATGTATTCTACTGTCGAAATGACGGCATCTAAAGATTAAGGGATTTAACTCGAGGATGCTTCGCATGGTCAAAGGGACATTACTAGAAAAATCCGATCATGCCTTTTGTATTCGCTATCCATTTGGACATTAAACATTCGTACTTAACGTGAACTTATAATGCAACTTATACGATGATGTAGCAGAGAATCATGGACATGGACTTTGCGATCGATTATATATAGTGTCGCTGGACTTTAGTTGTTTATTATTCCACTAGTGTGTATAATACTATTACACTATGACTTTAAATACAGTGCTTTAGTTGGCTGTTAATTAGTTTTAGTTTGCGGGATAAGATTATGGATTAAGTTCCCTTTTTCAATGTGTGGCCCTCTAGTTGTATACAAACCCATTGTTCCTGTCCTGTGAAAGTTCAGTGCGTCCAGTTGAAGTACTGTGTATTTGCATTATTTTTGTTATACCTTTACCAGTACTTTAACATCAGCGGTCCTATCATCCAGTTTATTTACAGTCTGTTTTCAGTGTTGGTAGTGTGATTCCAAGGATGGATAGATTGTGGTCAGTAGACCTTTACCAGACTTTCATAAATGGGTGCTTGCATAGAATAGAAGGATTAAAATGGTATAACAAGATTACCAATATGGAACTGATGACAAGTGCCAGTGGAACAAGAGATGAAAAGAAGAATATGAATAGGACACACACTGAGAAAACCTGTTGATAGCATTACAAGGCAGTCTTTGATCTGGAATCCCCAGGGAAAGAGAGGCAGAGGTAGACCAAAAAACACATGGAGAAGAGAACTAGATACAGAAGTGAAAATGATGAGGAAAACATGGAAGACACTTGAGTGGATGGCACAGGACATGAGGATTTGGTGTGTGTTTGTTGAAGACCTATGGTTCCTGGGGAGCTAAAGGGTATTGATTGATACCGTTACCAGTACTTTAACACCAAGAAGATAGAAGATGAAGTTAGGGATACTATTAAAACCTTAAACAAGTGTAACAACATTTTATATGATGTTATTCTTCTTTATTTGTTTGAACATTAGTTAGTTGCTTATCCTTTACAGGACGTGGCAGTCAACCCCAGCTTTTATTGGCTGTTTGTGATTTTTCTAGGCAATTTTTTCATTCAGTAGTTTGCCATTGCTTCCTGAACGTTTGAACATTACATAATGCAATATTGCATAATTTGTTTTTGATCTAATTAGGAACCACAGTAAACATTGGTGTGAATAGCACTGAATGTTCTAAATGTTATCATAATCAGTGTTTTATTTCTTTATAAATGGATTACCTTGATGTCTGAAGACTAGAAATACAATTTTTGTCTGCAACAGTAAGTTGTCTTTGGTGAGCTCATATTCTACTGTGAACTTTTTAGTGTTTTTTTAATTTACATCCAACATGTTTTAAGTATACCAAACATACTTGTATCAATACTAGAAAAGACATTATATATTATAATTCTCTATCTATTTCTCTACAGTTTGATATATAATATGTACATGTTGACAGAAAAGATTTACAGAAAATTTACACCAAAAGATAGTACACTTCGCCATTTAGAATTATTCTAAAATTAATTGTGACACAGGTTGGAAAATAATTATGGAAGCAAAGAGTTAAGTGTTACTTGTTATCTTATTGCTGCTTTTTGACATGGAGAAAAAAAATGAAAAACCTTGAATGGATGGCACAGGACAGAATGGCTTAGCATGAGTTAGTCCAATGTCTAATCTTCACATGGAGCTGACAGAATGATTGTCAGGGTCAATATCAGTAGAATATAATATCAAAGATGTGATATCATCCCTGTCAGAAATAAATCAGCTTGAATGTAATGTCATAGATGAGTCATCCTCTCTGTCAGAAATGTATCAGCTTGAATGTAATATCATAGATGAGTCATCTTGTCAGAAATGTATCAGCTTGAATGTAATGTCATAGATGAGTCATCCTCTCTGTCAGAAACATATCAGTGCTATGATGTTGTAAGACATCCTCCCTGTCAGAAACATATCAGTGCTATGATGTTGTAAGACATCCTCTCTGTCAGAAACATATCAATGCTATGATGTTGTAAGACAAACTCACTGTCAGAAACATATCAGTGCTATGATGTTGTAACACATCCTCTCTGTCGGAAACATATCAGTGCTATGATGTTGTAAGACATTCTCTCTGTCAGAAACACATCAGTGCTATGATGTTGTAAGACATCCTGTCTGTCAGAAACATATCAGTGCTATGATACTGTCACTGACGTTATAAAATTAGCTCAGCATTAATATAAAACAGATTTACATCAGTATAATGCATGCAAAACAAATGAGGAAAAGCAAGTTGAATATCTGAACTTATTTTGATGAACAAAAAATGTATTCCTCTATTTTTAAAAATCAAAAAGTATTTCCTCTATTTTGTCATTTAGCAGTTTGTTACTACTTTATTACAGACTAACTGTAGCAACAGCTGTACAAGTAATCAGATACAAAATAATGCCTCCTTGAAAATGCCAAGGATTCAGAATGAAGAACTGTTTGATTCATGTGGCCATGATGAAGGTAGGCATTAACAACAAACTTCATTCATGATTTGAATGTAAATGGTGCAAATTTCTATTACCAGCTTAAGAATCTGTAAAGCTTTTGCAAACAAATATTATCATTTAAATCTTTCTATCCCACGAGTGTGATGTGTCACAATCTAGTACTACAGTATATTTTATAAGTGGACTTGTAATACTTCCATAATTTTTTGGATATATATATATATATGTTATGAAGCTCATCACCATACAGTTTCTCCCTGTATATATATATATATATATATATATATATATATATATATATATATATATATATATATATATATATATATATATATATATATATATATATATGTTATAAAGCTCATCACCATACAGTTTCTCCCTGTGTGTATATATATATATATATATATATATATATATATATATATATATATATATATATATATATATATATATATATATATATATATATATATATATCTATCTTATGGGACCTCAAGATGCATCAATAGTGAATGCAGTCAGCGACTCATAGCTTGACTGCCTGCATCAGGACCAGCGAACCAGAGCTGGTCAAGACCGCGCTCCACCTCCACGTGGTGGTCCTGGAAACAGTCTGCAGCAGTGCTGGCTGACTGAGCGAGCATGGATCGAAATGGGAAGGCAAACCCGGTCCTTAAAAATGCCGTGCAGAAGTCAGATGTGTCGACCGAAAGGTGCAGATATCACAGCTTAGGCGCAAACAGACACAACGCAACCACCATCCTTTTCAGGACGAACGAGGAAGAAGAAGAAGAAGAATATATATATCTTATGAAGCTCATCACCATACAGTTTCTCCCTGTATATATATATATATATATATATATATATATATATATATATATATATATATATATATATATATGTTATGAAGCTCATCACCAGACAGTTTCTCCCTCATGTCAATTGGAGAAGGTCATGTTGTCACCAGGCTCCTCCCATGGAGCTGACAGTTTTGGAGTATGTGTTCTACTGTTTGTTTGTCTTCCCCACATGGCACAAATCTGTTTTTCTGATTTTCAATTTGTTATACAAGAGATATCTGAGTCTGCAATGGTTAGTTCTCTCTTTCTTCTTAGATCCTTGGCTGCAGACTGTCAAAGCAATCAGTGGCCATCACACCTGGTGGGCGTCTTGTAAGGCAGCAACAAACTGCTTCCATATTGTTCGGTAGGCGGCCATCCTTCGTACAGTGCCCCAAATCTGGTTCATTCTTTGCATCTTGGCATCCACAGTTCTGCACCAAGTTGTTTTTGGTCAGCCTCTCTCTCACTTTTCTTTGGGGGTCCATAGCATAGCTGTTCTTGTAATGACATCCAGATCTCTTCTGGGGACATGGTCAACCCACCTCCAGCATCTGCCAGCTATGATGGTGTGCATGTCCTCTTGGTTATCTCAAAAAAGTAATTCTTGGTTGGTGATGGTATTCAGCCAACAGATTTGGAGAATTTTCCTTAGGCAGATTGTATGCAAGGAGGACAACTTTGACATTTCCTTCTGTGTTACACTCCAGCATTCTGCACCATAGAGATGCACAGAAAGTACACAGCTCTTATATAATCTTATTTTGGTGTTTTGCGCTGGATGAAACATATAAGTTATGTTTGTGTCAAGTTGAGGTAGCTTTCCCCCTTTCTTTGTTAATCTGTCAGCGTCTTCATTTCCAGGGATGCTGCAGTGAGAAGGGATCCACTGTATCACGACTCTTTTCTATTGCTGACTTAGTCTGTGAAGTGTTACTCTTAGGTCATCCAATTCAGCATTACTTTGACTTTTCAGCATTGTAATTACTGACATCGCATCTGAGAAGATAGCTACTGGTCTCTCTGAGCTTTCTTCTGTCATTAGAATTTATGATGCAGTTTTTAGGGCCTCTGCCTCTGCTCTGAAGTTACTTGAAAACTTCCCTGTTACAACTTCTATCTTTTGTTTTGTGTGCCATTGCTTCAGTTCAGAAAGACTCCTCCACCCCCATCTTCTGTTGCATTAGTTGCTGATCCATCTCCTTATGCGTGGATCCAGGTGTTGCTTGGGTAATGTTTCTCTATATATTTTGTGGTTAGGACTTTCCTTTGTTTCATTTTGGCGGTTCTTTCTCTCAATACTGGAACATTTTCTGTCATTTCAGGGAAGCCCTGTTGTTTCCAAAGTGGTAGCTTGTATGTGGTACTTATGGGAGTAGCTGTTGGTCTTGCATTTATGGGGTCTGCTCTCATCTTTGTTTTGACTGTCTCTACAAAGTTGCTTCGCTTCAGTCTTCCCCTTCCAAGTCCATTTATTCTCTAGTAAATTGGATGGTCTATCAGCCTCCTGAATGTTTTGGCTTGTTGCTGGGCTCTGCTATCTCTTCAATCCTATATAGGCTGGAGGTAAGTAATCTTTTCCAACTCTTTAATGAGTGTTAACTTCATGCCCCCTGTTATGATTCTCATTGCTTGGTTTTGGGTTCTGTTTATTTTGCCAGAGTTCAACTTAGCTGCTGTTGACCATGCTACAGTGCCATATTCTAAGACTGGTCTCACTCGCCCAGTATATAGCTTCTTTAGTACTCTCTCGTCTGCTCCCCAACCCGTGCCAGCAAGTTTTTTCATGATTGCCATTCTCTGCCTTGCTCTTGTCCTGTTTCTTTCAATCTGGGTTTTCCAAGTCAAGCGGTGATCAAAGGTAATGCCTAGGTAGTTTGGGTTTTCATCCAGATGTAGATTTTTCTCATTTAGCACCAATTTGGAGATCTGTGGTTTGTTTGAGAGAGAAAACACTGTGTATGATGTTTTCCCTTCATTTATCTTTACTAGCCATGCATTGGCCCACTCCTTCAATGATGTTAGGGCTTGCTGCATCCGAATGCTTGCCGTAGTGATATATTCCTCTGAGATCCACAGGCTAAGTCCATCTGCAAAGGAAGCATTGTGGGTTCTTCTTGGAATATTCTCTGATATGTCATTTATATATGCAAGGAACATTGTTGGTGACAGGACTCCCCCTTTGAACACCCTGCTCCAATACCATCTTCCTACTGGTCTGTCCTTGTAGCTGGACTCTGGCAGTTCTATTCTCAAGATAGTGGCTGATCCATTTGAACATTCTCCCACACACTTCACTTCTTTGCAACTTGATTTTCAGTCCATCTTTCCACACTTTGTCAAATGCTTTTTCTAAATCCACCCAAACCACCAGTGTGTGTTTTTCTCTTGGAAAGCGTCTTCAATTTTCTGTGTTATATAAGTGATCTGATCTTCAGTGGATCTTTGTTTTCTGAATCCTGCTTGCTGTGGGGCTAAGAGATGTTTTTCCTCCAGATATCACATCAGTCGGGTATTTATTAAGCGCTCCATCAATTTTCCAACACAGCTAAGATAGGTCTGTAGGATGTGTTGATGTGAATGTGCGAGTAGTGCAATGTCATCTGCATATTTCAGGTCATCCAGTGTAGAAAACATTGTCCATCTAGTTCCTCTTAGACTGCCCTCTGTTGTCTGGCGCATCAGCCACTCTATGACTGTCAAAATTAAAGTTGTTGATAAGCAGCATCCCTGTCATACTCCTGTCTTCACCTCAAAAGTTAGTTGCTCAACCCAACACTGCATGTAAAGTTAGAATAGAGGCTTTTTTATAATGGAAACAATGCAGCTGGGAATTCCATTTGCCCTCAGTATTTTCTATAGGCTGTCCCTGTGTGTGCTGTCAGAAGCCTTTTCAAAATCAACAAAGTTAATATATAGCTGTCTCTGCTAATCTGAAAACTGTAATGTTCCTGAGGACTGCCTTGTAATGTGTATCCTATCCATCACTAGCGTCTTCTTCTCAACTCTTGTTCTACTGGCACTTGTCTGGTTCTTGTCATAAATTCCATATTTGTGACTTTGTCATTCCATTTCAGTCCTTCTATTCTACGCAAGCACCTGCTTATAAAAGTCTGTAGCTTTTTGGTTGTTTTTGTTACTCTTCATGTCTCAGAGCCATACAATAGGACTAACTTGACATTTGAGTTGAAGATTCTTATTTTCATGTTGGACTTGATTTCTCTTGCTCTCCATATGTTTCCAAACGCAATGAAAGCTCCTCTTGCTTTTTGTATTCTTATTTTGATATCATTGTCTGTCCCTCCAACTCTGTCTATATTACTGCCAAAATATGTGAACGATTCTACATCCTTTAGTAGTGTTTCTTCAAGTTCAACATTTTTATCATTTCTTGCATTTATTCTCATAATCTTTGTTTTTTTCCCAGTGTATTTTCAGGTCCACTTGTGACCTCTCATCGAGAATTTTCATTTTCTCTTGCATCTGATATGGTTATGGGACTGAAGAGCCAGGTCATCTGCAAAATCCAGATTATCAAGCTGTGTAGTCAGATTTCACTGGATTTCATTTTTGTTGTGTGATGTCGATGTTTTCATAACCCAATCTACTGCTAGTAAGAAAAGAGATGGAGACAAGAGGCATCCCTGTCTCACTCCTGTTCTAATCCTTAATGGTTCTGTAAGATAGTATATTTTATGCAAGTACGGACATGGGTCAGTCCATTGCTATTACGAAGATTTGAAATGATTAAAGGTCAGTACGAAAGTGAAAATTAAGGAAGGATGAATTACAGTCCATAGTATTTGATTTTGCCAGACTCATAGACTCACTGTCGGCCGTTGGAAAACCCCAATCGCGCGTGCATACAGCTATGACAATCTGCATACAGTAATTTGATTATTGGACAAGGACTGATAGGATATCTACATATATATGCCATATATTTTCAAGTTATAATATGTATCTTTGTGATCAACATGCATGAATCGTCTTGACGTGTAAACTGTATTAAATATTTGTGGACTCAATGGAACCGACTTATCACGTCAATCGTATTCCAAGGTTCAATTATTGTTCAGAATTTTCCACCCCTGCATTCGCGTAATCTTACATAGAAGGCACGATACACGATCACTCAAGAATATCAAGAAGATAAAACAATGGCCAGACATTTATAACTGTTTTATTAATATCACATGGAACATTGTTCAGAGCTAACCAAACCACGCCTTGCAACACACCACTTGCAACAATGTCCTTCATGAAGAACTCTGCATGTCATGTCTTCATAGGTCTTCCTTATTAAGTTAATGATCTTTATGGGAACTCCATAATGCCTCATTGTTAAGTTATTTTATATTCATAGCGGGGGAGTTAAATGTTTGAGATCCTCACGTGCATCTAGTATTTTGTTGACACACATTTGCCCACATTTAGGTTAATTAAATGTGTAATTATTTGCATACGACCGCACACCATTCTTAAATGGGTATGACGCGGTTTGTTGCAGCAATTTGTTGCTATCCGGGCAACGTTCTGGAGGCAGAACGAAATAACTAGCGTCGAGTATAGACGTAATTGATTATGATATTCTTACCCAAGTCAAGGGAAGACACGAATATGTAGCCATTATGATCATCTGAAATATGATCATCTGATCATCTGAAAGATGACTACGCTCTTCTTGGCATAGTTTCCTCAAACTATACGTCTCCCGGAAGTTAACTGCAGCTGAGCAACGCTATTCTGTGGGCGGCCGCGAGCTTTTGGCCATGGTCTGGTCAATACTTAAGTTAAACGTTTTTTACTTGGCGCCCGCTTTGTCGTCGAGTCATACCAGCGTGCACTTACTGCACTTACGAGTAAGGACTTGAAAAACTCTAAATCGGCACGGTATGCAATTGCCTTGCAGCCTTTTAATTTTACTGTCCAAGCCATCCGGGTTCCGACAACATGGTAGCTGATCTATTGCCCCGTTGTCCACAAGTATCTTCTGAGCTGCTGGATCGTTTCACTAATTGACACTCGAACCACCATTATGCTACAACTTCACTTTTGGTACTACTGGATGTGTCACCAAGTACTACATTTCTTTTGATGACCTCGCTTATGAATATGACATCTTCATATTCGACTCGGAGTAACTTTTATTTCCACATCATTAACTGACTAGATTTTTATGACGATATTATGATATTTCATTCACTTTTCTATGCAATTATTTTCATTTTAAGTCATTCACATGACATGTTTCCATTGTTTAGGCTATTCAATTTTGCTGCACATTTGCTATATACATAGCCTCCTTTTCATATGATAGCGCATCATTAGCGCCTGATATATATTTTGTGCGCATAGCTATTTAATGACATCATACTTAGCTCTTATTAGTTTGCTTAAGCTACCTAGGGTTTATTCTCATTATACTCTTTTCGACTGTTGCTTTCTTCTCGTGTTTTATTTTGGGAATTGATTTGAGTTTCATTTAGTGTTCCACACTTGCGTTTCACACGTGAACGATACGCATTTGATTTTTTGTTACAATATTGACTTGTTTTATCATCTTGGTTGATTTCTTATAACTTTTTCACCATTTACCTTGTATGAGCATTCTTCATTTCATGTCATTTCCTTGTTTCCTTTCACTTATCATTTCATTTTTAGTACATAGTTGATCTATGTCTCTTTACCTTTCAACTTTTGTTTGAATTTAGTCTTTTATTCTCCTTCCACATTTATGTCCTTCTATTATTACTTTCTTTATAATTACACTTAAGATATTAATGATAGTTATCTATTGCTTGGCTTGTTGGAACTTGACTGACCTCACTGTTTTTATTCAACAACAACAACAACAAAAAATCTTCAATTTTTTTTCGCGGGGGTCGATGTAAACTATTTTATATTCATAGTTGGGGGGGGGGGGGGTTTAAATTTTTGAGATCCTCACATGTGCATCTAGTATTTTGTAGACACATATTTGCGCGCATCTTGGTTAATTGTATGTTTAATTATTTGCTTACGACCGTGCACCATTCTTAAATGGGTATGATGCGGTTTGTCACGGCGATTTGTTGCTATCCAGGCAACAAACTTGAGGCAGAAAAAAATAACTAGCGTCGAGTATAGACATAATTAATTATGGTGTTCTTACCCAAGTCAAGAGAAGACACGAATATGTAGCCATTATGATCATTTGAAAGATGAATACACTCTTCTTGAGGAAGCTATGCCAAGAAGCTTATAATTTGAATATTTAGCCAGAAACGGCTCATTTTAAGTATCTTGCCTCCAATACTTCGTCTCCTGTACCGCTATGGCAGAGCTTCAACTTGACCAGATGTGTCAAGTTGCTAGTATTTCCCTCTAATGCTAGGAGCTGTTTGAAGCATAAAGGAATATAAATAACTACCTAAAGAATATTAACATGATCACGTCATCAGAACCATGTATATCTCTAACCTGTTAACCTTGATGTGGTAACAGCTAGTGCAGTCAGTCAACATCCATGTTGACCATTATTGATGTCAACGTTATGTCTGCAATAAACTGTGTGTCGTCACCAACTGTCATCTATGCATACCCCAAATTTAATTGCCCTACATCAAATTCGCGTTACAAAGAAAATACGTCGGCCACATGTTGCAAGCCCGACAGCCCTGACATCAGTGTCAGTACACTAAAGAAAACACACCGGTAACACTCATCAATTTCCAAAGTGATTCTCTGTCTACACTGTCAAATGCCTTTTCATAATCCACAAATCCAATGTATAGCAGTGAGTTCCATTTCAGACTTTTTTCAGCTATTATTCTAAATGTGGCTGTCTGGTCTGTACAGGATCTGTTTTGTCGAAAACCTGCTTGTTCATCTCTCAGTTGTTTGTCTATGGACTCTTTTAATCTCTCAAGGATGATTCTGTTTAATTCTTCCTGGCACAGAGTAACATTATTCCCCTATAATTTATGCACTGTTGTAAAATTCTTTGGCAACTTGACCAGATAACCTTCCTTCCATTTTGCTGGTATTTCCTCTCTCTCCCAGACTTTGCCAAGTAGTTTGTATAATATCTCTGTAGAATAAATATCTGTTTTGATAGCCTCTGCTGGAATTCCATCTGGACCAGCTGTTTTTCTATCTTTCAGAAGCTTTAGGGCTTTCTTTATTTCTTCTCTACTTGGCCATTCACAGCTGATTTATAGCTCCTCTTCAGTTGCTTTTCATACTCCTCATGGACGATGTTATCAAGGCATGTAAGGAGAGAATAAGAAAGTATTCACTGGGGTACTGGAAGATGAGACAGATCTGTATTTCAGAGCTGGCATTTACTAATGATGTTGCACTGATTGCTAAATCAGAGTTATATCTCCAATCCAACCTGCAAGTCTGGAACGAAGAGCTGGAGAAGAGAGGGATGGTCATAAGTAGCTCTAAAACAAAATCCATAGTGATATCACGAGAAGAAAAGAGACATCAGATTAAGCTGGGAGAACAGGTCCTGGAGCAGGTCGGCCACTTTAAATATCTCGGAGCTATTATAGACCAAAAGGGAGGCATCAAAAAAGAGTTGGCCACTCGAAAAGCAGTAGCTGGGAGACTTTTTCAGGCCATTAATCGAGGATTCCTCAGCAAGAGAGAGGTTGGTAAGAAAACGAAGATGGCTGTATACCGCTCCACCTATGTCCCAGTCTTGAAATATGGATTCGAGTCATGGGCAATGACTACAACCCACAAAAGCCAGATCCAAACCTCAGAAATGAGGTATCTGAGGAAGGTGGTTGAAGTAATAAGAAGAGAAATGGTCCACAACCAGACGATACGTCAAGGCCTAAAATCCCACCCCCTGAAGACCCAAGTAGAACAGTCCCAACTAAGATGGTTTGGCCATGTCTGAAGAATAGGAGAAGATCGGCTACCATGACAAGCATGGGAAACAAAGAGCCAGGGATCCAAACCCCCAGGATGACCCAGAGTCCACTGGGAGGAAAACATTAGACAATCTTTGAAGGACCGAGGACTAGAATGGAACCAGGCCAGGAGGAAGACAGCCGATAGGATAGTCTGGCGCTCTCTCTTCCAAACCTCTACACCTCATGGTAGAAGGGGAATGACTAAGTAAGTAAGAAGCTTTACTGCTTTCTTTATTTCTTCTCTACTTGGTCATTCACATCTGATTAGCAGTTCCTCTTCTGCTGGCTGGATGTCTGGGGCATTAGGTGGAGATGGTCTATTGAGAAGTTCCTCAAAATGTTCTTTCCATCTCTTCATTTGTTCTTGTATATTACTAATCAGTTTTCCATTCTTATCTTTTATGAGGCCAGTTGCTTGCTTATATTTCCCTGTTAGCTTCTTTGTGTTGTTGTACTTCTTCTTCTTTGATCCTTAGCCACCGACCGTCAAAGCAGTCAGTGGCCATTACGCCTAGTGGTGTTTTGTAGGGCAACAACAAATTGATTCCACTTTGCTCGGTCAGCGGCCATCCTTCGTACAGTGCCCCAACTCTGGTTCATTCTTTGCATCTCAGCCTCCACAGTCCTCTGCCAAGTTGTTTTTGGTCAGCCTCTCTTTTGTTTTCCTTCAGGGGTCCATAGCATAGCTGTTCTTGTGATGGCATCAGGGTCCCTTCTGAGAACATGGCCAACCCAGCTCCAGTGTCTGCCAGCTATGATGGTGTGCATGTCCTCTTGCTTGCTCCGAGTAAGCAGATCTTGGTTGGTGATGGTATTCGGCCAAAAGATTCAGAGAATTTTTCTTAAGCATGTTGTGTGAAAAGAAGACAATTTCGACATTTCCTTATCTGTAACTCTCCAGCTCTCCGCGCCATAGAGAAGCACAGAAAGCACACAGCTCTGATATAATCCTAAGTTTGTGCTTGTGCTGTACTGAGAGGACTTCCAGATGTTGTTTAGACTAAAAAAGGCTGTTCTTGCTTTGTTCATTCTGTTGTTGATGTCTTTGCTTGCTCCGCCGTCTGGTTTTACTATGCATCCTAGGTATGTGAAGGCATCTGTCTGTTCCTGTTGCTGATTCCTTACTGATATGGGCTCAGGGTTGCTCACATTGAGCGTCATGACCTCTGTCTTCTTTAGGTTGATGTTCAAGCCCACCTGCTGGCTATACTTATTAAGTCTATCCGTTTTTTCCTGGATGTGTTGATGTGAATGTGCTAGCAGTGCAATGTCATCTGCATATTCCAGATCTTACAATGTAGAAAATGTAGTCCATCTTATTCCTCTTGGATTGCCCTCTGTTGTCTGGCGCATCACCCAGTCTATGACTGTTAAAAATAGAGTGGTTGATAAGGGGCATCCCTGTCATACTCCTGTCTTCACTTCAAAGGTTAGGTTGCTCTGCCCAATGCTACACGTAAAGTTGGCATAGAGGCTTTTTATGATTGACACTGTGCAGCTTGGAATTCCATAAGCCCTCAGTATTTTCCATAAACTGTCCCTATGTATACTGTCAAAAGCCTTTTCAAAATCAACGAAATTAATGTACAGTTGTCTTTGCCATTCTGAGCACTGCTGTATAATGTTCCTGAGGGTAAATATATAATCTACAGATCTTCTGTTCTTTCTAAATCCTGCTTGTTCTTTCCTCAGTTTGTGGTCTACCGCTTTTGAGATTCTCTGTATAATTATCCTGCCTAGTATTTTGCTGGGAACTGAGAGAAGAGTTATTCCTCTCCAATTATTGCAGTCTGCAAGATCAACCTTCTTGGGCAATTTGACAATTATTCCTTTTCTCCACTCTGTTGGTGTTGTCCCTGTTTTCCAGACTTGTGCAAAAAGTGACTCTAATAGTTCTGCTGCTAGCTCTGGGTCTGTCTTAAATAGCTCTGCATTTAAGTTATCATGACCAGGATCTTTTCCATTCTTTAACCCTTTGATAGCTGTGATGATTTCTTCTTTTCGTGGGATGTCTGTGTTAACATCTAGATCATTTTCAGACTCAGGAACATTCAATTGTGTCTCTGGGGGTTCCTTATTCAGAGTTTCTCTGAAATGCTCTGCCCATCTTGTTTCCTGTCCCTCTACTGTCGTGATGAGATTTCCATGCTTATCTCTTACTAATGTAATATTATTTGCACCTCGTTTTCCACTGATGATTTTAGTTATTTTGTATACTGTGCATTGTTCATTTCTCAGTGCTGCTTCTTCTGCCTGTCTTGCAAGGTCATCCAGAAATGTCCTTTTGTTAGCACGGGTTTGACATTTAACTTCCTTGTCCAGCTGACTGTACTGTTCACTATATATTGCAATATACTTAGTGAAAAATTTCTTTAAGAACTGAAAAGTGTTACCTATTTAACGTGTGATAGGTCCTTGTCCAATGAACCTATGATTAAATTCCTCTTAATTATAGGAAATCTAATATTACCCTATAATTATTAATCAGTCAATAAATTATGCAATTAAAAAAAATAATAGATCATATAAGACAGGTAATATGGAATGAAGATAATGAAAACAAATGATAAGAAGATACCAAAGAAGAATGAAAACGTTCGCAGAATCAAAGAAGGAATAAAGTAGAACTAAAGAAAAATATTGCAAAAAATGCAATGATAACTGCGAAAAAAGAAACGACAAGCAACAGTACAGTGTATAAATAGAAAATTTGTATATAAATCAGGGATAGTGAGGTAGAGAAGGACAATTACAAACAAAGTTAATCAGTAAACTAAGTCACAGAGAAAAATATCACAATAATAACAATAAAAAACAGCACGTCACGCCTAAACACTAAAGTGTCACAGACAACCAAGCACAGTGGACTGAAATCCTTCGGCAAATATATGCCAGAATTTCCACTGCGGGAAATCTGCAAACGTCCCTAAAGAATGCCTAACGTGGGCCCTGGTGTGAAACTGGGATGTACCCCACGTAGGTCTCTGCCCAACCTTCCCGCATGGCACATAGAACATATAACAATTAGAATAAATGTGGACATACTGAAGAAAGGCTCAACCAAAAACATGCAGCAGTGGTGACAACGAGTACATATATTAAGCCACTTATCTGAAGGAAAAAAAATTCCTCATTTCACGGATGCGTCGAAGAGTATCGGGTGCTGCCTGAGAGCAATAGACTATTCGCACTAAGATCCATTGTTGACTCTCACTATAGGTATGTATGACTGGATCACCCAGAGGTCAGCAAGGTCAACCGTTACGCAGGAGACTGCAAGAAACCTTGTTGATGGTATATTCTTGAAAACTTGACATATCTTGAAACTTGACATACTAGTGTGGAAGGGATCTGTAGTAGTCATCAAAAAATTGTCCCCACATAATGGCCACCAAACTGTTGCCTGTTTTTTTCTTTTGTGGTTACTGGCCTGTCGGGCTTACTGTCTGTGGCCGACGTATCTTTGGATGTGGTTTTCACGAATGATTTTTTTGTGGGCAGTTTTTTCTTATGTTGGCGTTTAATACTATAACAGGTCAAGACTGTGTGACCAACTCGAATAGAAAGTAGACGCTGGACTCGTAGGGTACAGTTCACAACGAGACATCATTTAATGCGTACATATTATGTTGACGACGATACAGGCAATCATTATTTGTAATAAACATACTTGGTCGAATTATAATTCGTGGCAGACAAAGTGCATAGTCCATCGTATATGACCTGGACCTTGGTTGACTTCACTAGCCGTTACCCCATGAAGGTTAACGGAAGTACTATGGCAACAAAGTTGTAGGATGCATAGGTTTATAAAATCAATCATGTTAAAAGCATTGAGCATACATATGAAGATCCAATAATGACTCCAAGCATTGTATTGACGCACTAGTGACTTGACTCAACTGGTCAAGTCAAAGCGCAACATAAACAGTCCTGGAGAACCAAGTATCAAAGGTGAGATACTTAAAATGAGCCGTTTTGGGCTAAACATTCAAATTAAGCGCATCTTGGCATGTTTTCTTCAAGAGCGACGTCTTCATCTTATAAATGATTATAACTAGCGTGTCTTTCCGAACCAAGGATAAATACACGAGAAAATCACGTCTATATCAGACGGATAACATAAGGATCTGCCCAAAATGTGTTTGCTCAATAGCAACAACATACCACAACCAAGACCGCGCCATCCCTGTTTTATCATGGTGCACGGTGGTACGCAAATAATTAAAAATACAACTAACTTAGATGTGTTCAAATGTGCATCTATAAAATACTAGACTCACATGTGAGGATCTCAAACATTTAACTCCCTGCTAAAACAACTTAACAGTAAGGAAAATTATGAAGGTTGTGTTGGGGCAACTTTCAGGTTTGTGAAAGATCTTGATGGATAGGCAACAAGAGACATATTCTGTGGTAGTTTTTATTCAGCCTTCAGTTTTACTTCAAAACCTGAAAGAAATTCAGATTGGTGCAGTTGGAACAGTAGCTGAAAATAGGAAGCATTTTCCTGAAGCACTGAAGAAAAAGCAACTTAAATTGAAAAAGGCAAATCATCCTGTGTTTTGTGCGACAGAAGATAAGGCATGCCGCAGTCACCTGGCATGATACAAAAAGATTTAACCTTTTATCTACTGTTCACTACAGTGATAATATAAATAAGGCAGTTAGAAAGACAAATTCTTTAGGGCAGAAGAACTCAGAAGCCAGTGCTTGCAGAAAAATACAGCAAAAGTATGGGAGGTGTCGACCACTTTGGCCAATTAGGTGCAAGCTACCCCTACCCATACACATCCTATTTTTATATCATTTCTTAGTTGAAACTGCCCTGGTCAATGGGCACATAACCTACAACACTGCCAACTCTACAAAAAATGTCAAAGCAAAGATCAGGATGACAGTCTGACTCTTATTGAACCTGCTATTCTTCGACAAAATGTGACACCTTCAAACCCACAGGTCACAACAACACAACTTATTGAGCACCACTTCATTGATAAATATGAAAGGGCAAGGTACAAACCAGACTGTAAAGTTGCATATAAGCCTTGCCCTGCTTCAAGCAGGGGAAAGATCCAGAAGACTCAGAGAGGCCTACAGCTGCAAATTCAACCCCAGTTAATGAAGGAAGCAGCTCAGACTCCAACTAGAGGTACTTGGTTGTTCGTCCATCACGGGTGATGAAGACCACTCTGTTCATCCAATTATTTAAGAATATGTTAGGTTAGTCTATGGGTACGAAGGTGACTGAAGAGCCCGATGCGGGCCTGGAAAGATCTTGGACAGTGTGGGCAGGGAATGTTTGCTTCATGTGAAGGTTTTATTTCACGGTCCTTTCTAGCTTGTCTCCGCTGTTCTGCTGCTGCTCTTCTGGATGATTCGCATGCTGCTGCACCTTTACGAAGAGATGTGCGCCAAGCAGTTCGGTCTTGCGCAGCAGCTTCCCATGTGTCTGGGTTTATGTCAAAGGTTTTCAATGACGTCTTTAACGTGTCTTTGAAGCGCTTCTTTTGGCCACCATGGGAGCGTTTACCCTTCTGCATCTCACCATAAAAGAGTATCTTTGGCAGTCGATGGTCTGGCATGCGGACTACATGACCTGCCCAGCGAATTAGTGACTGCATCAGAATAGTATCAATACTAGGGATACCAGCTCTGTCAAGAACGGCGGTATCCGGGATCTTGTCTTGCCATTTGATGTTCATTATCTTCCTGAGACAGACTGTATGGAAGTGGTTTAGCTTCTTTACGTGGCGCCTGTATACAGTCCATGTTTCACATGCATATAGCAGCACTGGAAGCACCGCAGCTCTGTATACCTTCAGCTTTGTCTGTAGACTAATGCCACTTCGATGCCAAACGTTGGTGTATAGTCTGCCAAATGTGCTGCTGGCTTTGGAGATCCTGGTGTTCACCTCATCATCAATGACAATGTTCTGGGATAGTGTGCTACCAAGGTATGTGAATCTGTTCACAACATTCAGTTTCTCACCATTAACCTTGATGACTGGCTCAGTATAAACTGTGCCAGGAGCTGGTTGGTACATGATTTCTGTTTTCTTCGTGTTGATGGTAAGCCCAAAGTTGGCGCAGGCTTCGGAGAATCTATCCACACTATGCTGCAGATCAGCCTCTGAGAAGGAATTGAGGGCACAATCATCAGCAAACAGAAGATCTCTGATGGTGTGTGATTTGACCTTGGTTTTTGCTTGAAGCCTCCTAAGGTTAAACAATTTTCCATCAATACGATAACTAATGTCGATTCCTGTGTCCCCGTCTCTAAAAGCATCAGTCAGCATAGCAGAAAACATGATACTGAACAGAGTCGGTGCAAGTACGCACCCTTGTTTAAACTCCATTTGAGACGGGGAAAGGCTCTGATAGCTCACCGTTTTCCTGAACTCTAGCCTGCATTCCATCATGCAGTTGCTGCACTATTGTGATAAATTTCTTTGGGCAGCCGTATTTTGCCATGATCTTCCATAGACCCTCTCTACTGACCGTGTCGAACGCCTTTGTCAAGTCGATGAAAGCTGTGTACAGGTCACAGTGCTGTTCTTGGCATTTTTCTTGTAGCTGTCTTGCAGCGAACACCATATCTGTGGTTCCACGTTCTTTCCGGAATCCACACTGACTTTCAGGTAAAAGACCTTTGTCAAGATGAGCCGTAAGGCGATTCAAAAGGATTCTGGCGAATATCTTCCCAGCGATTGATAAAAGAGAGATGCCTCGATGATTGTTGCAGTCTTGGCGATTACCTTTACGTTTATATAGATGTATAATTGAGGCATCTTTGAGATCGTGTGGGATGGTTTCACTCTGCCACATTTGCTGGAAGATCATATGAAGTTTCTCTATCAGAACTGCACCGCCATCTTTATAAACCTCAACAGGAATTGAATCGGAGCCAGGGGCCTTTCCACTAGACAGTTGACGAATCGCTTTTTTAGTTTCCTCCAGAGTTGGTACATCATCTAATGCTTCATTTATAGGAATTTGGGGCAGGCGGATGATGGCTTCGTCGTTAATAGATGATGGCTGGTTCAAGATATTATTAAAATGTTCAGCCCAGCGTTGGAGAATTTTTTCCTTGTCTGTAATTAGTGTTTTTTCCATCTGCATTAAGGAGGGGAAATGATCCTGATGATGTTGGACCATAGACCGCTTTGAGTGCAAGGTAAAAGTTTTTCAAGTCATGGCTGTCAGCAAAGCCTTGGATCTCATCTGCTTTATTACTCAGCCATGAATCCCGCATCTGGCGTAGTTTATGTTGGACGATTCTACGCATGTTGTTGAAAGCGTCTTTCTTGGATGTAGATTTTGGATCATTTAAATATGCTTTATGGAGATGGTGTTTCTCAGCCAACATCTGCTTTATATCATCTGAGTTCTCATCAAACCAGTCATTTTGTTTCTTGATGGAAGGACCCAGGACCTCTGTAGCAGTGTTGTAGATCTGCTCACTTAGGGCTGCCCAATTTGTTTCCACACTTTGGCCGTCTAGCGAGATAGATTTGAGACGGTCTTCTAAGGTGTCAGTAAATGACTGTTTGATTGTTGTCTTCTTTAGTTTGGTGACATCCAGCCTCTTTTGAGTTTTCTTCCCCTGAGGGCGCCTGGCTGGTTGGATACGAACTTTAAGTTTAGATACAATGAGGCGATGATCAGTCCAGCATTCGGCACCACACATGGACTTGGTCACCCGGACATCTTGCCTGTCCTTCTTCCTAACAATTACATAGTCAATTAGGTGCCAATGCTTTGAGCGAGGGTGCATCCAGGAGGTCCTGTTGCGGGTAGGAAGTCGAAAAATGGTGTTGGTGACAAGGAGGTCATGTTCTGCGCAAGTCTGGAGGAGACGAAGTCCATTACTGTTACAGCGACCCACGCCGTACCTACCAATAGTGCCATTCCAGGAGATGTTATCTGAGCCTACTCTTGCATTAAAGTCACCAAGAATGATGAGCTTATCTGCTTTAGGAACTGATGCAATGACTGCATGTAGTTCTTCGTAAAACTTATCCTTGACATCATCCTGGTTTGTCATAGTTGGTGCATACGCGCTAATGATGGTGGCATGTTTTCTTCCATAGAACAGAGGGATCTTGACCGTCATGAGTCGGTCATTTATTCCCTTTGGGGGCCCCGCTAACTTGCTGACAATTGCTGTTTTGATTGCAAATCCAACCCCTGCTTCTCGTCTTTCTTCAGTTCCTCTTCCGCTCCAAAAGAATGTATAACCTGCACCCTTTTCGCAAAGTTGGCCCTCGCCTGCAAGTCGAGTTTCACTCAGTGCTGCTATGTCAATGTTGTACCTGGCCAGTTCTCTCCCAATCAGGGCAGTTCGTCTCTCAGGTCTGTTTGCATTAAAGTCTTTGTCAAGTAAAGTGCGCACATTCCATGCGCCTAGAATGAGGGGGAAAAATCTGTCCTTTCTTTTTCTTAGATGTGTCGACCGCCGAAGTAGGGTACCCACCAACCGCGGTAAGCTGGTTAGGTAATGGTGAAGCAGGCAATGTTTAGGGCACCTTTTCTAGCCCCTTCCTCATGCCATGGAGGTGAGCAGTGCTTTCCTAAAGAGGGCTGCTCAGACACTCAGGGGGCTGCCGAATCCCACTGCTGCTCCGATCAGTGGAAGACGACCATATGGCCTGAGCCGCCTGTGTGTAGGTCTGCGACTACGACTGCCAGCGTACCCACGCCTGCCGCTTCGCCGCTCGCCCATCGCCACAGGACTTGTTGTGAGTGGATGGATGAATGGATGAAAGAGTGACTTGCGCGGTGATTTGGATTAAAGTGAGGAAGAGTTGCGCAATTCGTCGACCTCACTCTCTCGCCTGGGTCCATCTCAATCCAGTGGCAAGACAAGTCAAGACGACTGGAGATGAAGTCAGGTGCAGTGGATGACCAGGGCTTTCTACGTGCCTCGCCGTGCTCCTTACGCTCCACAGCGCGTTGCTGGTAATCGCCGTCATGCCCGTTGAACCAACAGGTGGTTTCTTCCGCGCAGTCTATCGAATCCAGTCTTCGCATGCATGGGTAGGCAGACCCTAACTCACCGAAGGTTTATAACCATTCGGCTACCCTCACCTAGTTTAGCCGGCCTGTCAAAGCCGTTGTCCGGGGGTGGCCGCTGTCGCATGCTGACAGCTACGAGGAGCCACAGGTGAGAGCTGGATGCCAGGTTTGGACCAAAGGTGGCTGAGCTGCCCTAAAAAGGGCATGACAGCTCCTTCACCAGAGGTACTACCAATACCTGACTTCCCAACACCCAACGCTGGGCTGAACATTTTAATAATATCTTGAACCAGCCATCATCTAGAGGTACTTAACTACTCAAACATTCACAAACACTCATTATCAGATGCCACAGACGCAGAATACATTAAAAAAAGACAAATTAAAAAATTAAATTTATTTTTTGCATTTTATTCACATTGTTTGTTAGCCTTTTATGTTGACATACGTGGTTAATCGTTAAATCAATACATCAATCAAGCTTATTTTATTCATTGCCACCCACGTCCCTAACATTTTAACGCACTGACATTGAACAAATTCACTATCAAGTAGAAAAAGATCATGGTTTTAAAACATCTCCTGACATTTCTATAATTAGCCACACAAATTCAAGACATTCGCCATGATCATGTGACCAATTTGCATAAAATATGTTTTTTCGGGTGTGGCAACCATTCGTAATGGTGCTCTGAAAATTTCAAAGGCCTATGTCTGTTTTTCAATTTAACCAGTTATTTTTAAAGAAATCTGCAAACACCCTTGGTAATGGGAGACAGTAATGATCTGCATTGCTGGTCAGCAAAGTGATAATTATATCTGAGAAAATTAGATGAGAAAAATATTAGAGTTTCCCATTCCTGAAAATCGTGTGCTTGGACCTGGAAAAGGCTGAAAGAACCCTGAAAAATACTTGAAGAAATTTGCTATGAACCCTGTATTCCCAGCTCTTTTCAAAAAGAAGCATTTGTTTATTGTTACTCACATGTCGATGCTCGCAGAATTGTCAAACTTGACAACGGAGCCTATTTTCGGGATGATTGCCTTGATGTCAGTTTGGTTTCTAACTTGGCACCATGCAAGTTTTAGTGTTTTCTAGGGTGCATCTTTTATTCAGTAGCATTTATCTTCTGGGTTCTTCATTTTTCTTTACACTCGTCATTCATACATCAAAATTTTTTTTTTAAATCACTAATTCATGTTGTACTTTAGGTATTGCCTAGGCATCAAGTTTAGATTCTACCTGGATTAATCAATTTTTCTTACAGGTCTTTGCACAAGTTCACACCTAATCTTTCATCCATCACTTCAAATTTGTCTGCTTTGTTATAAAAGGGCTGTCCCAATGTGGGACGTTGGAGTGAAGCATGTCAGACTGCCTTAGCTAAAATTAAAAATCAGTTTTCATCACCGCCTATATTAAGATTGCCAGATAAAGATTACCTTTTGTTCTTCACACAGACACCTCTCTGATGGGCATAGGTAGAGCACTTATGCAAGAGGATGATTGCATTCTGCATCGTCATCTACATCTCCCATCAATGAGCTCTCTAGTCCTTAAAGAGGTATAACCACAAGTACTCAAAAGTTGCCAGGTATCCTATTGCCATGCAGCCCTTCCACTGTGACATTAGATCTATCAAGGGCACAGAATACGAACGAATGAACTTTATTTTCAAAGGGTTAAGAATTGGGCACGCAGGCCCGTCTTACATTCTACCCTTCTTCTCTCTGTCATCTTACATACCGTATCCTTTCAATCGCACATGTATTTTGAGCATTATTTAAGCGTACAACATTATCAAGGTAAAATAATAACATACATTTGTAACATCCAGTCATAATGACCGTATGTAAAAAAAAAATCAAATAAAAATAAAAAAAGAGAAAAAGAAAAAAATTAATTAAAATAAATTTTAAAATTTAAATTAAAAAAAAACAAACATACAAACACACAAAATCTAAACCATTCATACGGTAAATTAAACTTAATTTGAAACGTATGCAGGTTATGGTGGCATATAATAAGAACTCGTGACATTTTGGAAATCTGCTGCTGAATGACCTGGGACTTTGTGTGTTGTCAGCGCATGCGGAAAATGTTCCCACAGGTGAGCAGCTTTGAGTCCCAAACACACTGCCACAGGGAGTGAATTGTTGACGCCTCCACTATATGAGATCCAGCTTTATGACCTATGCTCCTTAGGGAGGTAAAGGGTATTGACTAATAGATGAGAATCGTGCATATAGGCCCGTCTTACATTTTGCCCTTCCTCTTGCTCATCTTTTATTGCTAGTTATCCAGACATTCTCCAACATACTTAAGGTATTAGTTTAATGGCGATGCAACATTATAAGTAGTATAAAAGCATACATTTACAGTATCTGATTACAATTAAGAAGTAAGGTACTCATATATTAAAATGAAAAACTAGATCATCAGACCCTCCATACAGTATATTAGATAATAATTCGAAATATAATCCCTTACTGCGGCTTATAATTGGCACTCATAATGTATTTGAACAGTCTACGATTATACGAGGAGGGACTGTGCATGTTTTTCAGATCATGTGGAAGATTGTTCCAAAGATGAGCAGCTGAGTAAGCCAAGCTCTTCTTGAACAAATCTAGCCTGGGCTTGGGCACCTGTAACTGGTTTAAGCGGTTACTACGTTTTTCATTGAATTTTAAAAGTGGCCACAGATACGTTGGAGCATTCTGTGACAAGATTTTGTGAGCGAATTTAGCTTTGTTAAATAGGAAGCGCTTTCTAAGGGGTAATATTTTAAGATCGTTATATAGATCTATAAAATGTGTTTGGTGTTTATCAGCACGTTTAACTGTATGTTTTTGAAGTGAATGAAGCCTTTTTGTGTTGGATATGTAACAACCATCCCAGATTGTGGAACAATAATCTAGGTATGTTTGTATGTGAGATGTGTAGAACATTTTCCTTGCCCCCTCATCCAGGAAGTGTTTGATTTTGGCTAATTGGTAAACTTGTTGTGCCGTTAGCTTTGTGAGTTCACTTACATGTGAGTTCCAACTTAGGTGCTGGTCAACAGTTAGACCTAGAGTTTTATGTTCATTTATGTTTTCAATTAGTGATGTTCCAATGTAGAGCTGAAGTGTTGTTTTCTGCGAGTTTTGTAGTTTTTGTCTGGTTAACATACATTTCATTTTACTAATATTTATTTGCATTTGATTCTCGTTGCTCCACTTAATAAGATTATGTGTATCAGTTTATAAAGATAGTTCTAGTGAGGTGCAACTTTTGTCACTAGTGTAAACAGTACAGTCATCGGCAAACAGGTCACAGGATGAATGTTTGATGTACAGAGGAAGATCATTAATGTATACGGCAAAGAGAAGAGGGCCGAGAATAGAGCCCTGAGGAACACCGATATCGACAACAGTTGAGTTGGACAAAGAATTATTGTAAGACACCACTTGTTGTCTGTCTATCAGGAATGATTTAATTAACTTCACCAGCTTAAGATTTACTTTCATTGTTTCCTATTTTCTGATTAAAATAGTGTGATCTATCATATCGAATGCTTTGTTAAAGTCTGCAAAGATTGCTCCACATAAATTATCGTTATTGATGTTTAGATGCCAGTTATCTATCATTTTTGTTAAGGCTGTGTGGCATGAATGTTTTGGTCTAAACCCCGACTGGCTATCAACAAGCAGGTCATTATTAGCTAGGTGTTCCATTGCTGTTTTGTGTATGTGTTTTTCCAGTGGTTTCGACAGCGATGATATAAGAGAAATGGGCCTATAGTTACCAAGGTTGCTATTATCTGATGAACCAGGTTTAACAAGAGGGTATACTTTAGCAATTTTAAAGGCAGATGGAAAGTAACTCCTTGCGAGACATTGATTATATATGTATGTTAGTGTATCAGTAATAGCTGGTGCAGCATAACGCAGTATTCGATTACTGATTCCATCAAGTCCCGATGAGTTATTATCTTTAAGATCAATAAGATAGTTATAAACTTTGTTAACTGTTATAAAAGGAATGTTGCATGGAATGGTGTTAGTACACTTGTTCTCGCAGAACGTAGATAATTCGCTGAAGTCACAAGGGGAAGAAGGTATGGCGGATTTTATATTGTGGATGTCTGCCTGAAAATGATTGCTGAAGTCTGTACAAGTAAATGAAGTATTGGGATTTTGTAAGTCTGGCGAATTTCTTTTGTTCACTAAAGTATTGATTGCCTTCCATATATTTCTACTGTTGCTTTTGCTTTGAACTAAATTACTAAAGTAGTTTTTCTTTTCTCTGCGAATTAAATATTGTACTTTGTTCCTTGCTGCCCGATATGTAATAATGTCCTTATTTTTGTGCGCTCGGTCCCTCTGCCTCATAGCGGCAAGTACTTCTTGTGTGATAAATGGAGATTTTATTTGTCTTTTTACGCGAATTTCTTTAGTAGGCGCATGCTTATTAAAAATACTATAAAATGTCCGTGTCCAATATGCAATGGCATCATCAGGATCAGGAAGTTGGTAAACATCGGCGAAAGGCGCATTTCGCAAATCATTTAAAAATAATTCTTGGTTGAAATTTTTTAGACTTCTATATTCAATACTGTTGTGTTTATTTTTTGGAGATTTGTACCCATTTTTTGCCCAAGTGCAACATATGGGATAGTGGTCACTCATAGCAAAAGTAGGGATGGAGTATTCTATAATGTTTTCTGGACAGGTTATATATATGTGATCGATCAGTGTAGATGATGTCTTTGTTACTCTGGTAGATTTGTTGACTATTTGTTTCATGATGTTATATGATGCTATGATGTTGGTCCATGTTTGATTTGGCTTATGCATATCAATATTGAAATCACCAAGAAGAATAATTTCATTGACTGTAGTGATAACTTTATCCATCATGTTCGTGAAATCTTCAAACCATGTTGTTCCTACACTGGGATTTCGATAAAGATATCCTATTACAATGGATCTTTGCTTTTGTGGCTTTACCTCTAACCATATGCATTCTATATCTATGGTCTCTAGATCGTTTCTGCGGCGATAACTGAGAGAAGTGGAAATATAGACTGCTAAACCTGTCTCTAATTGTCTACTAGAATCTCGCCGAATAGTTTTAAAACCATTACTTGCAATGTCACCATCTGTTATTTTCTCATTCAGACGACTTTCTGAAAGCCCAAAAACATGGAAATTTTGATTGAGAACTTGTGTAGCATCATATAACATCATGAAACAAATAGTCAACAAATCTACCAGAGTAACAAAGACATCATCTACACTGATCGATCACATATATATAACCTGTCCAGAAAACATTATAGAAGTTTACCTAGAAGATGGTTTACGTTCAGATGGCCAAGTCGTAAACCATTCATGGTTAGTAACTGTTCATAAGTACCTGGCATTTATGTTATGTAAAGAAGCTTGCGCTCAAATACTAAATTTAACAAATTTTACCAATGAAGGGGAATTAATGGTGGTATTAATAAGTGGGGCACTTTGAAAACTAATTACAAACAATTCAGCCAATTGAATTACGTCAAAAATAGGTGAAAAATGAAACAAATCAAGCGCTCATATCAGACAGGCAAACAGTGTGGAAAAAAAAATATAATAAAATTTTGCTGGTGTTACAGAGACAACTAGTGAGGCCAACAGTCGCTGTTAATATGGAGTAGAGGGTTGTTGAAAATAGAAGTGCGGTGGATTTGGCCATGATAGATGATGCATTTGGTAGAAAGCGGGATATTGAGGTACAGTTGTTGAATAAGTGGGGTATTCCGGCAAGCACGACCTCCAAGTGTAAGGTGCATAGTCCAAGAGTCGTTGTTGATGTAGGAAATGATGAAAGGCTGGGTATGTGGGTTGATGTGGGTAAACCTGTGATGACAGCGATGAGCGGGGAACTCTCATTGGTGTCTGGGACAACAGCGAACATGGTGACACTTCTGTTGATGAAGGCTGAGCAGATTGAATTGGATCACTTACAGACCTTTGGGAATGGAGTGGGTCAAGTCGGTGTTGTTGAGGAGGGTCGTCTGTGGCAGAAGGTTGTTGAAGGCAGACATTGTTGGTTTCCTGCACATCCGTGGTGCTAACAAGAGGTATAACGTGATGATCCTGATTGTCTGATGATTTTGCGCGGCTGATGTTTAAAGTTGTGGGTAGTGATGGCGGAACTGTTTCCACTGACGGGAGAAGGGGCAAAGGCAAGCGACTGGCGCCTTAAAACCAGCAGCTTCGGGCAGATAGGGCTCGCGATCCTTGGTTGGTAGCTTATCTAAGAGAAGGAACTCTGAATTCAAACCACCGCTGCCTTGCGGGAATATCCATTTGTGGAATTGGCTTCGGGAGTAAACCCTGAGGATAAATCCGGAGTCGGAGTCCCTAAGGCAGTCTAATGTCGATTCGACATTATTCTGGCAACTCCTGCGACATGGCTGGTACCAAACTGTATCGGCTACTGCCGTTCCTTTGGATCTACCGGCTGTGTGGAGAGGGGGAACATGCTGCATGGGCAACAGCTTGATCTCCATATAACTGTGCCCAAGCTCGCGCCCTGGAGAGGACACTCCAGCTTCACCCTATAGGTGTCGGCAAAACACGGGAAGTAGCAGTTACCGGTTATAAGCATTATGCCCAATTGGCGTAGGGCATGGCGCCAGGGGCTACTTCCGACAGTGGGAGAGGTTCTAGGATCTCACTGGACAGCTACCGCCCGCTTCAAGCTGGGCAGCCCCCAGTCAATAAGGTGTTGTCCCGCCACTGTCTGCTTTCCCCATTGGGTGCATGGGGATTAGGGTCAAACCCGAACTGTGGACAGAAAATTTTGCACCAAGCAATTATCGAAAAAATAGAAATAAGCAAACTCTCAGATTGGGATGCTGGAACGTCCGGACTATGTTGACTGGACTATCCGAAAACCTACAGGATGTAAACGATGTAAGGAAGACAGCCATAATTAATGATGAGCTTAAACGACTTCAGGTGGATATAGCTGCACTTCAGGAAACGCGCCTGGCGGGCTCTGGAATGGTGAGCAAGAAGGACTACACATTTTATTGGCAAGGGAAAGATCTTGATAAAGCTAGAGAACATGGAGTAGGTTTTGCGGTCAAAAAATCGCTAACTAACATGGTTGAACCAGGCGAGAATGGATCAGAACGCCTGTTAACGCTCCGCCTGCAAACTAGCACAGGTCCCATCACCCTTGTCAGTGTGTATGCTCCTACTCTGTACTCTGCCTCAGAAGCTAAAGATGAGTTCTACGAGAATCTAGCAGCAGTAATCAAAAGCATACCTAGGCAAGAACAGCTTGTTCTCCTTGGTGACTTTAACGCTAGAGTGGGTGCCGATAATGTTTCATGGCCTTCGTGTCTGGGCAGGTTTGGTATTGGCAAGATGAATGAAAATGGACAACGGCTCTTAGAGTTGTGCGTCCACCATGACCTCTGCGTGACCAACACCTACTTTCAGACAAAACCCCAGCATAAGGTGTCATGGAGACACCCACGATCCAAGCACTGGCACCAACTTGACCTGATTCTCGTCAGAAGGCCACTCCTCAGGTCTGTGCTCTCCACGCGCTCGTACCATAGTGCAGACTGTGACACAGATCACTCCTTGGTTTGCTGCAAAATCAGAGCACAACCAAGAAAACTCTATCGTGTCAGACATGAAGGGAAACCACGCATTGATACCAGCAAGATGTCAGACCCTTTCATGATCGCTCAATTCACTGCGACCTTCAAGAAAGTGCTCAGTAGCCCTCAGCATGGTGATACTATTACAGGGAACTGGGAGCATCTACGGAACACCATTCAAAGTACTGCACTTGCCACCTTTGGTAAGAAAACAGCAAAGTCAAATGACTGGTTTGACGCTTCATCAGATGTGATGGCACCTGTTATTGAAGCTAAGCGCAGTGCTATGAATGAATACAAACGTTCACCGAGTGCCAGAACCCTACAGATCCTGAGGGCTACGAGAAGCAAAGTTCAACAAACTGCTCGACGCTGTGCAAATGACTATTGGCTCCAGCTCAGTGAGAGCATCCAGATCGCAGCGCAAACAGGCAACATTAGACAAATGTATGACGGTATAAAGAAAGCACTTGGCCCCCATAAAAGTAAGACGGCACCGCTAAAAACCATCAGCGGAGAGAAGCTAACCGATAAGGGTAAGCAGATGGAGAGGTGGGTCGAGCACTACTCTGAGCTTTACGCTAGAGACAATACCGTTACGCCTGCAGCCCTTGATGCTGTCAATAGTCTGCCAACTATGGAGGAGCTGGATGCCGAACCAACATTAGAGGAACTCAGTAAGGCCATTGATAGCTTGGCCTCTGGCAAAGCACCAGGCAGTGATGGGATTCCTCCTGATTTAATCAAATGCTGTAAGAGCACGCTATTATATCCCTTGCATAGGATGCTGTGCCAGTGCTGGGAAGAGACAACTATTCCTCAAGACATGCGAGATGCCAAGATTGTAACACTGTATAAAAATAAAGGAGACAGAAGTGATTGCAATAACTACAGAGGCATCTCTCTTCTTAGTATTGTTGGTAAGGTTTTTGCCAAAGTCATCTTAATGCGACTACACAAGTTAGCTGAGCGCATATATCCAGAGACACAGTGTGGATTCCGAGCTGGCAGATCAACAACAGACATGATCTTCTCTCTCCGCCAGCTTCAGGAAAAATCAAGAGAGCAGAAAAGACCATTATATATCGCCTTTATAGACCTCACAAAAGCATTCGACCTGGTTAGTAGGGATGGACTCTTTAAAATCCTCCTGAAAATAGGCTGCCCTTCTAAAATGCTGGAAATGATAAAGTCATTCCATGACGACATGAAGGGAACAGTCCAATATGCTGGAAGCACGTCACAGCCCTTTGATATACGAAGTGGCGTTAAACAAGGCTGTGTTCTGGCTCCGACCCTCTTCGGAATCTTCTTTGCCTTACTCTTGAAACATGCATTCAGAGATGCAACTGAAGGAATATGCCTTCACACTAGGTCAGATGGCCGTCTGTTTAATCTTTCAAGGCTGAAGGCAAAAACAAAAATCAGAAGGGTCACTATAAGAGACTTGTTGTTCGCTGATGATGCTGCAGTCGTCACTCAAAGCCAACAGGAGCTTCAGAGCTTGATGAATCGCTTCACTAAAGCATGCAAGGACTTTGGCCTCACAATAAGCCTAAAGAAAACGAATGTGCTGAGTCAGGATGTGGGTGCTGCACCAGTTATCACTATCGATAACTATGAATTGGCAGTGGTGCACCACTTCACATACCTAGGGTCTACCATCAATGACAAACTCTCACTGGACACAGAAATCGACAGCCGCATTGGCAAAGCTGCAGCTACCTTTGCCCGCCTCACATCGCGTGTTTGGGGAAACTCTAAACTCACAATGAAGACCAAAGCTGCGGTATATAATGCCTGCGTCACAGCACACTCCTATATGGCAGCGAGACCTGGACGACCTATGCTAAGCAAGAAAGAAGGCTCAATACCTTCCATTTGCGGTGTCTACGCCGCATCCTCGGCATCTCGTGGAAAGATAAAGTGACAAATGTCGAGGTGTGTCACGTGCTGGCCTTCAAAGTATGTATACGCTGCTTAGACAGCGCAGACTTCGCTGGCTTGGCCATGTTCGCCGCATGGAAGATGGTCGCATCCCAAAAGATATCTTCTACGGACAATTAGCAGATGGCAAGAGAACAGTTGGGCGACCACAGCTGAGGTTCAAAGATGTGTGCAAGAGAGATATGAGGGCACTGGACATGGATCCAGCAACATGGGAGGATGAAGCTGCTGATCGCACTAAGTGGCGATGCTATTTACGGCACCACCTCAGATTGGGCGAAGAGAGGCTCACACAAGAAGCAGAGGTGAGGAGAAAACGTCGAAAGGAGCACCAGGAAAATAAGCAGCTGAGGGCTGCCACCTCAGGGGCGCATTCCCATAGTCAGTTATGACTGAAGGGGCTATTATTATTAGTGATGGAAAATGAAGGTCATAATTGACATTAGATGAGTAGCTATTTGTATTCACGTGGCGTTTGGATGGATATATGGATGCTGATGTGCGAGTTGTGCCTTTGAGGGTGCTTTCTGGATATTTAATATTTGTCGCCAACATACTGGTCCCTTGACTGGACAATGTAATATCGCCGCTGTAAAGATACTTCCTAGGGGCTCCAGATGTGGCAAGGAAGACTGAGCTGTGATCTATGAAAACATGTTCATTCTTGAGGCAGTGTTTTTTAAGTTTAGCATTGTTATTAGTTTCAACACATTTGCGGTAATAGGCACGGACTGGCGGGATAATAGAGGAAAAATAAATTATGGAATAGGGACCGAAATATGAATGTGATCTCGTTTAGGTCTGTCTGTGAGAGTTCAATATCTTTTATTGAGTCTGACAGACCTATGTTCACAGTTACTCTAGTTACAGAGAGATCAGGCGAAAACGGTTTAAGGAGGGTCAGTAAGTCGTGAGTTGATGCCCAGTTCTTGAAGCGAACAGACACCGAATCAGTATCACCAGTTACTAGTTTTGACTGTTGAAGCTCCTTCATGGTTTGGTCCCCAAAGATGAGTTGTTTTCTTCTGTTCGTGTGGGTGCCAGTGATAACAGCTGTTGCTTCCCTTGTCCCAGTTGTGCTGTGGCTGCTAGAAGTCTTGTGGTGTGTGCTGGCAGCTGCCGGTCGAAGTGGCGGGTGGCGATTTGAAATTTTGACCGGAATTCTGCAGACACTGGCTGCAGGATTTTCTGGAGTGTCTAGGGTATTACGTTCATTAAGGCATAGTTCTGAATGAAGTATTTGTTGTTGAGGTCAGAGGCTCTCCGCGCGTTTTTGTTTGTGACCCAATTCATTTGTGTGCTGTTGTGTAGTCTGCTTCTGAATGTGTGGGGATGCCTAGCTGGCTGTGAGGTTAGTGTGATTCGCTTGTATAGCTAGGCGGTGTTGTCGTAAGGAAGGTGCGGGGTTCAAACCCTGGGTAAGCCACTCACGTCTGTTGTTTTTCTGTTGTCTAAGTGTTCTACTTCTTTATTTCTTACGAGTGCCTGAAAACATACCTTTATGTTTGTCTAATATTAATTTACTGTTTACAGGCCTCGGGTTTCCCTTCCTTATGTGTTATTAATGTTCATACCAATACCAGAAACCTACCCTCTGTTCTATACTACTGTCCTTAAGTCTTCTATCATTTACTGGACACAGTATCAAGGTCTTTGTCTTGTTTGGACTGACATATACTGCAGAATAGAGGAACAACAGAAGTGATTGCGTCATTAATGGGCTGAGGTGCCCATTGTAAACTTCCGGTGTTGTTTTGTGTTTTGCGCTGATGCCCGGTCAGTAAAGCATCCTTTTTTGGGGATGCCTAGCTGGCCGTGAGGTTAGTGTGATTCGCTTGTATAGCTAGGCGGTGTTGTCATACGGAACGTGCGGGGTTCAAACCCTGGGTAAGCCACTCACGTCTGTTGTTTTTCTGTTGTCTAAGTGTTCTACTTCTTTATTTCTTACGAGTGCCTGAAAACATACCTTTATGTTTGTCTAATATTAATTTACTGTTTACAGGCCTCGGGTTTCCCTTCCTTATGTGTTATTAATTATCATACAAATACCAGAAACCTACCCTCTGTTCTATACTACTGTCCTTAAGTCTTCTATCATTTACTGGACACAGTATCAAGGTCTTTGTCTTGTTTGGACTGACATATACTGCAGAATAGAGGAACAACAGAAGTGATTGCGTCATTAATGGGCTGAGGTGCCCATTGTAAACTTCCGGTGTTGTCTTGTGTTTCGCACTGATGACCGGTCAGTAAAGCATCCTTTTTTGGGGATGCCTAGCTGGCCGTGAGGTTAGTGTGATTCGCTTGTATAGCTAGGCGGTGTTGTCATACGGAAGGTGCGGGGTTCAAACCCTGGGTAAGCCACTCACGTCTGTTGTTTTTTCTGTTGTCTAAGTGTTCTACTTCTTTATTTCTTACGAGTGCCTGAAAACATACCTTTATGTTTGTCTAATATTAATTTACTGTTTACAGGCCTCGGGTTTCCCTTCCTTATGTGTTATTAATTATCATACAAATACCAGAAACCTACCCTCTGTTCTATACTACTGTCCTTAAGTCTTCTATCATTTACTGGACACAGTATCAAGGTCTTTGTCTTGTTTGGACTGACATATACTGCAGAATAGAGGAACAACAGAAGTGATTGCGTCATTAATGGGCTGAGGTGCCCATTGTAAACTTCCGGTGTTGTCTTGTGTTTCGCACTGATGACCGGTCAGTAAAGCATCCTTTTTTGGGGATGCCTAGCTGGCCGTGAGGTTAGTGTGATTCGCTTGTATAGCTAGGCGGTGTTGTCATACGGAAGGTGCGGGGTTCAAACCCTGGGTAAGCCACTCACGTCTGTTGTTTTTCTGTTTTCTAAGTGTTCTACTTCTTTATTTCTTATGAGTGCCTGAAAACATACCTTTATGTTTGTCTAATATTAATTTACTGTTTACAGGCCTCGGGTTTCCCTTCCTTATGTGTTATTAATTATCATACAAATACCAGAAACCTACCCTCTGTTCTGTACTACTGTCCTTAAGTCTTCTATCATTTACTGGACACAGTATCAAGGTCTTTGTCTTGTTTGGACTGACATATACTGCAGAATAGAGGAACAACAGAAGTGATTGCGTCATTAATGGGCTGAGGTGCCCATTGTAAACTTCCGGTGTTTTCTTGTGTTTCGCACTGATGACCGGTCAGTAAAGCATCCTTTTTTGGGGATGCCTAGCTGGCCGTGAGGTTAGTGTGATTCGCTTGTATAGCTAGGCGGTGTTGTCGTACGGAAGGTGCGGGGTTCAAACCCTGGGTAAGCCACTCACGTCTGTTGTTTTTCTGTTGTCTAAGTGTTCTACTTCTTTATTTCTTACGAGTGCCTGAAAACATACCTTTATGTTTGTCTAATATTAATTTACTGTTTACAGGCCTCGGGTTTCCCTTCCTTATGTGTTATTAATTATCATACAAATACCAGAAACCTACCCTCTGTTCTATACTACTGTCCTTAAGTCTTCTATCATTTACTGGACACAGTATCAAGGTCTTTGTCTTGTTTGGACTGACATATACTGCAGAATAGAGGAACAACAGAAGTGATTGCGTCATTAATGGGCTGAGGTGCCCATTGTAAACTTCCGGTGTTGTCTTGTGTTTCGCACTGATGACCGGTCAGTAAAGCATCCTTTTTTGGGGATGCCTAGCTGGCCGTGAGGTTAGTGTGATTCGCTTGTATAGCTAGGCGGTGTTGTCATACGGAAGGTGCGGGGTTCAAACCCTGGGTAAGCCACTCACGTCTGTTGTTTTTCTGTTGTCTAAGTGTTCTACTTCTTTATTTCTTACGAGTGCCTGAAAACATACCTTTATGTTTGTCTAATATTAATTTACTGTTTACAGGCCTCGGGTTTCCCTTCCTTATGTGTTATTAATTATCATACAAATACCAGAAACCTACCCTCTGTTCTATACTACTGTCCTTAAGTCTTCTATCATTTACTGGACACAGTATCAAGGTCTTTGTCTTGTTTGGACTGACATATACTGCAGAATAGAGGAACAACAGAAGTGATTGCGTCATTAATGGGCTGAGGTGCCCATTGTAAACTTCCGGTGTTGTCTTGTGTTTCGCACTGATGACCGGTCAGTAAAGCATCCTTTTTTGGGGATGCCTAGCTGGCCGTGAGGTTAGTGTGATTCGCTTGTATAGCTAGGCGGTGTTGTCATACGGAAGGTGCGGGGTTCAAACCCTGGGTAAGCCACTCACGTCTGTTGTTTTTCTGTTTTCTAAGTGTTCTACTTCTTTATTTCTTATGAGTGCCTGAAAACATACCTTTATGTTTGTCTAATATTAATTTACTGTTTACAGGCCTCGGGTTTCCCTTCCTTATGTGTTATTAATGTTCATACAAATACCAGAAACCTACCCTCTGTTCTATACTACTGTCCTTAAGTCTTCTATCATTTACTGGACACAGTATCAAGGTCTTTGTCTTGTTTGGACTGACATATACTGCAGAATAGAGGAACAACAGAAGTGATTGCGTCATTAATGGGCTGAGGTGCCCATTGTAAACTTCCGGTGTTGTCTTGTGTTTCGCACTGATGACCGGTCAGTAAAGCATCCTTTTTTGGGGATGCCTAGCTGGCCGTGAGGTTAGTGTGATTCGCTTGTATAGCTAGGCGGTGTTGTCGTACGGAAGGTGCGGGGTTCAAACCCTGGGTAAGCCACTCACGTCTGTTGTTTTTCTGTTGTCTAAGTGTTCTACTTCTTTATTTCTTACGAGTGCCTGAAAACATACCTTTATGTTTGTCTAATATTAATTTATAGTTTGCTTGCGTGGTGTCCTTTCTAGACTACTATCAATCAATCCTATGAATGAATTATGCTCTGTCTCTGTAATGGTAGATCTTGATGTAACGGAAGGCGTCTCTGTAATGATAGATCTTGATATAGAGAAAGACGTGTCTTGTACCATCTGTAGTTGTTTGTCATACTTCTGAACGAATGTTTCAGAGACAACGGGAAAGGAACAGTGTGTGAGGGCTAATTTCTGGGCATCGGAAGTGGTTGGTGCATTGTTGAGAACAGCTGTTGACGTTATAGCCATTCGACTGACTCCAGCAGTTGTTGCTGTTTCCCATAAATGATTCAAATCATTCTGGATCCACTCTTTAACTGCAGTCTCTGAGCCTTGTACCATAACCTTGTTGGAAGTATTATAGAAATGGAGAAAAACGTGTCCATTAGAAATGACATCTTCGACATGAGCACCATTAGCGTCAGTGCGAGATTCAATTGAAGCGATAGATTTATAGTAGGCCTTGGACAAGCCACGCAATACTTCGTACTCGAGCAATGTTTGGAATGTTAATATCACACACTGGTTCTGGTTTTTGTATTGTAGTGTCACTAATGGTGCTGAGGGTGTGTCTGCATTGAGAACCCTGGTCTTCTTTTTCACCGCTTTAGGAGCATTTAAGACGTAGTCCTTTTGTTTCTTTCTGCTCGGTCGATTGGTGGTGACCGAGTTTACGTTTGGCATTGTGAATGTTATTGCTGGTACCGCGAAGGAAGAAGGTAATTAGCTTTGTTCATGGCTGATAATAATCGCTCTGGCGTGATGATTTGGGTCGCGGGGTTTCATTATTATAGTGGATTTTCCAAAAAGGCCCCGCGCTGAAAACCTATAATTAAACACCTGGGGGGGTTTGGTCATTGTTGGGCACTCAATTCATGGGTTTTCGGCTACCCATTTAACAATACTACAAGTTTATATGCAAAACAGCACAGTGTATTATAATAGAAGGTCCTTTTAGAACAAAATCTAACATTTCTGTTCATATTGACACCACAAAAATGATTTCACGACAAAGCCACTATGATACCGAACACAATGATATTAAAATCCATCACGAATTATAGCAGAAACACACTTTCACAAATACGAAAGTAGAGCTCTATGAAAACACGTCCGCACACAGCGAAGGGAATACCCTAGCCGATGCCTTATCAAGACGTCTGCAGTATGTTACCACAGATGTTTGATCTGCTAATGAATTTTCCATACCAGCACTACTATATATTGAACAGTGTATTCAATTTTCTGACAACTGTTTTCATGAACTGCTAATCATTTACTTGTTAGATGATTTACACAGTGCTTACTGGAACTTGTACTTGTGTTTGCGGGCACAGCTACATCATCATGGACTTGATGAACTTATTATCATTTACTACACAAATTGGATCTTACTGCAGATCTAAGACTATGAGCTAATGAAGCCTACTATAGCCAGTTTTTATCGCTTGAATTTGATGATCCATCATCCATTGGCTTGGAATGGAACTTTTTGTCAATTCTTGATGATCAGAAACATGTGACTGTCGCTTACATTTGTTGGAGAACTTGACGACTCTCAATTCACTTTGGAACTTGTTTGACACTTAATGCCATGAATATTGGACATGTTTTTATGCTGTTTTGTAGAACAATAATGTTGATGCAGTATTCAGCCTGCTTGATTTCCTGACAGTACTTTTCATGACCATTCATCACACAGAATGATGTCGTTGCAAGTGTCCACAATAACATTGTCGCGGTAGAGTGAAATGGATTTCAAGTACAAATGTGAACTCTTTTTCCATTGACATAACATTTATCTAGCTTGTTTGGACATTTCATAGTAATTCATAGTATGTCTCATTGATTTACACTTTAAAAGGGAAATAACTACGTATTTTCATTCACTTCATAAATAATTCATAATTATGTACCTTAGCTTCCATTGCGTGCAGTTAACTCATTAACTACCGCAAGCTGCTGTCAGCGGCTCGCAACATAATCACATTTGGACCGCAAGCCGCTCAGGGCGCCAATCTAATTTTAGTAATAAAACGAAGGAAAAATGTACTGAAACACTCTCTGATCTGGTTCGAGATTTTAAGTTGCCACTGGAAAACAAATTCCCAAAGCATGGTTGTTGTAGAACACTGAAAAATTGATATTATGTTCATATTTTTCAGCATTTTGGGTTAGTTACCAAATCGTGTAAAACTGTTTACAGTGGCAACTAGTGCTAGGACTACAAAAAATGCGTGTACATCTCGTCTAACGGCTGAATAGGATAGAAACATGTTTCAACAATTGACTGAAAGATCTAGCGACGAGGACAAGAGTGAAAACAGTGTGCACATTGATTAAAATTGTGATTTTGATAGAGATGGGGCGCAAGCAGTTATAATTGTGAAAATATTGCAAGTCCACGGCCATCGGAGGGCCGTTAAATAGCAACAACCTCTATTAGAGTTGCAACCAATGTTTATTGTAATAGTACATTCATTTATCTTTAAAATGACGTGTAATTCATACACATCTGTAAACAATTACGAAAACTACAGCTTACTTTGTGCAAACACCTACAGGATGAAAATGGGAAAAAAAATTTAATTCGGCCACAGTGTGTTTTTTAATTCGGTAGTTAATGTGTTAAGACAGAGTTTCATCGGTAATTAACTTAAAACTTAATTTTCATCTCACTTTAGATCTAACTTTTAATTAATGTAATTCATTGTGATACCACCTCAAACATGAATGATTACACATTTTGATGTCTTTTTCATCATCCATTTATTATAATTGACTGGGACATGACTTTGATTGCGAGATATAGAAATGATACCTAGTTTGCCGTTACCCCCTTTCAAATTTCCATAGAGGAAGAGTTAGTGTTACCTCTCATTCTTGCACACAGTCATATGCTCTATACTCTCATGGTGTTCGGTTTGTGCATGTATCATTTGAACAACCATTTGCACCATCACATTCGCACTTCAAGTGCACACCTTAACACCTACCCCTTTCCTATCTTATTGATACATAATAAATTTTTAAAAACTGCAAGACAACATCATATGTTTAAAATAACAAACAATAAACTTCCAACTTACCCATTATAAATACGTAATCAAATTCTGACTAAACAATAGACATCTAGGCAAACTGGGCTAAAAGCGCCCGCATGGCCCACAGTGGTTCATTTCAACCATCAAATTATGAACACAATATCAAACATTTACCTTTTTTTTTATACAAATGGCGTCTGGGGGAAGTTGCAAGCATGGTTGATGACAAATAGTGAGAAATATACTTCTTGTCTCGCCATGAGCCCCAAAATGTTTGAGAGAATTAAACTTGTTGGCAAAATCGTATGGTATAAAAGGATTTGATTGGCTGCTGGGAGAGATCTCATTTTAAAAACATTGAGAAATTCCAGGATTAAACAAATGGATTTTAACAAAAAACCATGGATTAGGAAATCTTTTTTTAGAAAATCTGTACAATGACCTTTTATGAGCGTCCACAGCTAAATATGTAAATTTCTTGTACTTTATATGAGAATCCTGAACAAGTTGACAGGTATGCTGTATGTGTGTAATGCAATAAATGAAAAGAATATTGACTTTGAAGAAGCACAAATCTTGGCAGCAATGTAATTCAAGTTGGGGGGGGGGGGGGGGGTAATGATATCAGAATACATAAGGTAAGACGGGCCTTCATTGCAATGGCAAACATATAGACAAGAGAAATCAAATCCAGCAGAAAAATTAGAATTGTCAACTAAAATGTCAAGTCATTCTTATTGTATGGCTCTGAAACATGGAGAACAACAGTGACAACATACAAATAGCTACAGACTTTCATAAATGAGTGCTTGTTTACAATAGATATATTGAAATGATATAACAAGGCCACTAATGACAAGAACGAGACACGTGCAGGTGGAAAAAGAGATGAGAAAAAGAAACTGGCAATGGATATGTCACTTATTTACTTAGTAATGTCTTCATCATGTAGATTTCTTCTACCTTAGGTGCACTATGTAGAGGTTTGTCAGAGAAAGTGTTAGTCTATCCTATCACCTGTCTTTCTTTTGGCCTGTTTCAAGTCTAGTCCTGGCCCAAACCAACATAACTGGGACTGTTCCACTCAGGTTCTGTTTCAAGTCTAGTCCTGGCCCAAACCAACATAACTGGGACTATTCCACTCAGGTTCTGGTTCAAGTCTAGTCCTGGCCCAAACCAACATAACTGGGACTGTTCCACTCAGTCTGCAGGGATTGGAATTCCCTGGAGATGGATAGGACACACTGAAGAAAAAAAAATATGTTGATAGCCTTACAAGGCAGTCATGTTTCTGGAATCTCCAGGGTAAGAAAGGCTGAGGTAGACCACACACACAAATCATGTGGAGAAGAGAACTGGAGACAGAAATGAGAAAGATTTGGAAAGAACTTTAGTTGATGGCACATAACAGGATCATGAAGATCATTAACTTAATAAAGAAGACCTATGAAGACATGACATGCAGAGTTCTTCATGAAGGACAGCTTACAAAACCATTTAGGATTATAACGGGAGTGAAACAGGGATACCTCTTGTCTCCATTTCTTTTCTTACTAGCAATAGATAGGGTTATGAAAACATCGACATCACACAACAGAAATGGAATGTGACTATACAGCTTGATGATCTGGATTTTGCAGATGACTTGGCTCTTCTGTTCCATAACCATATTCAGATGCAAGAGTAAATGAAAATTCTGTACGAGAGGTCACTACAAGTGGGCCTGAAAATACACAGGGAAAAGATTATGAGAATAAATGTTAGAAATGACAACAAGATTGAACTTGAAGAAACACCACTATAAGATATAGAATCGTACACATATCTTGGCAGTGTAGTATAGACAAAGTTGGAGGGACAGACAGTGATATCAAAATAAGAATACAAAAAGCAAGAAGAGCTTTCATTGCATTGGGAAACATATGGAGAACAAGAGAAATCAAGTCCAACATGAAAATAAGATTCTTATTAAGAATCTTCAACTCAAATGCCAAGTCAGTCCTATTGTATGGCTCTGAGACATGGAGAGCAACAAAAACAACAACTAAAAAGCTACAGACTTTTATAAATGAGTGCTTGCGTAGAGTAGAGGGACTGAAATAGTATGACAAAGTCACAAATGTGGAACCAATGACAAGAACCAGACAAATGCCAGTGGAACAAGAGCTGAGATGAAAACGCTGGTGATGTATAGGAAACACATTGAGGACATCTGTTGATAGCATTACAAGGCAGTCCTTGTTCTGGAATCCACAGGAAAAGAGAGGCAGAGGTAGACCAAAAAACACAATGAGAAGAGAACTGGATACAGAGGTGAAAATGATGAGGAAAACATGGAAAGAACTTGAGCGGATGGCACAGGACAGGAAGACTTGACATGTGTTAGTTAAAGGCCTATGCTTCTTCGGGAGCTAAAGGGTATTGATTGATTGATTGACATAACAGGATTTGGTATGTGTTTGTTAAAGGCCTCTGCTCCTATAGGGAACTCAAATGTATTGATTGATTGATTGCCATAACAGGATTTGGTATGTGTTTGTTAAAGGCCTCTGCTCCTATAGGGAACTCAAATGTATTGATTGATTGATTGACATAACAGGATTTGGTATGTGTTTGTTAAAGGCCTCTGCTCCTATAGGGAACTCAAATGTATTGATTGATTGATAAACATTTACTGCCTGTTTTATAACATTATCTTTTTGTTTAATGGCATCGATTTTTGGTGTCATCATAATACCTAAACACTGCCTGGGACAGAAAAAGTTAAGTAACCTGATATGATGTTTGTTTTATAATTATCTAAACTCTTTTTGTTTTAATATTCCAGACATGCATTCAAGGAAGTCATCCTTCCTTCAGAATGATATCTTGGATGGCAGTACGAAAATATCATGCAAGATTAACTGCCAGGATCTTGTTGAGAATGTTGATTGTCTAGAAGTATTGCTTCAAGATAACAGAAATAAAATTACTGAAACAATCAACGTGAAACAAGATGTCAAATTGGTAGTGGTAGAGACAGGAAACATGACTAAGTCAAGTCTGGCAGATAACAAAAACTCAGAGAATTTCATGGACTTTCATAGTGTAACTGAAGATTTTTGTGAGGCTGATTATAAGGTGGCTTTGCCAGCAGACATTTGTGAGACTGATTATAAGGTGGCTTTAACCACAGACATTTGTGAGAATGATTATAAGGTGCCATTAGCCACAGACATTTGTGAGACTGATTATAAAGTTGCTTTATCTACAGACATTTGTGAAACTGATTATAAGAAGGCTTTATCCACAGACATTTGTGAGACTGATTATAAGAAGGCTTTATCCACAGACATTTGTGAGAATTATGCCAACTATAGACTGGCTTCACAAAGTGAAAACTGCAGCAGAGATGTTCAAAGTAATACTGAGAATGTTCAGGGTCCTAAAATAAAACATAGCACAGATAAACCTTTCATGTGTGATGTTTGTGGTGTAGGATTTGGTCACAAAACATATTTACAATGCCATAAAAGAATACATACAGGAGAGAAGCCATACAAGTGTGATGTTTGTGGTGTAGGATTTGCTCACAAAGGAAATTTACGAACACATAAAAGAACACATAAAGGAGATAAACCATACAAGTGTGGTGTATGTGGGGTAGGATTTGCTTACAAACGCACATTACAAACACATACAATAACACATACAGGAGAGAAACCATACACATGTGATGTTTGTGGTGTAGGATTTCCTCACAAAAGCTCATTACAAAGACATAAAATAACACACACAGGAGAAAAGCCTTACATGTGTGATGTTTGTGGTGTAGGATTTGCTCAGAAAGGTTCACTACAAAAACATAAAATGACACATACAGGAGAGAAACCATACAAGTGTGATGTTTGTGGTGTAGCATTTGCTGACAAAAGCTCATTACCTAGACATAAAAAAACACATACAGGAGAGAAACCATACAAGTGTGATGTCTGTTGGGTAGGATTTGCTCTGAAAAGCACATTACAAACCCATAAAATAATACATACGGGAGAGAAACCATACACATGTGATGTTTGTGGTGCAGGATTTCCCTTCAAAGGCTCATTACAAACCCATAAAATAACACATACAGGACAGAAGCCGTACATGTGTGATGTTTGTGGTGTAGAATTTCCCTACAAAGGCTCATTACAAACCCATAAAATAACACATTCAGGAGAGAAGCCTTATATGTGTGATGTTTGTGGTGTAAGATTTGCTAGGAAAGATTCACTAAAAATACATATAATAACACATACAGGAGAGAAACCATACAAATGTGATGTTTGTGGTGTAGGATTTCCCTACAAAGCCTCATTACAAACTCATAAAATAACACATACAGGACAGAAACCATACAAGTGTGATGTATGTGGGGTAGGATTTACTCACAAACGCACATTACAAACACATATAATAACACATACAGGAGAGAAACCATACAAATGTGATGTTTGTGGGGTAGGATTTGCTCACAAACGCTCATTACAAAGACATAAAATAACACATACAGGAGAGAAACCATACAAGTGTGATGTATGAGGGGTAGGATTTGCTCACAAAAGTACATTACTAAAGCATAAGATAACACATACAGGAGAGAGGCCTTACGTTTGTGATGTTTGTGGTGTGGCATTTTCTATGATAAGCGGCTTAAAATGCCACAAAAGAACACATACAGGAGAGAAGCCATGTGTGATGTTTGTGGCATTAAATTTTCTTGGAAAAAAAGTTTACTATATCATAAAAGAACACATGCAGTTGGGAAACCTTTCAAATGTGATGTTTGTGGTGTAAGATTTGCTGATGAAAACTATTTACAAGAGCATAAAAGAAAATATATAGGAGAAAAGTGATACATGTGTAATATTTGTGGTGCAGGATTTGCTGACAAAAGCTCACTTCAAAAGCATATAATAACACATACAGAATAGAAACCATACAAGTGTGATGTTAGTGGTGTATGATTTGCCTAACAAAGTTTATTACAAAAAATATAAAACAACACATACAAGAGAGAAGCCTTACAAGTGTGATGTTTTTGTGTAGGACTAGCTTATAAAGGCTCATTTGAAAACATAAAAGAACACATACAGGAAGAAGTCTTACAAGTTTGATGTTTGTGATACTGGATTAGCTCACAATATATGTAATTATTTCTGTGGAAAACCATTATCTTAAATAATTGATGAGGAATTCAGGATTTTGTTGGAAAATTTGCAGAATAACCTTAAAACCACACACAATTTTTCAGCAGAAAAATGAACGAAAGCCCGGACCTCCAAGAAACAAAGGGTTAGACCTATATAAGCCACTCAGATTCAATTCGGGGCTCTCAGAATTTCACTCATAGCTGAAAAGATTTCCAGCGGACTGACACACTCTTGATGAAACCACATAGCCACAGCCCATACCTGAGAAAAGTCTAGCTGACTTGTTTTGTGAGCAGACTTGCATAGCTCAAATCCGTAATACTATGTCTGAAGGAGATGTTACACTTATAGTAATCATTAAGTGTTTTGTAAATGCTGAATGCCCAAGAGTTCATCTTCTACTTCTTCATCTTTTACTCCCTCTTCTTCTTTGTCCACAGCTCTTCATTTCCTTTAGTTTCTTTTCATTTAAATTTTTGCTGATGTAAATTCTTAACAGTGAAAAGGAAAATCACCTTTGGCACAACTCAGTACCAAAGGGAAGTAATTAGGACAAAATTCAGAGGAATTTATAAATGATGTCTTATTTTACCGATGTATTTGATTGCTTGTATGGTGAAGTTTCTAGATTGACATGACCACGGCCTCATGCACTGTATTGTCTGAATCGGAGAATTGTCTTTGGTGGTAGGAAACAGACATTATACTCTGTGCAAATGTTTCAGCACCCGTGTGTTACCGGGGCGCTACCACGACAAGCATGGGAAACAAAGAGCCAAGCATCCAGACCCCAGGACAACCCAGAGTCTGCTGGGAGGACAACATTAGACAATCTTTGAAGGACCAAGGACTAGAATGGAACCAGGCCAGGAGGAAGACAGCTGATAGGATAGTCTGGCACTCTCTCTTCCAAATCTCTACACCTCACGGTAGAAGGGGAACGACTAAGTAAGTAAGTAAGTGTTACTGGGGCCCGAAAGGGGAGCAAAGAATAGTAACACTGTACCCTACTATGCGTGTCATAAAAAGTGACTATGGATGGTTGGGCATGGGGCTGGTTACCCCATCCCGTAATAAACTTTTTACCAAAAAACTTCAACAAACATGGACAAGTCAAATACAGAATATAAGTCAACTCAGCTGCCCAAGACAGAAGAAGGTCCTCTGGAAAGGAGGCACATGAAGCAACCCAGAGAAAGCTGAAAGGAGTCTGGGTTGCCGACTAACCTTTTTTCGTCTAGGAAAATCTCCAGGATTGGCACCTGGAATGTTCGCACTAAATGTGAACAAGGGAAAACTGCACAGGTAGCAGCAGAAATGCCAAATTACAGGATTGATATACTGGGTCTCTGCGAGACACTGCGGAAGGGCATAGAGAGGAGCAGATTGATCATAGCAGAAATGGTGTTGTCCTCAGGGCATGAGGAGGAAAGACTTGAAAGAGTCCACCACAGTGAAGGGATGGCTATAAGGCTGTTTAGGGAAGCACAGAAGGCACTTATAGAATGGGAAGCAAAAGGACCCCGAGATAGGAAACTCTTTACAGAGCGATACAACAGGAGGCAATCTGATCATCAGAAGAAGTCCCCCCATCAGACAAGTGTTTCGGCCCAGTATACTCCTTTACACTCTAAGGGGGGCGGGCCCACTTGGGTCATGACTCCCAAGCGTCTCAGCCTCCTGTTGTCTTGTATCGAAAATGAACCCATTTCACTTATGGTAGCAACTTTAATCCACAACTCCGCCAGCCGTGGAGGCAATTGTGAAAGTAACAAAGAGAAGACAAATTATTCCGTTCGTTCCGTCGCACACACTGAGACACCATCGCGAAGCCGCCGAGCCTAGCCACTGAAATTCTGACACTGACACCTCCTATAATATACATCGCCTGTTGCCCCTCAGTCACAGCCCGCTCACTAGTACACCACAAAACTCAGCGTTTTGTGGACTTAGAAAAATTCCTGGTGTTTTCTGTACCGCAGCGTTTATTGTCACGATTTCCATTGCCCATTGCGGTTGTTCCACAGCCAGCCTGATGCCTTTTCGGCAGTTTCACTAAGCCTCTTCAGTGCCCTGGTTCTCGCCTGTCCCTTCAACCCCAACAGTTTCAATAGATCATACATTGATGCAGCCACAAGCCCTCTTGCGCCCATTTCAACAGCCATGACCCTTGTAGTGAACCCCTCGTGTCTCAGATCCGTGGCCAGATCACTATATTTGGCCGCTTTGAACGAATGTTGCTCGTCTAATCTGGATTCAAATGGCACGGTCAGTTCAATCAGTATGACCTGAAGCGTTGAAGAAGAATGAAGCACTATATCCGGCCGTCTCCGCGATTTCCTGATACTCTCTGGATATGCCCCTCGTCCAGGTAGGTCTATCGCCATCTCCCAGTCGTTTGCACAATCAAGAAGAGATGGTAAACTGCTACCTGGTTTACTCGGTTTGGGGTGTGCTGACTTTCCTGCCCTCAGAAAGTATGTATTTGCGGTGCTCGGCCTGGGTTTGCTGTTCGCCTTCATCCTTGCTAGATCTATTGTCGCAGCAAGCTCATTTAGCACTTTGTTATGGCGCCAGGTGTATCGCCCTTGCCCTAATGACACCTTACACGCTGAGAGCACGTGTTCGAGTGTCTGCCTCCCCTGGCACAGGGGGCACTGCTCATCATCCGACTTTCCCCATTTCACAAGGTTGGTGGCCGACGGCAGCAGGTCATACATTGATCTAACCACGAAGCTGAGCCTAAGAGGTGCCATATGCCATATATCATTCCATGTCAAGGACCTCTGCAGGGCTCCTTCCCATGTAGTCCATTGGCCTTGTTGGACCTGCTGCACTGCTTTTTGCAACCTCTTATCATTCTCAGCCTCTCGTATCTCATGAACAACCATGTCTCTGCGCTCCCTGCTTGATGCCTTGGACCACCAACGGATGTCTCCATGACCAAATCCCTGTCTATTCGTCTGTGTGTATCCGATTACCTCCCTCAGTTTGAGTGACTCTTGGGCAGCATCAACAGCTTCTTCCACTCTCCACTTCCTTCCCGTTTTCAGTGTAGGCTGAATGGACTTAACCACGTCATCAGCTGACTCGCGTAGCATCATTGCAAGCCTTGCCTTTCCAACTTTGTACTCTTCAACAACTGACTTGAAAGGAAGCAGAAGTTTTGACTTTTTGCAGTACAGTGCTACATCTGACAGACCTGGTGGTACCCCTAGCCACTTTCTCATGAACTTGTTGACCTTTTGCTCTATAGCTTCGACTGTACTTGTGCTTATTTCATATATAAGCAGTGGCCACAGCAATTTCGGTATCAACATGAACTGGAGGCACCACAGTTTGAACTTTCCCAAGAGTCTGCTTTGGTCTATGATCTGTAGCCCTCTGTCTGCCATTTCTATTGTCTGTTGCACTGCCTTCGAGTCTTTTAATGAGGCATCGTACACCCTGCCAAGACTTTTAACAGGTTCCTCAATGACAGTAGGGATTCTTTGGTTGGAAACCACGAATATGTCTTCTGCTATCTTCCCTTTCCTGACTGATAGGCTTCTCGACTTCTTGGGTTTGAAGCTCATTCTGCACCAGCTGACTAGTTCATCCAGGCGTTCTAACATCCTCCGGGCCTGATGTTCATCTGATGTCAGAATTGTTGTGTCATCCATGAATGCTTTGAGCGGTGGCATGTGACACATTCCCCCAAGCTTTGGACCTATAGCCATTCCTTCGGCCGCATTGAGGATTACCTGCATAGCCATCACGAATAGTATCGGAGAGATGGTACACCCCATTGCAATTCCAACTTCAAGGCCAATCCACTTCGTTGTGTACTCTCTGGTTGAAAATCTGACAGCAAACCCTGCGAAATACAGCTTCAGCATTGCTGCAATCTCTTGTGGAACATGATACATTTCTAGGGCCTGCCACAACATCTGGTGTGGAACGGATCCATAAGCATTCGCTAGATCCAACCAGATTACATGGAGGTTTGTTCTGTCAGACTTTGCCTTTTGGATTGCTTCCCAGATCATTGTGGCATGCTCTAGACATCCTGGTGTACCTGGGATACCTCCTTTCTGAATGGTAGTGTCAATGTACCCATTTGCCAGGAGGTATGTAGTGAGTCTTTTCGCCATCACTGAGAAGAATATCTTCCCTTCCACATTGAGTAGTGAGATTGGCCTGAACTGACTGATGTCTGTGGAATTTTGCTCCTTCGGGATGTAGACTCCGTTCGCCTTTCTCCATTCCTTGCTTACAAGCTGGGCTTTCCACGCATTCTTTAGTAAACGGAGCAGTCGTTTGAGCACTTCAGGGCATCTCTTATACACCACATATGGAACACCATTAGGACCTGGAGCTGACTTGCACCGAGCTTTCTGGACAATGCTTTCTACCTCTTGCACCGTTGGGGGCTTGGTGTTAAATTCAGCTCCTGGCTTACTCGGCCATTTAAGGCCTGCCATGCTGCTGAGCGGCTCATCTTTGCGACCATCTGAATATGTCATTCTAAGGTGTTCTTCCAGGTCTTCTTTCTTGATGTTTAGCGTACCCGACCGTGGCTGCTCAAACAGTTCTTTGGCAAACTTGAAGGGCTCCCTGAAGAATCTTTCCCTATCCCTTCGAGTCTTCCTTCTCTTCCTGCACAACCTTTCTGCTCTACAAAGGGCATTATGTTGGCCTTTCAGGTGCTCCCAAACCTGTCGTAACCCTTCCTTCTCTGTGGCAACTGCGTTCTTGAAAAGTTTTCAGGCATGCTTCTTCTGTTTCCTGATTTCTTCTATTTTAATTTGTCTTCTACTTTTTCGTGGTGGGTTACTTTCCCTTGCCTCCCTCACTCCGAACACTTTGCGACAGTGCAGATATATTATGTCGCCGAAGATTTCCAGCTTCTTCTCCAAACTTATCTGCTTCAGGTTGTTATCCAACTCTTTTGCCAAGGCTTCGTCCAGCTGTTCCCAAAGCCCTTTTGCACTGGCAGGTGGAAACTTGATTGCATCTCTCTTCCCGTCCAAGAAGTGTGTGAGATCATCATCAGGCAGATCAACTTGAATGTACTCAGCACTGTGGATTGACTCCTGGCTGCGTTCTTCTAACGTCTTATCCGTCGAGACAGAGTGCTGTTGATCTCCCCCAGATGACCTCCCACACCCCTTTTTCGTTCGGTGGATTTTCATTCCTCTCTGAGTAGAGAACTCCCTACCACAGGCACATGGAAATTCCAGCCGTTGTTCAGAGCTCAAAGTCCGTGTAACGGGTCTGGTCGATTCCAATGAGGCGCCTGTGGATTCATCATTCTCCCCCCCTTTCGGTGAATCCTGGGGGCATCTATCATTTTTGGGTCCTGTAGCAATTGAATACAGCTTACGGGGTGCTAACCCGGTCAGCCGGTTTCTAGTCTTTCCCAGTGTCATCTGTCTTTCCAGAAGTCAATCGGTCTTTTCCCGATCGTCACTGGTTTGACCATGTAACTATGATAGGAAACTCTTTACAGAGCGATACAACAGGAGGCAATCTGATCATCAGAAGAAGTCCCCCCATCAGACAAGTGTTTCGGCCCAGTATACTCCTTTACACTCTAAGGGGGGCGGGCCCACTTGGGTCATGACTCCCAAGCGTCTCAGCCTCCTGTTGTCTTGTATCGAAAATGAACCATTTCACTTATGGTAGCAACTTTAATCCACAACTCCGCCAGCCGTGGAGGCAATTGTGAAAGTAACAAAGAGAAGACAAATTATTCCGTTCGTTCCGTCGCACACACTGAGACACCATCGCGAAGCCGCCGAGCCTAGCCACTGAAATTCTGACACTGACACCTCCTATAATATACATCGCCTGTTGCCCCTCAGTCACAGCCCGCTCACTAGTACACCACAAAACTCAGCGTTTTGTGGACTTAGAAAAATTCCTGGTGTTTTCTGTACCGCAGCGTTTATTGTCACGATTTCCATTGCCCATTGCGGTTGTTCCACAGCCAGCCTGATGCCTTTTCGGCAGTTTCACTAAGCCTCTTCAGTGCCCTTGTTCTCGCCTGTCCCTTCAACCCCAACAGAATTATAACAGCAAGGTTTAAATCAGCCAAAAAGAAAGTGAATATAAACATCATCCAATGTTATGCACCGACAAATGATAATGAAGAATCTGAGAAAGAAGACGTTTACACCAGATTACAAAATGTCTTGGACAAAAAGAAAAGAAAGGACATCACAATTTTGATGGGGGACCAAAACATGAAAATAGTAACAGACAACACCGGCTTTGAAGAAATCACGGGAAAGCATGGATTTGGCATGATGAACGAGAGTGGGGAGCTATTAGCTAACTTCTGTGCTTCAGATCAAGTAGCTATAGGAGGAATCATATTTCCACATAAAAGAATACATAAAGCAACATGGATATCACCAGACCACAGAACTGAGAATTAGATTGATCACATATGCAAAAGTAAGAAGCGTAGGTCATCACTGCGTGATGTGAAAGTATGTAGAGGAGCAAATGTTGTATCAGACCACCATCTTCTGTTGGCTAAAACAAAATTAAAACTCAAGAAATTTACAACAGCATATAGCTATAGACAACAGTATAATGTGGAATATCTAAGAAATCAGGAAATAGGAGAACAACTTTCAATCACAGTATCCAACAAATACCAAGTACTCCAACAGCTGGAAGATGAAGCAGATACAAAAGACCACTGGCAACAAATAAAATGTATATGCAATGAGATATGTGAAGAAGTACTGAGAAAGAGAGAAAGCACAAAGCATGGATAACAACAGAAACCATTAGCAAGATAGAAGACAGGAACAACAAGACAGCAGATTTAAACAGAAGCAAAACCAGAAGCTCCAAAGCCAAGGCTCATGAAGTGTACATAGAAGCAAACAAAGAAGTAAGAAGAAACATCAAAAGAGACAAGACAAAATGTATTGAATATCTAACAAGGGAAGCAGAGGAAGCTGCAACCAAAGGAATTATGAGGGACCTGTACAACAACACAAAGAAGCTAACAGGGAAATATAGGCAAGCAAGTGGCCTTATAAAAGATAAGAATGGACAATTGCTTACTTATATAAAGCTAGGCGTCAGAGTCTCTGCTATAGGATTCTAGAGTAGATTTTACCAGGGACACTGAGAAGGGATATGCCTCTGGTTTCCACATTGTTGATTGCCACCCTTTTTGAAAATTGGTGTTATGATGGCAATCTCCCAAGCCTTTGGTACTACCTTGTTGCACCACGCTGCCTGTAGGACCCTTAAGAGAAATAGGTTGCCTGATGCTCCCATGTACTTAACCATTTCTGGTGTTATGCCATCATGCCCTGCTTGATTTTCTCCAGTGCTGCCTTCAGTTCTTCTATCTTTATATCATCTGCACCACCATTGGTTTCCTCTTCTGTGCTAGTGGTTATCATTTCTAATGCTTGACCTTCCTCACCATTAAGGAGTTCTGAGAAATATTCTCTCCACTACTTCCTTCGGGGCAGTAAGCAATTTGCCTTGCTTGTCCTTTGTAAATTTGAGAGGGCATTGTTTTTCCTTCCTCATGTTCTTTAGGGTCTTGTAGAACAATTTCTGGTTTTCTTGCTCATCTTTTTCTAGCTTTTCTCCAAATTCTTCCCAGGACTTCTGTTTTGCTGCTAGCACCTGTTCTTTGCTTCTGTTCTGAGTGTCACATATTCTCTGTATTTCTCTATTTGTCCTACTGTGTTTTTAGCTCCTAAGTATTGTTTCCATGCCATTTTCTTCTCTCTTATTTTCTCTTTAACTTCCTCTGTCCACCAAGGTTTCCTCTTTCTCTTGTTCCCATGTTGGACTTCACCACATGCTTCTGCAGCAGTTGTCTTTATGATGTCCTTGAATTTAAGCCAGAGGATTTCCAAGTCATCAGGTTGTTCTCCTGATGAACATTTAGGCGCTATTAAAATGAAATGATTATGATAGATATAGAGTTGTAAGAATTAATTTTATTTCATTTGGTCTGCCAATTTGTAATTCAAGGATAAAGAACTTGTGGTGTATATAATTCCGTACTTAAACACATATTTAATATAACTATGCTTTTATAAATGTGCTTTCTTTCTTTATATTATAAGAAAAGATAACTCGTTATCTGCATTGCTTTTTTAAAAGTGTGGTGGAATATATGTATATGTGTGTGTGTGTGTGTGTGTATACGATAAAGAGCAAGGGGGTGTTAAAAGGGTGGGGGTTTTTTTTAAATATTAGTTGTCAAAAGAGGGCATTGCTACTATCAGGGTTGAGAAACACTGCTGTAGGATATCTAGTGGTATTCATTGGATTGGCCTGAGTTGTTAGTTGGCATCTGGTAAAAGCTGTATGTGCTGGGTGAGATTTATCTAACATAACTCTGTTCATGTAATTAAGTCTTAACTCCTTTCTCCATAATTCTAAGGGTAGAATTCCTAAAGCCACCTTTATAGCTCCCACTGATGTTGACCTGATTGCACCTGCTATAAAGCCTGATGCTGAATTCTGTCTAATTTAATCTTGTTACTGTGTGCAGCAGAGTCATATATTATACTTCCATAATCTATTTTTCCTGTAATAAAAGATTTATAAAAAGTGAGCATTGTCTTAGTGCTTGCACTCCATCCATTACCTTTCAAATATCTTAATAAGTTAGTCAATCCTCTGCAAGACTCCACTAGATTATCTATGTGTTTATTCCAGTTCAGCTGTTGGTCCAATATCATTCCCAGATATCGAGTGGTTTGCACTGTATTAGTGTTTTGCCCTTGGATAATTATGTCTATAATTTTTTTTTTTAACAACCCTACCTTTACTGAAGATCATTCCCAATGCTTTATTTGTATTCAGCTGAAAACCCTATTTTGTCATCCATTTACATACTTTATTTGTTTGCTTCTGTAGATCCTTGTATAATTTTGGCAGATGTCTCCCAGTCCTCCATATAGCATCATCATCTGCAAACTGTGACAATTTATTTGTTATATCATTAAATTCCTCACCTAAATCATTTACCATTATTATAAAAACTGAAGGAGACATTAATGATCCTTGGGGTATTCCAATTTTTTGTTCATACAGTTCTGATCTATCATTGTTTACCTGAACAGTGAAATATCCATCTTGCAGAAAATTCTCTAAATAATTATATATTTTACAGGTTACTCCTATCTTCTTCATTTTAAAGAGAGCACCATCTCTCCAGCATTCATTATAAGCCCTAGCTATATCTATATATCTAAAAATACTACCACAGTTTTTTCTTTCTTTTGAAATCCTGATTTTACTTCATGTTCCGGTTTAATTATCTGATCCATAGTGCATCTGTTCTTCCTAAATCCTGACTGAGTTTTATTATATAAATTATTCTTGTCCGAATAAAACTTTAATCTTTTATTTACTATGGTTTCTAATATTTTACCTAGATGGGAAGTTAAAGAACTTGGTCTGTATGAACTGGCATCATGGGCATCTTTTCTGGTTTTAGTATTGGAATAATTACTGCTGTTTTCCATGTTTTGGGAATTTTTCCTGTATTCCAAATTTTGTTAAAAAGGGATGTTGTAATTTCAGTGGTACTTTTTGGTATGTGTTTCAAGATTTCATAGCTCAAGATGTCATGCCCTGCTGATGTATTTGTTTTGTCCTTTATTGTATTTTCAACTTCTTCCATTGTAATAGCTGCATTTAAATATGATAAATTTTCAGTATTATAAGGTTCTTTACTGAGTTTTTTAAGAAGTGTTGCTCTTCTGTTGACTTCAGCCTGTCCTAGATTTTCCTTAGAACTAACTCTATGGTAGTACTTGGCCAGCACCTCTGCTTTCTGCCAGTCAGTCTCTGCCCTTTCAGGTCTTTTTATATTAGGTATTACCATATGTTTAGTTCTGCTTTGAATGGCTTTTAACTTATTCCACACATCTGTTGTAGAGTAAGTTGTAGGGTTCAGTGTTTGGCAGAAATTTCTCCAATGCTTTTCTCTTGCCTTAAGTATTATTCTGTTTGATTCATTTCTATACTGTTCAAAAAAAGAAACGCATAGCTATCCGAGGGCGTCAATTTTATGAGTTTGTAAGTAAAATTTGGTGCTAGGGTATATAAAAACAGCCTCAAATGTTCTTTACAATGTCAAATGCACGTGTTGACCTGAATTGCGTTTGTTTTTGTAATCATTACAACGCAGTGGTCAATAGTGTTTATGACGCAATTTTTGACCACAGCTCAAGTTGCGGGCACGTGAAAGCAACAAAATTTGGGGTGAACACTTTTCACTGACTACGCAACTGAAACCCTATAAAAGGATAACGCTACACACATAAAATTCCGTTCATTTTCAAGCAGACATTTATGGCGTCTCTATCGATAAATTCAAGGAACATTGCTATTAGCCGACTTCATGCAGGCGAAAGTCAAAGTCAGGTTGCCAGGTATCTAAACATGCATCAGATTACCATCAGTCGACTTTGGCACCGGTTCCAAGCCACTGGCTTAGTTGAAGACCGGCATCGCAGTGGACGACCCAGAGTGACAACAGCAGCGGAGGATCGCTTTATTTGGCTTCGTCACCTCAGAGACAGGTTTACAACAGCTTCCTCAACTGCCCAGTCATTGCCTGCAGGACGTCATGTGTCTGATCAAACTGTCCGGAATAGACTTGCATGACGCTGGACTTTGGGCACCACGACCTCACCGATGACCTGTCCTTACGCGCCGCCATCGCCAAAATCAACTTCTTTGGGCCAACCAGCATTGTCCCTGGGCAGCTGACAATCAATGGAGACGTGTCTGGTTTAGTGATGAATCTTTCTTTTTGTTGCAGCGTCATGATAGATGGAGAAGGGTCTACCGTAGGCGAAATGAACATTTTGCCCAAAATTGCGTTGATGAAGCTTCGCCGCACGGTGGTGGAGGTGCAATGGTGTAGGGAATGATCAGTTACAACGGAAGGAGTCAATTGGTGCACATTGAAGGAGGCTTGAATGCGCAACGATACGTCAGTGAAATTCTTCGACCCAATGTTCTTCCACTTTTGGCTGCCCAAAGGTCTCTGTTTCAACAGGACAACGCCAGACCTTATTGTGCACGGTTGACCACGCAGTTCCTGACTGCCAACAACATTCTCACCCTTCCCTGGCCATCCCTGTCTCCAGACATGAGTCCGATTGAGCACCTGTGGGATGAGCTGCATAGACGTGTTTGTCGCCGAGACATTGCTCCAGCCAATCGTCATGATCTGTTCCAGGGACTCCAGGAAGAGTGGGCAGCCAACCCACAGGCCCACATCAGACGTCTGATCGCATCCATGCCCAGGAGATGCCAGTTGCTGATCGATGCAAGAGGAGACCACACACCATACTAACAGGAAAGCCCATACGCCAAAAAACTCAAGTGACCCAGATGCAAAACAACTGTCAAATGATTGGTTGAACTCTAAGGTATTCTTGTGTGCAATTTGAACAATTAACTCATTAAATTAAAAAAGTTATTGAATGTCAAAATTATGGCTATGTGTGTGCCTTCAGTAGCTATGCGTTTCTTTTTTTGAACAGTATATATATATATATATATATATATATATATATATATATATATATTATATATATATATATATATATATATATATCACTCTCCAAAAATCCCGGAGCTCAAAACAAATTACGTTTAACTCGGACAAAAGAACAAATACGGAAAGCCCAAATAATTAACACACAGAACCCACGACATGTGACAAACTACGTCAATAGTGACTGTCGCTCACCACAGGTGACCGCTTCATGCAAAAATAAAATGGACATGTGCTAGCGTGTATTAACATGCTACAATATTTTATTCCCAAATCTATCCTTAACAGACGCAATGTCAACATAAGTTATAGACGTTGAACAGTCTAAGAATTGCAGTTAATGCATAATGTGTTGTGAAGAAAATCTAAGAACTTTATCAGAGTCCCGAATTTAGATAATAGAATGAAACCTTGTGGGTGATGTAAAGAACTGTGTTCACGAATAAATCTTCAAGTCGTCTATGATTGAGTTTTTCTGATCGATGGGATTTTGAGCATTATTAACAGTGTTGTATTTGAACCATTAACTGTTAACATTGACAGTAATTTGACAGTCAAACATGCATCTGATTTATATAATACATAGCCCAAAGTAACTTGGTCATACGATCAAAGCACGGCTCAACTAATTAATAATAATAAAGTTGAACATGAAATAATACAACACAAGAACTTTAATACGAAACAAAATGGACTCTGCAATGAAAATGAGAGCGACATAAATAATGCAAATTTATTCAAGGTTGACCATGATCCCTAGTACCCAACAACAAGCAACTGAGAGCCACTCTATTACTGTCAAAATTAAAGTTGTTGATAAGCGGCATCCCTGTCATACTCCTGTCTTCACCTCAAAAGTTAGGTTGCTGAACCCAACACTGCATGTAAAGTTAGAATAGAGGCTTTTTATAATGGAAACAATGCAGCTGGGAATTCCATTTGCCCTCAGTATTTTCCATAGGCTGTGCCTGTGTGTGCTGTCAGAAGCCTTTTCAAAATCAATAAAGTTAATATATAGCTGTCTCTGCTAATCTGAAAACTAATGTTCCTGAGGACTGCCTTGTAATGCTATCAACAGGTCTCCTCAATGTGTATCCTTTCCATCACCAGCATCTTCTTCTCAACTCTTGTTCTACTGGCACTTGTCTGATTCTTGTCATAAATTCCATATTTGTGACTTTGTCATACCATTTCAGTCCTTCTATTCTACGCAAGCACCCGTTTATAAAAGTCTGTAGTTTTTTGGTTGTTGTTTTTGTTGCTCTCCATGTCTCAGAGCCATACAATAGGACTGACAACATTTGAGTTGAAGATTCTTATTCTATGCAAGCACCCATTTATGAAAGTCTAGCTTTTTGGTTGTTGTCTTTGTTGTTCCATTTCAGACTTTGTTCAGCTATTATTCTAAATGTGGCTGTCTGATCTGTACAGAATCTGTTTGGTTCAAAACCTGCTTGTTCATCTCTCAGTTGCTTGTCTATGGACTCTTTTAATCTCTCAAGGATGATTCTGTTTAATACTCTTCCTGGTACAGAGTAACATTATTCCCATATAATGTGTGCACTGTTGTAAATTTCCCTTCTTAGGCAACTTGACCAGATAACCTTCCTTCCATTCTGCTGGTATTTCCTCTCTCTCCCAGACTTTGCCAAGTAGTTTGTATAATATCTCTGTAGAGGAATAAATATCTGTTTTGATAGCCTCTGCTGGAATTCCATCTGGACCAGCTGTTTTTCCATCTTTCAGAAGCTTTATGGCTTTCTTTATTTCTTCTCTACTTGGTCGTTCACAGCTGATTAGTAGTTCCTCTTCTGCTGGCTGGATGTCTGGGGGATTAGTTGGAGATGGTCTGTTGAGTAGTTCATCAAAATGTTCTTTCCATCTCTTTATTTGTTCTTGTATATTACTAAGCAATTTTCCATTCTTATCTTTTATGAGGCCATTTGCTTGCTTATATTTCCCTGTTAGCTTCTTTGTGTTGTTGTACAGGTCCCTCATATTTCAATTGGCTGCAGCTTCCTCTGCTTCCCTTGCCAAATATTGAGTATACTTCCTCTTGTCTCTTTTGATACTTCTTCTTACTTCTTTGTTTGCTTCTGTGTACACTTCATGAGCCTTGGCTTTGGAACTTCTGGTTTTGCTTCTGTTTAAATCTGCTTTCTTACTTTTCCTGTCTTCTATCTTGGTAATGGTTTCTGTTGTTATCCATGCTTTGTGCTGATGTTCGCTTTTTCTCAGTACTTCTTCACATGTCTCATTCCATATATTTTTTATTTGTTGCCAGTGCTATTCCTTATCTGCTTCATCTTCCAGCTGTTGGAGTACTTGGTATTTGTTGGATACTGTGATTGAAAATGTTTCTCTTATTTCCTGATTTCTTAGATATCCCACATTGTACTGTTGTCTATAGCTATTTCTTCTTCTTCCATCCTTAGCCACCAACCGGCAAAGCAGTATGTGGCCAGTACGCCTAGTGGCGTCTTAGGGCAACAACAAATTGATCAATCTATCGCTGTTTCCACCACGCCTAGTGGCGTCTTTGTGGAACAGAAACAGACCAAACAATCTATCGTTGTTTCCGTAATTAGATTGGTTGGCAAGCAGGTGATCAGCCCACTGTGCGAAGTTTTTACGGGATGGGGTAAACAGCCCCATGCCCAACCCTCCTTAGTCGCTTTTTACGACATGCGTGGTAGGGTGCAGTGTTACTATTCTTTGCTCCCCTTTCGGGCCCCGGCAACACACGGGTGTATAGCTATTTACTGTTGTAAATTTCTTGAGTTTTAATTTTGTTTTAGCCAACAGAAGATGGTGGTCTGATACAACTGTCGTAGATTTTCGATAGGAGAATTAAGACTAGGTTTGGTCCCTTCTGAATAGGTTTGAATAGGTGATAGACTCAGTGAGAGTTAGTGAAAGGTAATAGAATTTCCACACACGTGAGATGATAGATTTTGATATAGTGGCTGTCTCTGAAAGCGAAAAGAATTCTTCTCTCTCTCACCTATCTTCTACAACAGTTGTTACAGCGTCAGACAGACTACACCAATATACATATTACGTATATTTCTATCACTCACAGGCACGCACATACACGTGACGACAGGTAAACACACAGACGTGGGAAAACTATAACAATGATATATATATATAATCTAGAACGAGCTGACCAAACACTATTATTAAGTTCAAGAGCGATTTTAATATCAGGAAAAAAATCGGCTCACAACATCAAAGAAAGTACATCAAGGAGAATACATATACACATAGTCATAAAAATTCAAGGAAATGTTGCAAGGATGATAGCCCCCTTATAGTGTTAACTCTAGGTTTAGCCCAGCCCCGTTAAGAGAACGGATGATGGCGCCAGAGTCACAGATACATAGGGTTTGGTTCTAAGAGTTTTCGTTGTTTTATCTCGTAATTATATGCACAGAGTTTGAAAAAAAAATCTGATTTAACCTAAGACAAAAACACAAGAACTCTAGCCTTAGCAACAAATTATGCAGATTGAAAAAAAAATTAGGACAGCAACAGGGTGTCAAAGATATAATAGTGAAAATATCACTCAAACCAGCGTACACTCATTCATTCCGCCATGGCCTCTCATACATGTACTCACGACTTGGCTCGCTGCCTCTTGGAACACACTGATTTTAGATCTTCACACAGACTCAAAAAAAATGCAGTCTTCTGCCAAGAAGTCCCCAGTTCCAAAAGACGTATTTAACTTGGAGTCTCCGGGAACGACTACTTGGGTGTGCAAATTTGTTCAAATGTCTGATTAAGTCACCTAAAATTATTCCAGGCGCGGGAGTTAGCAGAGCACAGTGTCAATAGCGTAGGTTTCTAGAAATGATGAATGTCAGGTCGGTGCCTTCCCTCAGTATAGGATTCACTTTAGTCACACCACAGATTTGTCCACAAAAAATATATATATATAGTCGGGAAATGTTAGTTAATACTTGAAGTGTTTCGCGCCGCCAGGCAGAAAGATTACGTAGAGTTTTTTCTAGAAGAAATTAAGATCTGGCTCCAAGGTCCAGTATTTATCATTACAGTCTTGAAAACCCGTTATTGGGATATAGTATTTCTGGCTAACTCGGGTTGCATATGCACTGTTAGACCAGTGGTACTTAAGAAACCCACGTGGTTCAAAATAAGGACTGTCTATTTCTTCACAAGTATGGAAACTACTACTAGGTGCTGGTAAAGTTAGGGTCACCCCAAAACTTTCACTGTGTGGAGGAAAAATAACACATATAATATAATAAACAGAATCTGTACTGGTTATAACTTACATTTAAACTTGCAAGCAGAGAGCTTTGCTTATCATTTAAACTTCCCGTGACGTAAGTTATATTTAAAAATCAGCAATCCTCATGAATTAGGAACACGTGCGTATTCCGTCACCATTCATGAGGCTCGATTCTAGAGTTTATACGTTAGTTTAGAAAAATACACTCGACTGAGTATTAGCGGTTAAATTAAATTCATAAATAGCTATAATTGCCGTTATAAGCTAGAAATTTTAATTTTATTCTGCTTTCCACTGAATGCTTCCCTAGAAAATATAATAGCCTACCACTTTATTTCTCTTCTGCGCTAAAGAAATAGATTAAAATGAATTAAGCGATTAAACACTTTAACACTCACAAAATCTATATATCTATCATATTAATTACCTCAACCACAGAATTTCAGGTAGTCGCACAACTTAAGAATAAAATGCTGAAAATATTTCTGGAAGTCTAGAAGTTCGACAAATTGCCGAAACAAACTGAGATCTTCGCTAACAGCTATTCTGTTTACGAGCAACCTATCTACTGTGAGTCTATGAGCGAGAATGAAATTAAAGTTTCAAACTTGGCCAATATCTTTAAAATCGGACACAGGATCCTAATCTTATTTCGCCAAGCGAAATAGTCTCCCCTGTCCGTATAACACCTTCGTCCGCTTATCGCGTGACGTAACAGCCATCAGTGGCCGAGGGCTTGCATGAGTTGCAAATCTCAGACCACCGTCTGCAGTGCGGAGTGGATTTTCACGCTAAGCCGGGTTTTTTTTCTGACGAAAAACCTCATGCGTTTACTGAAATGCAGACTCTCTGTCTACTTTCCATATCCCTCGGGTGAATTTTCACGCCCCAGGCCAGAGACCCTCAGACGAATGTCTAGCGAATGCTGTAAATTCACGCCTATCGTCCGACCAGCGCGACTGACATGTACGCAATACCACCCAGGTGCGATTCTCAGTTTTAGAGAAAGGAAAACAGGTAAAGTTTGCGAATTATATGAAAATAATATTCGCAAAACGAATGGATGAAAAATATACAGGAAAAAGGAAATACAGAGATAATAAAAGAGAGAAATCGGGTGAAAGAATAGGAAGAAGATGTAGGAAATTAAATGAATATAAACCCTACGTGACAGAGCCTCCCCCCTTTAAGATATGGAAGCACTCCATGTCTACGTTATGGAGTTTAATTTCCTATAACCGTAGCTTCGGGGTGTCTGTCTTCTTCCCTCTCCATCTCTGTCCAATTCCTACTCAAGTCCACTCCTCAAAGTTTCCTTCCTCTGGAATGTCTCCCATGCGCGCTTGAAAGAGCGTCGCCGCTTCTGACATTTTTGAAAGATTTCCTCTGATAGCGGTGGAATATCCCTGCCACTATCGTCAGTTTTGGCGATCGTCAGGAGATGGTCGGAGGTTGGCACTGGTTTTTCCAAGTATCTCTTTAAGAGATTTAAATGGAAAACCTTCTCCTTTCCTTCAATAGAGATCTGGTAGTTAGCCTTAGAAATCTTTTTCAGGACGGTAAACGGCCCTTGCCATCCGATCTTCAGTTGGTTGTTCTCGGTAGGGAGCAACACCAAAACTTTCTCTCCTGCTTCCAGTTCTCTCTCTTCCGCGACTTTCCTGTATCGGTTAGCGTGCTTGGTGCGTGCTCGCTTAAAGTTAGTCGTTGCTAGGTCCCACCCTAGTTTCAACCGTTCCTTTAAAACCGACACATATTTACTGGCTGAGACAACTGTCTCATCAGCCTTCTCGTCTGTCAGAGACTGAAGTAAGGCTTCAAGCGGGCCCTTAATGGGTCTGCCGAATAAGAGTGTAGCTGGCGGAAATCCTGTGGAAGTATGAGGAGATTCTCTGTAGCCAAATAATGCTGCAGGAATACAGAGATCCCAATCTTCAGGTTTCACTTGTGCCAGCTTACTTAGCATCATGGTGAGGTTTCCATTAGCACGTTCCACGAGCCCATTTCCGGCCGGAGTATATGGCTTAGTGTGGATGTGCTGGGTCTTCAAGATCTTAACGATCTCATCCATCAACAGGTTTCGGTATGGAGATCCATTATCCGTCAACACTTGCTGAGGGAATCCCAACCGAGTGAAAATCTGCACGAGGGCTTCTGCGACATGCTTGGCATCTGCGCATGTTAGCGGGATAGCTTCTGCCCATAAAGTGCATGTATCGACTAAGGTCAGGATGAACCTGTTCCTTCTTTTAGTCCTTTCGAAAGGCCCTAAAATGTCGATCACAACCCGTTCGAATGGTGTTCCCATTATTGGCATTTCACCCATGTGGACTGGGGGTGCTCGTTGCTTGGGTGGTACACGTTGGCACTGGGCACAGGATTTGACGTACCTGATAATATCAGTATTCACTCCTGGCCACCAATAATGAGTGGTTATACGTTGGTTTGTGGCGTTCTGTCCCATATGTCCGCTAAAGGGAAGAGAGTGCCCCATTTCTAGGATTTGGCTTCTGTACTGTTTCGGTACTAGGAGCTGGTTGTAACCTTGGTCAGGCTTGCCCGTTCTCCGATAAAGTACGCCATCCTCAGAAAAAATGTCCTTGTGCTGTTTTGGTTCCTTCGCCATGGGCAGTTTCCTAAAGCAGGGTGCCAAGGTAGGGTCCTTGTATTGCGCTTCTTTAAGTTCCATAGGTAACAAATTTGGCGCAGGCTCCCGTTCCTTCTTGGTTTGCCCTCTTATAGTTACTGCTGCCACAATCGGCTCTTCCGGTTTCCCAATACACACGTATCTCCCGCCAAGTATGACTGGGTAGATGGGATCATCCATAACAGCCGCTTTGATCACACCTCTGACAAAGTCAGAGTGTATCTCCACCAATGCGATGGGAAGTGCTGTAGGTGCATCACTCTTACGAACTCCACAAAGTTTGACGGTCTCTCCTGTCTCTTGACCGGGTTTAACCAGCTTTCTGGCAACAATGCAATCGTAAGAAAGCCCCGTGTCAAATAAGCAAGAAGTTTGAGAACCGTTCAAAGTAACAATACCTCGCGTTGAGGGTCTATCCCCAACAGGTTGGGAATCACTGTCAATAATTCCGCCTTGCGAGACTGTCAATAAGCATCCGATGCGTTTCGGCTCGGTGTGCTCGGTCTGATCATATGTCCCGTGCTCAGGGGTTCTCCCTTTGCCACCTTGTCCTTTCTGGCTACGCTGCCATGTAGGGCGGTCGGGTTGATCGGACTGTTTGGGGTGGTTGGGGTACTTGTTCTTGTAGAACTTGGATTTCTCAGGAGGGGGGTTTTGAGGTCCAGTTTCTCTGTTTAAACTGATTCGCAGCATGAGAAGGTTGATCTAGATTATTTTTTCGAAAATGCTCCTCTGTCGGTTTCCGCTTTGTGGCCGGTAGTTCAGCCAGCGCATTGTGATAACGCTCAGACTTTTCCAAAATGTCTTCAAGTTTTTCTGCCCCCTGCTCAGCGAGAAATCTCCGGGTATCAGCAGACAATGTGTTCTTTATTTGTTCTGTTAAAACAAATTCCTCAAGACCTTCATAGGTAGAGGGGAGCTGTGAGAGCTCAAGGCACTTTGTCAAATATCCCTTTAGACGAGACGAGAACTGCTGAAAAGTTTCAGAATTCTCTTTCCGGCTGTTGCGAAACAGTTGCAAAAATTTGCGAGCGTTCATTTCAAAGCGCTCCAGTAACGCTTTCTTCAACACATCGTAGTCGTCTTGTTGGCTACTTTCCAGCTTAGAATAAACATCATAAGCAGAACCTTTTAGAGCCTGGGAAAGTTTCATGTTCCAACGCGACCTCTCTAAACCGTACAGAGTTGCAATTTTCTCAAATTTTTCTAGCCAAGTGTCAATCTTCTCATTTGGACAAGGGAAAGACTCAAGGGTGAAAGACATAGCGTTGAGTTGAAGAGATTGAGTGTTAGAAGGATCAGTTAAGGAAGAATGAGGAGAAGACTCTCCATTGCTGGAGGTAGAGGCAGCGCCAAGACTTTGGACTTCTAGAGCCTTAAGAGCCAACTCATGCTGTCGTCGTTGCTCATTTTCTCTTTCCAAATGCTGTCTCTCCTTCTCTCTTTCCTCCTGCTGTCTTTCCTTCTCTCTTTCCTCATGCTGCATCCTGCGAATTTCCATTTCCTCGTCCATTTTCTTCTGCTGCAAAAGACGGTCTTCCCTTTCCCTCTCTCTAGCTTCTCCTTCTTTCCTCTTGAGTTCTTCTTTTTCCTCTTTAGCTTCAGCTGCTTTCCTCTCCGCATCATATCTCTCAAGTTCGTCTCTGACAAAAGCTTTCGCTTCCTCTCCTTCCAGTCCCTCCTCTCTCGCTTCGTCCCTGAGGAGTTGTCTAAGCTTTGCCCTCTCGGCCATATTATGTCAGTGACTGAGACTGTTGGAGAAAGAAAATAGGAAAAAGAATAACCTGGTTCCTACCACTTACGAGAAAAAAATTACCAAAAAAAAATCAAAAGATGATATATTTAACCCTGGGATACCTCCTCCAAAATAAAATCTAACTATCGCTGCTATTATCGGCAATAAAGCACTTAATGCAAAACACGACTACGCCAACTAAATGGTAGTTAAGATTACAACTGAAAAATAAGTTGCTACAGGGGAAAAGCAAAAGAATATTGCAAAAATTAAAGAGAAAAATAATCCCTTAATTTTTAAAAAATCCACTATAAGTTCGCCCCTGAAGTCAGATCGGGTAAGGGAGGGAATTAATCTGGACAAAAAATCCGAAACACACTCCTTAACTTAGTTCAAACGCCGTTCTGCCTCAGTACCCAGTGAATGTTATACACTCACCACTTTACCAGCATTTAGTATTACACTCAGCAGTTAACATATATCCCGACAAAATCAACCTGTAACCAAAATGTATATTATTCAAAGATGCTGTGGAAAAAAAAAACTTATAGTTTGTGTGGTCAGCACGCTCGTAAACAGATCGCTAGTCTAGGGGGTAATATTTTTTTTAAAAGATACACAGTTACAAGACATCACACTCTTACTCTATATCAGAATACAGAATCTTAAGTTCAAAATCCAGATAGACGAGTCCACATTTGTCGTACTCGTCTTCCTATTCTAAGTTCAAAAATCCTACGGACGAGAACCCATTTGTCGTAGATTTTCGATAGGAGAATTAAGACTAGGTTTAGTCCCTTCTGAATAGGTTTGAATAGGTGATAGACTCAGTGAGAGTTAGTGAAAGGTAATAGAATTTCCACACACGTGAGATGATAGATTTTGATATAGTGGCTGTCTCTGAAAGCGAAAAGAATTCTTCTCTCTCTCACCTATCTTCTACAACAGTTGTTACAGCGTCAGACAGACTACACCAATATACATATTACGTATATTTCTATCACTCACAGGCACGCACATACACGTGACGACAGGTAAACACACAGACGTGGGAAAACTATAACAATGATATATATATATAATCTAGAACGAGCTGACCAAACACTATTATTAAGTTCAAGAGCGATTTTAATATCAGGAAAAAATCGGCTCACAACATCAAAGAAAGTACATCAAGGAGAATACATATACACATAGTCATAAAAATTCAAGGAAATGTTGCAAGGATGATAGCCCCCTTATAGTGTTAACTCTAGGTTTAGCCCAGCCCCGTTAAGAGAACGGATGATGGCGCCAGAGTCACAGATACATAGGGTTTGGTTCTAAGAGTTTTCGTTGTTTTATCTCGTAATTATATGCACAGAGTTTGAAAAAAAAATCTGATTTAACCTAAGACAAAAACACAAGAACTCTAGCCTTAGCAACAAATTATGCAGATTGAAAAAAAAATTAGGACAGCAACAGGGTGTCAAAGATATAATAGTGAAAATATCACTCAAACCAGCGTACACTCATTCATTCCGCCATGGCCTCTCATACATGTACTCACGACTTGGCTCGCTGCCTCTTGGAACACACTGATTTTAGATCTTCACACAGACTCAAAAAAAATGCAGTCTTCTGCCAAGAAGTCCCCAGTTCCAAAAGACGTATTTAACTTGGAGTCTCCGGGAACGACTACTTGGGTGTGCAAATTTGTTCAAATGTCTGATTAAGTCACCTAAAATTATTCCAGGCGCGGGAGTTAGCAGAGCACAGTGTCAATAGCGTAGGTTTCTAGAAATGATGAATGTCAGGTCGGTGCCTTCCCTCAGTATAGGATTCACTTTAGTCACACCACAGATTTGTCCACAAAAAATATATATATATAGTCGGGAAATGTTAGTTAATACTTGAAGTGTTTCGCGCCGCCAGGCAGAAAGATTACGTAGAGTTTTCTAGAAGAAATTAAGATCTGGCTCCAAGGTCCAGTATTTATCATTACAGTCTTGAAAACCCGTTATTGGGATATAGTATTTCTGGCTAACTCGGGTTGCATATGCACTGTTAGACCAGTGGTACTTAAGAAACCCACGTGGTTCAAAATAAGGACTGTCTATTTCTTCACAAGTATGGAAACTACTACTAGGTGCTGGTAAAGTTAGGGTCACCCCAAAACTTTCACTGTGTGGAGGAAAAATAACACATATAATATAATAAACAGAATCTGTACTGGTTATAACTTACATTTAAACTTGCAAGCAGAGAGCTTTGCTTATCATTTAAACTTCCCGTGACGTAAGTTATATTTAAAAATCAGCAATCCTCATGAATTAGGAACACGTGCGTATTCCGTCACCATTCATGAGGCTCGATTCTAGTGTTTATACGTTAGTTTAGAAAAATACACTCGACTGAGTATTAGCGGTTAAATTAAATTCATAAATAGCTACAATTGCCGTTATAAGCTAGAAATTTTAATTTTATTCTGCTTTCCACTGAATGCTTCCCTAGAAAATATAATAGCCTACCACTTTATTTCTCTTCTGCGCTAAAGAAATAGATTAAAATGAATTAAGCGATTAAACACTTTAACACTCACAAAATCTATATATCTATCATATTAATTACCTCAACCACAGAATTTCAGGTAGTCGCACAACTTAAGAATAAAATGCTGAAAATATTTCTGGAAGTCTAGAAGTTCGACAAATTGCCGAAACAAACTGAGATCTTCGCTAACAGCTATTCTGTTTACGAGCAACCTATCTACTGTGAGTCTATGAGCGAGAATGAAATTAAAGTTTCAAACTTGGCCAATATCTTTAAAATCGGACACAGGATCCTAATCTTATTTCGCCAAGCGAAATAGTCTCCCCTGTCCGTATAACACCTTCGTCCGCTTATCGCGTGACGTAACAGCCATCAGTGGCCGAGGGCTTGCATGAGTTGCAAATCTCAGACCACCGTCTGCAGTGCGGAGTGGATTTTCACGCTAAGCCGGGTTTTTTTCTGACGAAAAACCTCATGCGTTTACTGAAATGCAGACTCTCTGTCTACTTTCCATGTCCCTCGGGTGAATTTTCACGCCCCAGGCCAGAGACCCTCAGACGAATGTCTAGCGAATGCTGTAAATTCACGCCTATCGTCCGACCAGCGCGACTGACATGTACGCAATACCACCCAGGTGCGATTCTCAGTTTTAGAGAAAGGAAAACAGGTAAAGTTTGCGAATTATATGAAAATAATATTCGCAAAACGAATGGATGAAAAATATACAGGAAAAAGGAAATACAGAGATAATAAAAGAGAGAAATCGGGTGAAAGAATAGGAAGAAGATGTAGGAAATTAAATGAATATAAACCCTACGTGACAACAACATCTGCTCCTCTACATACTTTTACATCATGCAACGATGACCTAAACTTCTTACTTATGCATATGTGATCAATCTGATTCTCATTTCTGTGGTCTGCTGATATCCATGTTGCTTTATGTATTCTTTTATGTGGAAATATGATTCCTCCTATAGATAGTTGATCTGAAGCATAGAAGTTAGCTAATAGTTCCCCATTCTCATTCATCATGCCTAATCCATGCTTTCCCGTGATTTCTTCAAAGCCGGTGTTGTCTGTTACTATTTTCACGTTTTGGTCCCGCATCAAAATTGTGATGTCCTTTCTTTTCTTTTTGTCCAAGACCTTTTGTAGTCTGGTGTAAAAGTCTTCTTTCACAGATTCTTCTGTGTCATTTGTTGGTGCATAACACTGGATGATGTTTATATTTACTTTCTTTTTGGCTAATTTTAAACCTTGCTGTTATAATTCGGGGTCCCATTGCTTCCCATTCTATTTGCCGTCTATGCTTCTCTAGACAGCATTACAGCCACCCCATCAATGTGGAGGGCTCTTTCCTCCTCATGCCCTGAGGACAACACCATTTCTGCTGTCATCAGTCTCCTCTTCTCTATGCCCTTCCACCATGTCTCACAGAGACCCAGGATATCAATCATGTAATTTGACATTTCTGCTGCTACCTGTGCAGTTTTCCCTTGTTCACATAGAGTGCGAACATTCGAGGTGCCAATCCTGGAGATTTTCCTAGACGACAAAAGGTTAGGTTAGTCGGCAGCCCAGACTCCTTTCAGCTTTCTCTGGGTTGCTTCATGTGCCTCCTTTCCAGGGGACCTTCTTCTGTCTTGGGCGGCTGAGTTGATTTATATTCTGTATTTGACTTGTCCATGTTTGTTGAAGTTTTTTGGTAAACATTTTTTTCACGGGATGGGGTAACCAGCCCCATGCTCAACCCTCCTTAGTCGCTTTTTACAACATTGCATGATAGGGTACAATGTTACTATTCTTTGCTCCCCTTTCGGGCCCCGGCAACACACGGGTGAACCCTTTGATAGCTGTGATGATTTCTTCTCTTTGTGGAATGTCTGTATTTATGTCTAGGTCACTTTCAGCCTCAAGAACATTCATCTGCATCTCTGGTGGTTCCTTATTCAGTGTTTCTCTGAAATGCTCTGCCCATCTTTTTTCCTGCCCTTGTGCTGTGGTGACGAGATTTCTTTGCTTGTCTTTTACTAACGTAATATTGTTTACACCTCGTTTTCTGCTGATAGTTTTAGTTATTTTGCAAACTGTGCTTTTTTCATCTCTCAGTACTGCCTCTTCTGCATGTCTTGCAAGATTATCCAGCAATTTCCTTTTGTTGGCTCGAGTTTGACATTTTACTTCTTGTCCAGCTGACTGTACTGTTCACTATGTATTTCTTTTAAGCTTTAAGACTTTGCTTCTATTTTCTTTATTTTATTTCTTTTCTCATCGCTATGATGTTTATCGTTTCTGGTGTTATCCAATCTTGTCTCTTTTCTTCTTGGAATCCCAAGTTTGATTTGCTGCTTCCCTTGTATATTGTTGAAATGGTGTTGAATTTCTGGTCAACATCATCAGTCGCTGTATTTTCCTGGCTATTGGCAATTTGATATCATTTCTTTACATCAACCACAAAAGGTTTTCTGTAAAGGGGAGTCCTTAAGATTCATGATGTTATACCTTTTCTGTTTAGTTGCAATTGGTCCAGCAGTTTCACCTTCAGTCTTGCTACTACTAGGTAGTGATCACTTCCCACATCTGCGCCTCTTCTTACTTTCATGTCTTTTAATGCATGCCTCCATCTTCCACTGCTGTCCCATCCATTTGGTGATTCCCATGTTAACATTGCATTTCTTTGTGTGGAAAAAGTGTTCCTCCAATGACCAAGATGTTAATGCTGCAGAAACTTATTAGTTTGTCCCCATTCTCATTTACTGTTCCACTGCCACATTTCCCCATTACTCTTTCATTATAAGTATTGTGTGTTCCAACTTTCACATTGAGGTCTCCCATTACTATGATACAATCGTATCTAGGTGCAGTTTCCATTTCCTTTTGTAGCTGTTGATAGAATTTGTCCTAGACCTCTTAATTGCTGTCATTTGTTGGTGCATATCATTGTATTTTTGTGGCGTTGATGAATCTCCCTCTTAGTCTTGCTCTTTTCAGTCTGTTGTTGATGGGTTTCCATTCCAGTAATGACCTTTCTGTTCCTTTCTATTTAGATAATGGCTGCACCATCATTGTGCTGACCATCCTCTCTACTAGAGTAAGGTACTGTTTCTTCTGTTGCTGTTTTTATTCTCCTCGTCCCAGTCCATCTGCTTTCACTTTTTCCCAGGATATGTAATCTGTAGTTCCTCATCTCTGCTGTGATCTGCTTCAGTTTTCCTGCCTCATTCATGGTTCTGACATTCCAGAATCCAATTCTTGTTTTATGTTTTGCGATCAGGGCATCTATTTTCATGTCATCAGCTTCCTGTCGGCTTTCACCATTGACAGTCATATGAGCCTGAGACTGTTGTCTGACCCCTACCCGCACAGACCTTTCCACCTTGGTTGAACCTACCAGGAGTAATACTTCTGCAAGCGTAGCTCTAGGGGTTGTCAGGTTATGCAAGCTGCCATACTGCTACAAGGTATAGGTACCATTGATGGCAAGCAAAGGTCAGTTCTTAGTCTGAAAATTATCACTTGGTCTCTTCTTGCTAATGTGTAGTATGGTAATTCAGTATTGGAGCCTGGGTGTATCTTATTTTTCTGTATAGTTATTTCTGATTATTGCTTTTATCTTTTTATAAGTAGCTCTGTCTTCTTTTTGGATTTTGTTTCCTCCCTCTTTGGTAAGTTTATGTTTTCTCATTTCCATATAAAGTGATAGTACAATGGTTAGTGCACTGGCTTCCTAGTTCGATGGTCCATTGTTTTATCCACAATTGAGGTGGGATGTTTTTAGATCGCAGACGGCTCCGGGTTGACCCAGCCTCATGAATTGGGTACCAGAGCAATTCTGGGAAGGTTTGAGTGGCCGGCATGATGCTGACCACATCACCCCTAGTTTGGCGATGGTCGAGAAAATATAGGCCTAACACCATATTCTCAATATGCCTTAATGGGCATGTAAACAGGGGAGGGATAGGGACATCCCATTTCAGTATACATATAGTGCAGTGGGCAGGGATCCACTGTACCTTTACATGTTTGAATTCATAGCTGATATTCATTAGTACTTCTGCCAGGCTTCTACTTCCACTTTAAAATTGTTTGAGAATTTTCCAGTGACCATTGGAATATGTATTTCTTGTCCATTATTTACATATATTTACATAATAAAAATAGCCTCTTGAGTCATAACTGACTGGGAATTGTCACAAGTGGGTTATGTAAGAGTCTGTCTGATGAGAACCAAGTCTGTGGGATGTCAGAGACAAGACGAAAGTCTGAGAGAGATCTGAGATGATAGACGAGAAATGGTGTTAATGGTGGATAGTGTGACTTATGGTTATCGAGGGTGAGAACCTATACTGACTCTACCCTCGCCACTCATTGACCTTTTGCTCAACCACTATCACACTGTCTCTTGCTCTACTAGATAATGTTATTTACACTACAGTGTATCCACATACAACAGTACAAGTACAAAGTAAAGAGTACAGGTACAGTAGGAAAAGAAATATGATCCGTTAAGTAATTATATATCTTATTAACAACAGTGAAAAAAAAACTATGGTAAAATAATCATGAATTTTTCACCACAACCAAAAAAACCTCAATACGATGTAGTAATCAAAGTACGAGTCACACACAAAAAAATAAGGTCAGTATAAAGATTTGGAACCCTCCAGAAAAAAACAAGTAGGTTCCACACTCCCACAATTATTGGGTGGATATAAAATTAATAATCCTTGGCTCGAAAACCTGAAAAAAGAACTCTACCGACACAAAAACACAATCCAGCTGACTTGTCCCTGTCAGCGATAATACTTATGACTTTCCCTAGAAGCTTAGGTACACAGTGTCTTTAAAAAATCTACCCTCCCCTCAATTAATTTGAGTGCACTCCCCCACAAAATCCTTCTTCGTTGGCACGCGTGAGTTGATGCTCCCCTGGGATCACTGTTTACCGTTGGAGAAATTTTGACCCTCTCTTCTCCAGGGTAATTGGTAACTCCTGTGAAATAACTGCACACGGCTGTAAATTCAGGAAATCAAGGGGTGTAATAGAAACACTCAAGATAACATAGATGATGAGGAAATAATCCATGCTCTATATTGGCCCACTACTACTGTAGCAGCCCTCAATAATAATGGACGACGTAGCTTTTATTGAAGAAACTGGTACAAATGGAGCATGGGCGCTTCTCTTATTTGGTGGTTGATGAATTATTTATATACTCCAAGCAAAGGGCAATCACCAATGCGCCCGTAATAAGGTGATGTGCAACCCAGCTGTCCCTAGGTCGATGAAGTATCCGCATTTCCACGGATACCAGGAAGGCAAAGTCAGGCGGAGGCTCAGCTGTCTACCGGAGATGACAAGGGGTTTGCTGTAATGAAAACTTAATCAAACCTATGATTATATCGCTAAATTAAATTACAACACAGCACAACATATAACCATGAATGAAATAGGTACAGACTAACATACACCTATCTCACTCCCCTTCTCGCTTGTCACTTTTGACCTGGTGGTTCCGCAGTTTCATCTTACTCTCCCCTGCTCACCGACCGGTCAGCCGACATCAAACAATAAGTGCTGGGCCGGCTTACTGTAACTTTTGCATAATATTACTAGACCGGTTACCCGCTAGCGGGGTTTTTAGGCCTGTATACAGTTCTGCCCCTTCCCCCTCTACCTGACGAGACATGACATTAAAATATCAGTCCGCTCGGCTTACACACAGGCAGATCCACAATTTGCAAGCCAGTCTAAACTTGGAGCCCTCGTGTTCGACACAGTTAATATTTACATACAGCATATGACAACCATAGAAGTCTGCACTAGGAAAGGATATAAAAAGTTAAAGGCCACTTTCAATTTTTAGGTCATTTCAACTAAGCTGTTTTTTTTTAAAACCTGAACACTCAGTCAAAAAAGTTTTGCTGCATTTTGTTGCATGCTTAAACAATGTTTGTTAATCTGACAATAAATCAAATTTGTGTTACGTGTGTGTACCTCCAAGGTCATTCAAATGTACGTGGTGGAAAGGGAAATAATGCATGTTTGAAAATGCTTCCTATGGCAAAGCCTGTTGATAACATTGCTGAAATTTGCTTTTCACGTGCAAGTCGTGACTATAGTGAACACATGTCACCCGTTTTTCGGAAGGAACGGGCAATGGGTATGTTTGTAACATGTACCATTTTAGCCATGGCTCAGCGAAGACGCTTGACCAATGTTGACAGACGGAGAGCGATGGCATGGCTGCAGGATGATGTAGGGCTGGAGAAGTTGCTAGGAGATTAGGAGTTGCCCACTCTGTCATACAAACTCTGCGTGATCGTTATAATGCAACCGGCAGTGTCGCAGAACAACGCAGGTCAGGACATCCAAGGTCTACCACAAGACGGCAAGACACAGTTGTTGTTGTATTGGCTCTCAGACAAAGAACAATCACAACATACCCATTGCCCGTTCCTTCCGAAAAGTGGGTGACATGTGTTCACTATAGTCACGACTTGCACGTGAAAAGCAATTTTCAGCAGTATTATCAACAGGCTTTGCCATAGGAAGCATTTTCAAACATGCATTAATTCCCTTTCCACCACGTACATTTGATTGACCTTGGAGGTACACACACGTAACACAGATTTGATTTATTGTCAGATTAACAAACATTGTTTAAGCATGCAACAAAATGCAGCAAAACTTTTTTGACTGAGTGTTCAGGTTTTAAAAAAAAACAGCTTAGTTGAAATGACCTAAAAATTGAAAGTGGCCTTTAACTTTTTTTGAGCAGTATATATATATATACATAGATATATATATATAGTGAGCTGATGATTCTTTTTATGAACTGCATCAGACGTAAAGTATTAGAACCATTTGGCTCCTATAAAACTTGTAGCGGCATACAAAGACAATTCCCTTCTTAAAAAAGAAACTGGCTATAGCTTCACATTGCGGGTTGAATGATTGCTGTAATTTACCACATTATTAAAACCCTTTGTGAAGGCTTACTCTGACTTATCACATATCCTGAGCACAAATATTTATCATCATCATCAGCTGCCATCTCCAACGTCTTCTGTCTCTTGTCTTGGTGGTGCACTCTGATAGGCTCTTCCCTGTCCATCTCTTGATGTTTTCTTCCCACTTATAGCGCTGTTTTCCCCTTGCACGTTTGCCTTCACCTCTCCCGTCTATTATGGTCTTCTGCAAGGTGTTATGCCTTTTTATGTGGCCAAAGTACTTTAGCTGCCGAACTTTGATCTCCCTCATTAGTTCTCTTTTCATACCTAGATTTTCTAGGACCTCCTTATTTGTTTTCTTCTCTTTCCATTAGATACGCCCCATTCTTCTATATATCCACATTTCAAGAGCCTCAATTTTTTCTTCCAAATGCTTATACATCGTCTATGTTGCTGCCCAATACAGAAATGCAGAATATATATAACACTTTATGATTCTCAGTTTTAATTTGTGAGATAACTGTTTTGATGTCAGTATATGTTTCATGTTGTTGAATGTAGCCTTGGCCCTTCCTATTCTCTTCTTGATTTCTGTTTCACATCTGCCATCTTCTGTTATTATATGACCAAGATATACGTAGCTCTTGACTTGTTCCAGAGTTTTCCCATTTACGTTTATCTTTAATGTGGGTTTATTGTCTGTTTATACAAATATTTATACAACGTATTAATTACTAAACTTGCTTACCAAGACTGTCAGAATTTCCCACTCTAGCAAAAATAAGCAGGCAAGCTGGTGTTAAGCCTGCTACCGTCTCTCGGCAGAAATTTTTAGGACTGAAGCAATGAGACACAACCGTAGTCTGCATATGCAGAGAGATTTGGGGTTGCAGGTGTTCGAGGCGGGCTCTAACATCGGCAAAGAGAATGCCAAAATAACATAAAATTTACCCAGAGAATTCGCTAGGAGACATGCTACGAAAGAATTAGGCGTAACAGGGAAGAGAGCATTACGCACGAGGGTCCCAGACTTTCCTGGCCATCAAAGCACAGGGAACTCTTTTTGGCTGTCAACTCACAGCACAGGTGTCCCGGCATGTCCTCCCTCGCCACTCTGCTACATAACATGACAAAACTATCCAGGAACAGTTTCTCGTGTTTTTATGCAAAATAAAGAAATACACCGCCATTGTACGGCATAAGAATTCTGTCCACTGTCACGTGGAAGGCAAGAACTTTCCCTGGTGTTAAAGACTCGCAGCCTTTTTGTCGCTAAATCTCAAACTGAGTGTTGGGCTTCTGATTCGTGGTCAAAAGAGCTCTAAAGAAGGATGCTGCAGTCCTCAATGATCTGTCACGGAAACGTCCCTTATCTCCTACAACATTAAAGAAATAGGGGAGTAAACCTATCAGATTCAAGAATGACAAGTCAATTATCCTGCTTATATCTACAGAAACAAAAAGAAGCGAAATTGGTGTGTTAAAAATTATAAACAAATTAGGAGGGATGGTAGTACAGTCTTAGTGCTCAGAATTTATAACCAATTTTGTCACAGTAATGCACCCATGAGGTGACAGCCCTCAGCTGTTTATTTTCCTGGTGCACCTTTTGACATTTTCTCCTCTCTTCTGCTTGTTGTGTGAGCTTCTTTTTGCTCAATCTGAGGTGGCGCCGTAAATAGCATCGCCACTTGGTGCGATCGGCAGCTTTATCCTCCCACGTTGCTGGATTTATGTCCAGTGCCCTCATGTCTCTCTTGCACACATCTGTGAATCTCAGCTGCGGTCGCCCAACTGTTCTTTTGCCATCTGCTAGTTGTTCGTAGAAGATATCTTTCAGGATGCGACCATCTTCCATGCGGCGGACATGGCCAGGCCAGCGTAGTCTGCACTGCCTAAGCACTGTATACATGCTTTGAAGGCCAGCACATGACAACACCTCGACATTTGTCACTTTATCTTTCCACGAGATGCCGAGGATGTGAGTAGACACCATAAATGGAAGGTATTGAGCCTTACAGTGTCAAATGCACGTGTTGACCTGAATTTCGTTCGTTTTTGTAATCGTTACAACGCAGTGGTCAATAGTGTTTATGACGCAATTTTTGTCCACAGCTCATGTTGCGCGCACATGAAAGCAACAAAATTTGGGGTGAACACTTTTCACTGACTACGCAACAGAAACCCTATAAAAGGATAACGCTACAAAAAAAATAAAATTCAGTTCATTTTCAAGCAGACATTTATGGCGTCGCTATCGATAAATTTAAGGAACATTGCTATTGGCCGACTGCATGCAGGCGAAAGTCAACGTCAGGTTGCCAGGCATCTAAACGTACATCAGAGTACCATTAGTCGACTTTGGCACCGGTTCCAAGCCACTGGCTTAGTTGAAGACCGGCATCGCAGTGGACGACCCAGAGTGACAACAGCAGCGGAGGATCGCTTTATTCGGCTTCGTCACCTCAGAGACAGGTTTACAACAGCTTCCTCAAATGCCCAGTCATTGCCTGCAGGACGTCATGTGTCTGATCAAACTGTCCGGAATAGACTGCATGACGCTGGACTTTGGGCACAACGACCTCACCGAGGACCTGTCCTTACGCGCCGCCATTGCCAAAATCGACTTCTTTGGGCCAACCAGCATCGTCCCTGGGCAGCTGACAATCAATGGAGACGTGTCTGGTTTAGTGACGAATGTTTCTTTTTGTTGCAGCATCATGATAGACAGAGAAGGGTCTACCGTAGACGAAATGAACGTTTTGCCCAAAATTGCGTTGATGAAGCTCCGCCGCACGGTGGTGGAGGTGCAATGGTGTGGGGAATGATCAGTTACAACGGAAGGAGTCAATTGGTGCACATTGAAGGAGGCTTGAATGCGCAACGTTACGTCCATGAAATTCTTCGATCCCATGTCCTTCCACTTTTGGCTGCCCAAAGGTCTGTGTTTCAACAGGACAACGCCAGACCCCATTGTGCACGGTTGACCACGCAGTTCCTGACTGCCAACAACATTCTCACCCTTCCCTGGCCATCCCTGTCTCCAGACATGAGTCCGATTGAGCACCTGTGGGATGAGCTGCATAGACGTGTTTGTCGCCGAGACGTTGCTCCAGCCAATCGTCGTGATCTGTTCCAGGCACTCCAGGAAGAGTGGGCAGCCATCCCACAGGCCCACATCAGACGTCTGATCGCATCCATGCCCAGGAGATGCCAGTCGCTGATCGATGCAAGAGGAGGCCACACACCATACTAACCGGAAAGCCCGTACGCCAAAAAACTCTCGTGACCCAGATGCAAAACAACTGTCACTTGATTGGTTGAACCCTAAGGTATCATGTGTGCAATTTGAACAATTAACTCATTAAATTAAAAAAGTTATTGAATGTCAAAATTATGGCTGTGTGTGTGACTTCAGTAGCTATGCGTTTCTTTTCTTTTTTTGAACAATATATATCACAGCCTTCAAAACATAGGACATATTTGTGTTAGTTTTGTAAAATGCACCAGAAAATCAATAACTTTATAACGGGGTCAGATTATGACTATAACTGTGATGATGATATACATATATAAAATAATGTAATAAAAATAGATAAATAAATTATTGCAATGAAAAAACAGCCATTATTATGCTAGTTTTAAATTTAGGAATTCATCTCTTGCATAAAATACTGCGACTACTGCCACAACCTCTGATCCTATAGAGATTTCATGTCTGAATTGTTTTTATAAGGCTGTATCAAACATATGGCCCACTGCCTTTCATTTTAACCAAATTTAGAGACACAGTTAAAAAAGGAAGAGTTGGAGGATTTAAAGGGTTAAGTGTAAGAATCATAAACTGAACACTATATCCTAACTATAATTGTGACGCTAACGGCGATGGCGACATATTTCATTGGCATCAAGGATTTTGTCCCACTGTTCTTTATTTCAACCAAAAAGGTTAAGTACATCTGTCTCACCGTTTTGCTCAAAAAGACAATGGAAAATAATATTTACAGCTTTTTCACGTATAACAATGTGCACAAACACCCTCTGCTAATGTAATAATAAAAGATCAATTCATTAAATAAACCAAACAAACGCAGTAATAACAAATAATAATGCGCACATTTAATACATTTATGACGTATCAAGGAATGACGTCATCACCGTCTGCCTTGGATACCAACGGTTAACCTTCGTGAGCTTTTCAATTGTGTCCTCCAACTAGTTCGGACGTGTGTGTTTATGCTCCTCAGATGTTTTCATCAGAATTTGGATTTTTAAAGTAATGTTCTACAAAAGATTTCACAGATCTGATTGAAGATCGACACTTCATATATTTATGCCGATGCTGAAGGAATTTCTTCAAGAGAAGTAATTTTCAAATGTTATATTAATATTACATCAAGTCAGATGATGATGCATGTAATGTATGGCGACCACGATACTGACCATTGGTAATTCTGCCGGGATAATTTATATTGGGCATGGACTGAGACGTTAGCAGGATATTTCATTGATCTTTGTAAATGCCTAATTATGGAACTGTGACAGGGGCTAAGTGTAGTTGAGGCGAACTTATGTCGATGTGGCTACCTCATACCCAAGACCCATGCACTAAGAAAATTTTTATTAAGGATCGTTTGACAGGGGTTGCAATTATTGGTTGCTTGCAACCCTCTCAGCAGCAGACTTAGCAATTCAAGCAACACAAAGCCTTATACAGATCAACATTTAATACTACCGAAAACCCAGACAGTGTTCGTAGACTTTCTGAAAAACAATATATAAAAACAATGTCTAAGTGAAAATCAATAGCCTAAATAATAACACTTACCATTCAGAAAACATGCGCCCACCACAGCCAGCCATGATCAATCAGCTACAGGTACCCATTCATACCACGTGCTATTAAGGTTACGCCATATTGCGAGAACAGCATACAGCCACGCTAACAACCCAGCTAAGCTTCGTGGTTGTGTACATTCTATAGTAACCTTACAATATAAAACTAAATATTGTAGAAATAATGGCTTAGCAAAGCTATTTAAAGCGGTACAGACAACCAATAGAGATTTTACAATGTATAAAAAAACTATGAAACTAAGAAAGCTAACACCAATTAGCTATAGCCGATCTTACTAATACTTACACCACATAATCAATCTAACATTACTGAAGAAGCACAGGACTTATCCTGGTAGGCTGTAACATGTTAATAAAATGCAGCATTCGTCACACTAAAATATACTATTTTCGGCATCAGTACCGTAGTTAATAAATATAACAATCTAAATCACGCCACACTTAAATATATTCAAACCGATTACGTGTCGGATTTACATAAGATCATATAAGGTTTCCTTAACCCCAAACAATATGGAAATACTTAACCATTAAATTTCATTTACACAAATGTAATAACTGAATATGCCAGTTCTAGTACCGGCCACGTGTTATATTTCCTGAACATGGACCCACGCCATGTCCGAATAGTTTTAGATCTAACATCAACCGCACGTGAAATAAATACCACAAAATTAAGTTTATACTTATTTAAAATACTACGGCACACTTTCTGCAGCTTGGTATGCATTTAAAGGATCGTCACATCTGGTACCAAGCTAGGAGTAAGAAGTACGTGGTATACTGTGCATTCCCCGCCATCCATTGGGGCTCTCCGATTTGTAGAAAATACTGTACTCTGATTCTGGGCTCTCCCTAGGAATTGTCATGTCATGCACAGAGCTACTTCTCAGCTTCCCCTGCCTATCGCCGAGTCCACAGTGAGATCCTTCTGCATGCAGTCAACCAAGTCAAAGCCAAAGAATTACAATTGGAGCTCAAGTGACTTTTGCAAGCTTAGTGTGCAATGCTGGGTTCTCAACAAGTAAAGTGTTTTATCAAAGCCAGATACAGAAACAAATGGGATGCAGAACATCCAAGCCACACACAAAATGAGACAAATTACCAGCGCAGCAGAAAAAACAAAAAGTAATTTTCAGACTCTGCACGGGCCACATCAGATTGGGATATCATCTATTAAACAAGCTAAAGATAGGAACTACCAATGAGTGTAAATATGGCACTGATAAAATGACTACTGAACATCTACTTCAAAGATGCCCGACATATGAGGAACAGAGAAAACACATTAGCTATTAACAGCACCATTCCTGGAAAACTATGGGGATGCACGTAGTTCAAGCTGTCCATTGCTTTCTTTGAAAATATTCATTTAGACATCTGAGAGTGGACAAAGAAGAAGTATGAGAAAATACACACAGGAGAGAAGCTATTTAAGCCTTTGTGTTGTGGATTTTTTTAGAAAGGCTATTTACAATACCATAAAAACACACGCAAAAGAGATTTGCATGTAGTTCTGACCCACAGAATAACAGAAAAGTATGTACCAGGTGGTGTCTACTAACCGGAAGTAGTATCTACTTGCACCTCTGAATAGCATTAAAGACTTTCAATTTTTGAAGCATCATGCACATGTTACTTTTTCACAGGCAATTTTTTGAGGTACTTTGCTGCCAGCAGCATTATGCAAATCTCAAGGAAAGTGAAATGGTATTGTTATGATTAAAATTCATAACATGTCTGTCGATATCAAAATGGTTCGACAAGTATTCATATTTGTTTATGACCGGTAGTCCTTGGTAACAGGAAGTTACGTCATTGCCTTTGGGCTCAGTTTGCAGACGCCAAAGTTGGGACCTAAAAAAGTAAGCGATCGTCTGCTAGGGTCTTCTTTGTGTGTTGTTGAGGCAGGTGGACGTGTGTCTCTGAGCTCCTGAGAATTATATTAATTCACGACATATTCCTATGATGTTCGACCACTAGATCATCCATACAACTCCGTGTGATGATGTTAGTTTATGTATGAAAGGAATTCTGATTTCTATGAAGAACGTGAGTAATTAAAAAAATTGTGAAAAGCTGTCGAGGACAATGTTTTAGCTACAGACGATACTGAGCTATACTGATGACTGTATATCTATATAATGGCTTTCCAGCCGATATTTGTGGAGCAACGTTTGTGAGAATAAACAGTGTATTGATTTGTCCAACCTGGTCTTTGTGGTGACATTAATAGTTGGTGGTGAAGGGCTGTGTGCGTGGTCTACTATATATACCCCTATGTGGACTTGACCTGAGTAATCAAGACGTTTACTCATCATCTAATAATAATATAAAGACCCGCAACAGGTTTACTTGAAAGAGCAGCATGCTTGCATCATGTTTTGCTTCAAGCTTTAAAAAACTGTATAAGAATCTTCAGAAATGCTTAAGCAGGCATTTGGTGATGATACAATGGGCAGAAACCAGATTTTTCAAATATTGTCGTTCTTCAAAGTTTGGCAAACATCAAAGATTCCTAAAATTCTGATGTGCCTTCAGCCAGCAGTAGCTCAGAATGGGGAATAAATGCAGCAGGCCCTCCATGAGGACTGTCAGCATACTGTTCACGACATCTGCAGTATTGTTGGCTGTCTTACTGTGCATGCCAATTATTACTCACAAAGAAACTCAACATGGGACTAATTGCTGCCAAATTTGATACATTCTTGCTGACTGACCAGAGACAACACCTGCTGACTGTGTACTGTGAACTTCAGAAGCATTCAAGAAATGACTAAAACTACCGTGCCAAGGTCATCACTGGTGATAAACGGTAAGTGTATGGCTACAGCCATGAAACAAATCAGCATTAATACCAGTCCATCCTTACTTGAGGAAGATTAATCCTAGTCCATCTTTACTGTGAGGAACATTAATCCTAGTCCATCTTTACTGTGAGAAACATTAATCCTAGTCCATCTTTACTGTGAGGAACATTAATCCTAGTCCATCTTTACAGTGAGGAACATTAATCCTAGTCCATCTTTACTGTGAGGAACATTAATCTTAGTCCATCTTTACTGTGAGGAACATTAATCCTAGTCCATCTTTACTGTGAGGAACATTAATCCTAGTCCATCTTTACTGTGAGGAACATTAATCCCAGTCCATCCTTACTTGAGGAACATTAATCCTAGTCCATCTTTACTGTGAGGAACATTAATCCTAGTCCATCTTTACTGTGAGGAACATTAATCCGAGTCCATCTTTACTGTGAGAAACATTAATCCTCCAGTTTACCATCTTTACTGTGAGGAACATTAATCCTAGTCCATCTTTACTGTGAGGAACATTAATCCTAGTCCATCTTTACTGTGAGGAACATTAATCCTAGTCCATCTTTACTGTGAGGAACATTAATCCTAGTCCATCTTTACTGTGAGGAATTAATACGTATACGAAGAGTTAAACATGGTCCAGTCGCCAGACCCATGTAACCTGTAAAACCGTTGACCTTGGTGTTATAATGGCCAGTGCTATCAATCAACGACCAGAACTATGCTTATTGTTTCATGTATGATGCTTACTACAAGTAACTGCATTTATAAACTGTTCTTACATACGATGTCTACGTCGATGTCCTTTTTATATAATAAATCGTGCCGTGATTGATGTTCTACATGGGTCCAGCTTACATTACTGCCAAGTTGGTCAACCTTATGACACAGCCGTTGCTGCTGAATTAGTATTGTCTTCACCACCCTAAACGAATTAACGACCCACGTCACTAACATTCGCTTAATTATATTCACGTCGGCCACTAAAAGTAAGCCCGACAGTTCTGACATCGCCATTGTCAGCAGTGTCAGACAAAACAAACGAACGCTATGGTAACAACTGGCGGCCAGCAAATGAAGAAAACTTTTTTTTTAATCAAGATTCATGCATCGAGTTTCCAGCTACGTCCAGTTACTAACGAATGCCACCAACAAGCGTTTTCGTCCAGTGTACTGGGTAACGGTCGACCTTGCTGACCGCTAGTGATACAGAAACGTACCTACAGTGAGGGTCAACGTTGGATTGCTGCACGTTTTTTCTTCGGCTCACCATGCAACACCCGATTCCTATCATCGTTATTTTTTCGAGGATCGGGATTTTTTAAAGTTAAGTGGTGTTTGGAATGTGCACTTTGCCACTGTTGCATGTTTTTTGTCGAGCCTTTCTTTAATATTTCCACATTTCTTCTTAGTATTTTATGTTTCATGTGTCATGCGGGTTGGTTGGGTGTAGACTTACGTTGGGGTACATCCCAGTTTCACACCAGGGCCCACGTAAGCGTTCTTTAGGGACGTTTGCAGATTTCCCGCAGTGGAAATTCCAGCACATATTTGCTGAAGGATTTTTGGCCCACTACGTTAGTTGTCTGTGACACATAATTGCTTAGGTACTGTTTTTTTTATTGTTGTTGTTGTCATATTTTTTCTCTGTGCCTCAGTTTCATGATTGACTTTGTTTGTACTTGTTATACTCCATCTTGCTGTCATTGATTTATATACAAATTTCCTATTTATACACTGTACTGTTGCCTCTCTCGTTTCTTTTTCGCAGTGTCATTGCATTCTTTGCAATATTTTTGTCTTTATTTCTGCTTTATTACTTATTTGATTCTGTGAACGTTGTCATTTGTTCATGGGTATCTCGTCTCTGTATCAGTTGTTCTCCGCACCTTCGTCTTGTATTTTCTGCATTATATGATCTATTATTTTTTTAATGCATGATTTTATGATTAATTAGTAATTAGGTGGTAATATTAGCATTATTGTAATTAAAGGAATTTTAACACAGGTTCTGTGGACAAGAACCTGTCACACATTGATTAAGGGATAATTTGGATTTCTTTGGGAAATATTTGACTAAGTAAGTTAACTGCTTATAAAATTATACAAAATGTCTACTTTGGATTAATTTATCAAACAAGGTAAAGCGCTTGGTATGGACACTGATGAGCTAAAGAAATTTGCAACCGTTGAATATGCGAAAGCTCAAGAACATGAATTGCAGAAACATCAGTTGGACGCAGAAGAAAAGAAACTTCAGATGGAGTCTGAAAAACATAAACAGCAAATGGACGCTGAAGCACATAGAATGCAATTAGAAGCTACTGAGAATGAAAACCGTAGACTTCGTGAGCAAAAATTTTTATCTTTGGAACTTGAAAAAAATCAAGTTAATGAATGGGAATTGTGCTCATACTGTCCCTGACACTCAAGCAACTTCACACAAGAACAATTCTAGTTCTTATAAGATCTGGTTACCTGCATTTAGACCTACTTCCGACGATATCTTATTCTATTTGAATAGGTTCGAGACCATATGTGAGTCTCATAAAATAGATAAGTCGGAATATTGTGCACGACTTAGGGAACTTCTCTCAGGAGAAGCTATGACAGCTGTTAGTATGGCGGAAGGACCTGGCAGAAATTACTATAACACCGTCAGAGGTATTTTACTGTTAAAATACCAACTTGATGAAGACGGTTATCGGCTCCGCTTTAAATCTCTATTGCCGGAGACTGGAAAAGATTTCTCGTAGTTTATAGCGAATATACGTCTTACGTTTTCTCGATGGGTTGAGCTTTCAAAAATTGAGTACACTTATGACGCCCTCGTAGACTTAATGCTTCGTGATAAAGTCATGTCTTCAGTCAATCTATCATTTCTCTCCTTCCTACATGAGCGAAGGCCTACAAACCTGAATGATACGGAACAAACTGGGCTCCAAATATGGTTGTTAGCGGCTCTAATGTCAGAGATGCGTTGCCGGTATCATCTGCAATGACTTACAATAATAATTGGCGTCATCGGTCACAAAGCGCTGATCGTAACTTTATCAATTGAGATTACGAGAATTTCAGATCTTACTTCTTCTTCTTTGATCCTTAGCCGCCGACCGTCAACGCAGTCAGTGGCCATCACGCCTAGTGACGTCTTGTAGAGCAACAACAAATTGATTCCACTTTGCTCGGTCGGTGGCCATCCTTCGTACAGTGCCCCAACTCTGGTTCATTCTTTGCATCTCAGCCTCCACTGTCCTCCGCCAGGTTCTTTTTGGTCGGCCTCTCTTTCGTTTTCCTTCAGGGGTCCAAAGCATAACTGTTCTTGTGATGGCATCGGGGTCTCTTCTGAGAACATGACCAACCCAGCTCCAGCGTCTGTCAGCTATGATGGTGTGCATGTCCTCTTGCTTGCTACGAGTAAGCAGATCTAGGTTAGTGATGGTATTTGGCCAAAAGATTCGGATAATTTTTCTTAGGCATGTTGTGTGAAAAGAGGACAATTTCGACATTTCCTTCTCTGTAACTCTCCAGCATTCCGCACCATAGAGAAGCACAGAAAGCACACAGCTCTGATATAATCTTAATTTTGTGCTTGTGCTGTATTGGGAGGACCTCCAGATGTTGTTTAGGCTAAAGAAGGCTGTTCTTGCCTTATTCATTCTGATGTTGATGTCTTTGCCTGCCCCGCCGTCTGGTGTTACTATGCTTCCTAGGTATGTGAAGGTATCTGTCTGTATCAATTGCTGATTCCTTACTGATATGGGCTCAGGGTTGCTCACATTGAGCGTCATGACCTCAGACTTCTTTCAATTGATATTCAAGCCCACCTGCTGGCTAAACTTATTAAGTCCATCCGTTTTTTCCTGGACGTGTTGATGTGAATGTGCTAGTAGTGCAATGTCATCTGCATATTCCAGATCTTCCAATGTAGAAAATGTTGTCCATCTTATTCCTCTTGGACTGCCCTCTGTTGTCTGGCGCATCACCCAGTCTATGACTGTTAAAAATAGAGTGGTTGATAAGGGGCATCCCTGTCGTACTCCTGTCTTCACCTCGAAGGTTAGGTTGCTCTGCCAAACAATACACGTAAAGTTGGCATAGAGGCTTTTTATGATTGACACTATGCAGCTTGGAATTCCATAAGCCCTCAGTATTTTCCATAAACTGTCCCTATGTATGCTGTCAAAAGCCTTTTTAAAATCAACAAAATTAATGTAAAGCTGTCTTTGCCATTCTGAGCACTGCTCTATAATGTTCCTGAGAGTGAATATATGATCTACACATCTCCTGTTCTTTCTAAATCCTGCTTGTTCTTTTCTCAGTTTGTAATCTACTGCCTTTGAAATTCTCTGTATAATTATCCTGCCTAGTATTTTGCTGGGAACTGAGAGAAGAGTGATTCCTCTCCAATTATTGCAGTCTGCAAGATCTCCCTTCTTGGGCAATTTGACAATTATTCCTTTGTTTCACTCTGATGGTGTTGTCCCCGTTTTCCAGACTTGTGCAAATAGTGGTTCTAATAGTTCTGCTGCTAGCTCAGGATCTGTCTTAAATAGCTCTGCATTTAAGTTATCATGGCCCGGAGCTTTGCCGTTCTTTAACCCTTTGATTGCTGTGATGATTTCTTCTTTGCGTGGAATGTCTGTATTCACATCTAGATTGTTTTCAGCTTCAGGAACATTCAATTGTGTCTCTGGTGGTTCCTTGTTCAGAGTTTCTCTGAAGTGCTCTGCCCATCTTGTTTCCAGTCCCTCTGCTGTCGTGATGAGATTACCTTGCTTATCTCTTACTAATGTAATATTGTTTGCACCTCGTTTTCCGCTGATGAATTTAGTTATTTTGTATACTGTGCTTTGTTCATTTCTCAGTGTTGCCTCCTCTGCCTGTCTTGCAAGATCGTCTAGGAAATTCCTTATGTTGGCTCGCGTTTTTCAGATCTTACAGCCGGAGTCAATTCCGTAGTAATTCTCCAGCTCCAAGAAACTGATGGCAATATAATATGCCACAACATTTTAATGGAAATAATTCAGGAAATTATAAAAGGGATAACCACATTAGTGATTGGCAACCTCACACTAATTTTTCTCCAAGCCAACAAAACTTATCTAAAAGACATTTTGATCAAAGAGAAAAAAGGTTTCGCAACCATTCTAACTGGGGTTCAAATCAAAACAATGATCCCATTAGGGATAATAGTCATAATCGATCGCGATATCGATGTAGATCTTCAAATGATAGATCTCCTCGACATGCTAACTCGGTCCAACATGAGCCTCAGGGTATTTTAAATCACAGTGACATTAATAATGTTAATAATGCTGCGTCTTCTTTTTCTGTTGATTTTAAAAGTTCATCTCAGTGCCCTGAATGCACACTCTATTTCAGCCTGCAGCAGTCACTACCTTGAGTTGTGGTCATACTCTCCTGACTCTTTCAGCCTTGTCTGCACATGATGGAACAGGTTCTCTTACACTACACAAGGGGTTTGTAAATAATATTCCCGTCTCAGTGCTCCAGGATTCGGGGTGCACAACTGTTGGAATTAGGCAATCTCTGGTTCACCTGTCTTGCGCTACGGGTAATGTCGTAAAATGTGTGACGTTCGGGGGTACAGTTGAGACTTTTCCAACAGCCATCTTCCACATTGCCACTCCGTTTTTTACGGGATATATATACATGCATGCATGCTCCCGTCACTAATCGCCAATTTTACTGTCGGACAGATCCAAGGAATAAACGTTTGTACTCCAGTCCAGATTGATGCTTGGGAACTGCAACATCGACTTCCTGCTTCCTCATTTACAACTTTTAGCAAAATCTTATCCCCAGATACGTTCTACTAATGTAGTGGGATCTTGCAATACTAATAATATTGTTTTTCATCATACCAGTTTTGGTGCTTCTGTGAGCCCAGTACGACATACTTCAGTTCCTCGTTGTTCAAATTATAGTTCTTCTTTGTGTACTATTATAGAGGAAGATCCTTCTGTTGTGTCTGACACACACGCCAACTTTGCTACCACGGCTGATTCTACATCCAGTCTCGTTGGTTGCAACTGCTTTTGTGAAATGACAGGTGTTTTCTTTGCCAAATGTACAGACTTCGTTCTGCGTACATTTATATATCTTATGGGTATTTTTTTACCTTCCTTATTGGGCTGATTAGCTCAGTATCTTCCTGATTTACGACTTTTTGTCTTACTCACTGCTTTCCTTTTAAACTTCGACGCAGGTCCAATTCACTACTTTCTGTTTTTACATCTTTATTGTATATTTCATGCTTTTTTCTTTGCCCAGTACACAGGCTATGACTTCAGTTCAACCTTTTAAAGTTATGCCGTTGTCACCTAAGTTTCCTTTCTCTTACACGAAGACTGAGATTGTCAGTCATCCTTACTCTCTTGTCGATTTTCCTTTTGACGTCGGTATCATTTGTATATTCATGACTTCTCGGTACGTCATTTCACACACTCAGCATATTATTTGTTACATTTTCTTGTGCCTGTATTTTTGCTGCGCATTGTTCTCAGAGCGACTTGCCTCTCACGCTGTTATTTTACTCGGATATTTTGTCGTCTTATATTGTTACTCGTTTCATCTACATCTTGTCTACTTTCACTGCTGCCTTTTCTCGTTTGTTGCAGAAAGGTTCGCCTATCGTGACACAGTGGTCTAAAGTTTGTCACATTCGGTAGGATAATTTTAATATTTTCATCAACTAATATCCTACGGTTACCAAACATAAATTTTCATTTAATTATTCGCAGGGACGCCTTCTCGATGGGAATCGGAGCTGTTCTGCTGCAAAATTATGCGGGTACTCTCCACCCTGTACTACATGTCTCCCGACCATTAAATGAAGTTAAGCGGCACTACTCTAACAATAGACTCGAGATGTTGGCCATTGTCTGGTCAGTACTACAGTTCAAACGCTATCTTCTAGGCGCCAGATTTATCATCGAGTCGGACCAGCTTGAAATTATTGGACTTCAGAGTACGGGCTTAATGAATTTCATGTTTGCGCGAGATGCTATCGCATTACAGCCTTTCCATTTTACCATACGAGCAATCCGGGGTTCCGACAATGTCATGGCTGACATCCTGTCTAGATGTCCACAAGATTCTCCCGGGCCGCTGAACCTCTAATCTTGTGCCGCCATTGCACTGCTACGTCATCGCTGATGTACTTCTGATTTTATATGATGACACCACGTACTACTTTTCGTTTCAGTGCGATACCCTGGCTTGTGTGTATGACATTTTCATTTACAGCCTCTGATTGACTATTTTGTACACATTTTACTGACTAGACTCTTATGACTATATTATCATATTTTAATAGGGTGTTTTTTTCTGCCGAGTTCTGATTTATTGATTGATTTATTAGAACATTTTTTTTATATCGATGATATAGAACTATTCCCATGGAACTTTCCACGAGTGTTTAATTACTGTCATTTTATTCTAATGGACCTTTGTGGCGCTTTTTCCAGAGTGATTAAGTACATTTTAATTCTAGCGGAAAAGTGTACTATGTTTATGACATGTTTCCTTTAATTAGTATATTTATTTCACGGCACTATTGCGTCTAGCCACATTTTTGTATGGTAGCGCATCATTAGAACCTAATGTATTTGGCGTGCGTAGATATTTAATGTCACCATACTTGCCTTTTATTCGTTTGCTTATGCTACTTAGTTGATTCTCACCACACTCTTTTTGGACTGTGTTGTTTTTTTCTAGTGTTTTAATTTGCGCATTGATTTTTGTTTCGTTCTGTTTTCCCACACTTGCGTTTATGCGCAAACATACATACATTACACAACTCATTTTTTAAAAATCAGGTTGACATGTTTAATCATCCTTGTTGATTACTGTCACTTGTTTCACCTTTTATGATCATTCTCCATCTCCAATCTTTTCATTTGCTCATTTCACTTACCTCTTATTAGTTTATATTTCGTGCATAGTTGATCTATGTCTCATTTCTTTTGTTTGTTTAAATTTGGTGTTTGATTCTATTTACACAATTCCATCCCACTATTTTTCTTTTCTTTATAATGACTTAACATATATGATAGTTATCTGTTGATGGAACTTGATTGATCTCACTGTTTCTTCGACATAATAATACAAAAAAAAAAAAAGCTTCGTTTTTTTTTCTCGGGATGTCGATGTAAACTTTTAAGTTCTTTTTGCACGGGAGTTAAGTGTTTGAGATCCTCACATGCGGGTCTAGTATTTTATAGGCGCACATCTAAATTAATTGCATCTATTATTCTCTGCGCGCCATCGCGCACGAAGGTTGAATGTAATGACGCGGTGAATGGTTGTCATCGAGCTATGATGCTTGAGGCAGACCGATATATTTTCCGTCCAAGATAGACGTGAGTTTTGTGTACTTGCCCTACGTCAAGGGAAGACACACGCTTGTTAATGTAATTGTGACGCAGTACTGTGGTTTTATAGTTCCAACAGGCCCATTCCGTTCTTCGAAGTGAGTTGGCATCAGTTTTCTTCCCTTTGAAACCATATGTGTTTCCCATGCTTTTTCTCTTTGTAATATATCGAGTTTGGTCTTTTTCTGTAGGGTAATTAATTGCGTTTTTAATAGAGACTACAGGGGAGAATGTTAGATTTTCACCAGTTCGTTTTTTCACCAGTTCTTTTCGCTAGATAATCGCGAACAGGGAATCTTATTTTCTTTGTTAAACAGAATCGCGGGCGTCACGTAAAGTGACGCAAATTTTTGGGACACGCGGTCTGCGCGTTGCTTTCAAATCTATTGGCGTAGGCCCGGTTGTTTAATTTTGTATGAATTTCATTGGTCTAAGAGGAACGCCAGCGATGATGTAGAGGCATAGGTCTGCGCGGGATTTTTGAGGATATATTCTCGTGCATATCCATATCGGGTCTCTCTATGATGAAAGAATTGCCTGCCGTGATTCTATCATTTATCGTTCTGCTGCACGTGTAAGAAAACGCGGTAATCGGTATGTTCATAATTTATTAGCGTCGTAATTTTAGTTCGGTTTAACATAGGATCTTAGCTGATACGTTAAGTTTCTTCAGGAAGGTTAAAGTTAATTTAGAAAAACGAAAGTGCCATCAATTATTATCTTAGAGGGAGCCGCGCTAGCGAAGTGGTTACCACACCGCTCTGGCGACCGGGTGATGCAGGATCAAACCCGGGCGACGGCATTTGAGGATTTTTCGTCGACCGGGATTTGGACTGGATTAACTCGAGACCTGGCGAGAACATTTGAAGAAGTGTTGTCGACCAGGGATTGGCGGCTCCTGAGCCGACCCAGCTCTAATGGGTACCTCCGAAATCGGCGAGTATTTGCCTGAATGGCGAGGGACACCTGTCTCTGTACAAGAAAAATGGATACTCACGTAAAATCAATGTCAGGTTACACATTAATAATAACCTGAGATATCGCCTCGAGTATTAGCGGGCGTACGAAAAAAAAAATTATCTTAGAGATAAAATATAAATAATTTTTTAGGATTAGCTAGTTCCGTGCTTTAATTTATTGTGGGAGCTTTTATGATAGTATCCGGGTGAATATAGCGGTTAGACACGTGGGCGCTTGGTCATAGGTAATTAATAGTCCTTTATCTGTGAGTTATAATGGTTGTAGCGTTAAGACGCTCGCGAATTTAACTAGACTATATAAGGTTAATCATAATAATTGTAGTGGGAATAAGCTTGGAAATTTTGTACGTTCTTTATTGTGCACTTTATTGCTGTTTAATAAGAGAGATGTAATCTATATTTCTGATTTTGGGAAATTCTTTTATTACAAAAAGATGTAAACTCCGCCTATGCCGGTCCCAAGCCCGGATGAAAAAGGAGGAGGGCGGCCTGCATGGAGGCCGTAAGGAGGCAGCCACTCCACCATGCAAAGGCACAACAGACCAATCACCTGTTTGCTTTAAACTATGATTACGAGCAATATAAGAGAGAAAACCGGACTGATTCTAAAGGCGACGAACTGGAACGGACTACGGACTACGACTTATGGAACTTGGAACACAAGAAGTATAAATGGGAAAGAAGAGGAGCTGGTGGAAGAGATGAGGAAAGCAAAATTAGAAATCCTGGCTATTACCGAAACAAAGAAAAAGGTACAAGGAGTCATGGATCTCGATGGCAACACGCTGGTATACAGTGGTGTACCCACATCTGAAAGAGCTAAAGGGGGCGTGGGTTGCATTGTGGCCAAAAACCAGAAAGATAGTATCAAGGGATGGAACTTTGTCTCGGAGCGCATTATGGTTGTAAAACTAAAAGAAGGAGAAACCATAGTCAACCTGGTCATAGTGTATGGGCCAAATGAGGATGAGAGAGCAGAGGTCAAGGAGGAATTCTTCGAGCTGCTTCAAAGGACAGTGGATGACAGCCTAGATGAAGTTATCATGCTCGGAGATTTTAATGCCAGAGTTGGAAATGACCATGCTAGATGGGGTGGAGTTATCGGAAGATATGGAGAAGATACTCTCAGTGGCAATGGAAAGCGACTCCTTAGATTCTGCCGTGAGCAGAATCTGATCATCACAAACACAAAGTTCCCCCATAAGCGCATACATGCTGTCACTAGAATTATGAACCCCAACCAAGAATGTGATCGTACTATGCCATTGTTAGGAGAAGCTCATTCAAATATGTCCGGGATGCTAGAGTCTGGAGGGGGCCAGAGACTGGAAGTGATCACTACCTGCTAACAATCAAACGAACAACTGAAAGAGTTGCTCAGCCTAGGAACTGCCCAACATCACGCAAGAAACTAAGTAAACGAGCGGGAGAAATGAGCATTAGAACCTACAAGCTGAGAGAGCCAAAAATTAAGACCAGATATCAGGGGCTTATTGCTGCAGCGGTGAGCAACACAGAAGGACAACCTGATGACTTGGAAACCCTCTGGAATAAATTCAAGGATATCATAAAGACAGCTGCAGCAGAAGCATGCGGTGAAGTCCGACTTGGGAACCAGAGAAAGAGGACACCTTGGTGGACAGAGGAAGTCAAAGAGAAAATAAGAGAGAAGAAAATGGCATGGAAACAATACTTAGGGCTAAAAACACAACAGGACAAATGGAAAAATATAGAGAATATGTGACACTCAGAACAGAAGCAAAGAACAAAGTGCTAGCAGCAAAACAGAAGTCCTGGGAAGAATTTGGAGACAAGCTAGAAAAGATGCACAAGAAAACCAGACACCACATGGGGATAAGACCCTAAAGAACATGAGAAAGGAAAAACAATGCCCTCTCAAATTTATAAAGGACAAGCAAGGCAAATTGCTTACTGCCCCGAAGGAAGTAATGGAAAGATGGAAAGAATATTTCTCAGAACTCCTGGATGGTGAGCATGGTCATCAAAATGATAACCACTAACACAGAAGAGAAAACCAATGATGGTGAAGATGACATAAAGATGGAAGAACTGAAGGCAGCACTGGAGAAATTCAAGATGGGCAAAGCAGCAGGGCATGATGGTATAACACCAGAAATGGTTAAGTACATGGGAGCATCAGGCGACCTATTACTCTTAAGGGTTCTACAGGCAGCGTGGTACAACAAGACCATTGTTACGTACATTTATTACCTAAGGGGGTAGTCGTCGGTCTTACCAAATGTACGCACCAGTCTTGAGATAGTTATATTATTTGAGCGTTCGATTGATTCACGCACTGACGTGCACAAAGCAGTGAGTGTTGCTTTGGACGCACGTGTAACCTAGTTGAGTAGTTTGTGACGTCATGTTTTGAAGTGGAAACATGGAACTGGCTTGTGTCCATGATTGTAATTTTATATTGTGTATCCAATGGCATGTTGAAGGAAGCCATTTATTATTGTGATTTGTATTGGTCTTCAGGTCGAAGCCAATCGCAGTTATGTCACGTAAGTTATCGCCCACTTCTTATTTTAATGCTGCATAAAAAGGCCGCTCTACTACTAATCTAGCGGGAATTTTATCATTCCTAGAATGGATCTACAGAGTCGCTTGCCTTTAAGATTTGGATCGTAGACGGAGAATTCCTACGAGTAGAAGAAGTTATATTGTTTACCTTATGCACATGTTTTAAATGCCGTACATGCTTCAATGCCAAAGTCGTGGCATGGATGTAAGAGAGGTTAGCCAACTGAAAGCCTTTAACTGATAGGATTATCGTATATGACTTTGTGTGAAATTATATGATGTACAACGCTATGTAGGATGAACGTCTGGGAATTTTAACAAATGTAATATGGAAGATTTCATCCCAGAGTATGAATACGTTACCATGATAGACGTCCTTGAAAGAAGGTCAACGGTCGTGACTGAGAAGGATATTATACGGTAACAGTTTTGTAATCCTTAGTCTATGGACAGAGGTCTTTACTAGAAGAGAATCTCAGGAACTTTAGCAGCAATAATTAATATGTTGTCGTGTGATCTTTGCGCCTGTGACGATGTCCGTCTTGTCCACTTCGTGTCCTGGTGAATAAAATCTATGTAAAGTTACCAACGACTTGTGTGCTGCCAATACTTGACCAGTTCACCCAATTCAAGATACTTGTTGGTTTTCGTTTGAAAAACATTGTTGACATTTATTCCGTTGTAACCATTCGCGTTTCAATTCATCACTATGAAAACGACACCAACAATAACTGGTAGGCCAGTGCGGTCTGGAAGTGATTTCAAAGGAACGTACCCATCCAATTGATCGTTTGAAAAGAAGAATGTTTACTTTCAAGGCGACATCATCTCAATTTGGATCCTAGCGGAATATGAATCAAAATCAACTCAAATGCTCAAGGTCTTCAATCAACCTCCACGTCAAGTTTCACAGTGACTGATTACTTGGAGATCATCTCTTCATCATTATTACGTGCGAGCTAGTTTGATATACGCAGAGCGAAGTATTGCATCCTCTGACGTACATACACGGGGACAAGGCACTTTGATTTTTACCTGCACGCGAGCTAAGTATAACTTGTATCCGTTATACACTTTATTACTATTAGCTGTGCCTTAATTGATTATGTCCACTTCTATATTTTCCGTGTTATGTGTTATATGTTGTGTATTCTTCGCGGGAGGTTGGGAGGTTGATCTGACGAACGAGATCCATCTCGAAGCCAATTCGGGCTCTTCGTCAGACGTTCTGTAGGACATTATTTTGCAGACTTCCCGCAGTGGAATGTTCCTACGCGTGAGCGTAGAAGGATTCTAGGTCCACTGTGTCTGGTGGTCTGTGACACCTGTCTGTTTTAGCTGTAGTGTCACGTTTACTTGTTGTTTTTGGTAGCTATTTTTACTTGTGCCTTAGTTTTATGATGAATTTTGTATGTGATTATTGTCCATCTCACCTTTCCTGTCGTTCAGTTTTTTACAAAACCTATGTTTTTACACTGTGTTGTCTATTGTCTTGTTAATTATCTGATCGTAGTTATCGTCGTACATTTTTACGATATTCTATTTTAGTTATACATTTCTATTTTTTTTTATTTCTACGATTGTGTTCTACCGTCCAGTTTATCATGTCTTGTCGGTTATGTTTCTATTGTCTTTCTCGTTGTTCATTTCATGACATTTGATTACATAAATTTATTGATTAATAACATATTTAATAATTATATGATAACATTATACCGTTCTAAGGACAGGAACGAAGAACGCTTGTTATAATAACAAGGTTAACCAATTTATATTGATTAATTATCAGTTTTTTGGTTCCAAAGGTTGTTATTGCCGGGAGTTGTAGTGAGGATAAGCTCTCACTGCAGATAAAATACTTCTATGGCACGCGCCTCAAACAGCCTCTGACAACCAAGTCCAGCTCCCGGCCTTCACGTGTGGCTCAATTTGAGCCCGGCGGAACTGTTTCCACTGACGGGAGAAGGGGCAAAGGCGAGTGACTGGCGCCTTAAAACCAGCAGCTTCGGGCAGATAGGGCTCGTGATCCTTGGTTGGTAGCTTATCTAAGAGAAGGAACTCTGAATTCAAACCACCGTTGCCTTGCGGGAATATCCATTTGTGGAATTGGCTTCGGGAGTAAACCCTGAGGATAAATCCGGAGTCGGAGTCCCTAAGGCAGTCTAATGTTGATTCGACATTATTCTGGCAACTCCTGCGACATGGCTGGTACCAAACTGTATCGGCTACTGCCGTTCCTTTGGATCTACCGGCTGTGTGGAGAGGGGGAACATGCTGCATGGGCAACAGCTTGATCTCCATATAACTGTGCCCAAGCTCGCGCCTGGAGAGGACACTCCAGCTTCACCCTATAGGTGTCGGCAAAACACGGGAAGTAGCAGTTACCGGTTATAAGCCTTTTGCCCAATTGGCGTAGGGCATGGCGCCAGGGGCTACTTCCGACAGTGGGAGAGGTTCTAGGATCTCACTGGACAGCTACCGCCCGCTTCAAACTGGGCAGCCCCCAGTCAATAAGGTGTTGTCCCGCCACTGTCTGCTTTCCCCATTGGGTGCATGGGGATTAGGGTCAAACCCGAACTGCGGACAGAAAATTTTGCACCAAGCAATTATCGAAAAAATAGAAATAAGCAAACTATCAGATTGGGATGCTGGAACGTCCGGACTATGTTGACTGGACTATCTGAAAACCTACAGGATGTAAACGATGTAAGGAAGACAGCCATAATTAATGATGAGCTTAAACGACTTCAGGTGGATATAGCTGCACTTCAGGAAACGCGCCTGGCGGGCTCTGGAACGGTGAGCGAGAAGGACTACACATTTTATTGGCAAGGGAAAGATCTTAATAAAGCTAGAGAACACGGAGTAGGTTTTGCGGTCAAAAAATCGCTAACTAACATGGTTGAACCAGGCGAGAATGGATCAGAACGCCTGTTAACGCTCCGCCTGCAAACTAGCACAGGTCCCATCACCCTTGTCAGTGTGTATGCTCCTACTCTGTACTCTGCCTCAGAAGCTAAAGATGAGTTCTACGAGAATCTAGCAGCAGTAATCAAAAGCATACCTAGGCAAGAACAGCTTGTTCTCCTTGGTGACTTTAACGCTAGAGTGGGTGCCGATAATGTTTCATGGCCTTCATGTCTGGGCAGGTTTGGTATTGGCAAGATGAATGAAAATGGACAACGGCTCTTAGAGTTGTGCGTCCACCATGATCTCTGCGTGACCAACACCTACTTTGAGACAAAACCCCAGCATAAGGTGTCATGGAGACACCCACGATCCAAGCAATGGCACCAACTTGACCTGATTCTCGTCAGAAGGCCACTCCTCAGGTCTGTGCTCTCCACGCGCTCGTACCATAGTGCAGACTGTGACACAGATCACTCCTTGGTTTGCTGCAAAATCAGAGCACAACCAAGAAAACTCTATCGTGTCAGACATGAAGGGAAACCACGCATTGATACCAGCAAGATGTCAGACCCTTTCATGATCGCTCAATTTACTGCGACCTTCAAGAAAGTGCTCAGTAGCCCTCAGCATGATGATACTATTACAGAGAACTGGGAGCATCTACGGAACACCATTCAAAGTACTGCACTTGCCACCTTTGGTAAGAAAACAGCAAAGTCAAATGACTGGTTTGACGCTTCATCAGATGTGATGGCACCTGTTATTGAAGCTAAGCGCAGTGCTATGAATGAATACAAACGTTCACCGAGTGCCAGAACCCTACAGATCCTGAGGGCTACGAGAAGCAAAGTTCAACAAACTGCTCGACGCTGTGCAAATGACTATTGGCTCCAGCTCAGTGAGAGCATCCAGATCGCAGCGCAAACAGGCAACATTAGACAAATGTATGACGGTATAAAGAAAGCACTTGGCCCCCATAAAAGTAAGACGGCACCGCTAAAAACCATCAGCGGAGAGAAGCTAACCAATAAGGGTAAGCAGATGGAGAGGTGGGTCGAGCACTACTCTGAGCTTTACGCTAGAGACAATACCGTTACGCCTGCAGCCCTTGATGCTGTCAATAGTCTGCCAACTATGGAGGAGCTGGATGCCGAACCAACATTAGAGGAACTCAGTAAGGCCATTGATAGCTTGGCCTCTGGCAAAGCACCAGGCAGTGATGGGATTCCTCCTGATTTAATTAAATGCTGTAAGAGCACGCTATTACATCCCCTGCATAGGATGCTGTGCCAGTGCTGGGAAGAGACAACTATTCCTCAAGACATGCGAGATGCCAAGATTGTAACACTGTATAAAAATAAAGGAGACAGAAGTGATTGCAATAACTACAGAGGCATCTCTCTTCTTAGTATTGTTGGTAAGGTTTTTGCCAAAGTCATCTTAATGCGACTACACAAGTTAGCTGAGCGCATATATCCAGAGGCACAGTGTGGATTCCGAGCTGGCAGATCAACAACAGACATGATCTTCTCTCTCCGCCAGCTTCAGGAAAAATCAAGAGAGCAGAAAAGACCATTATATATCGCCTTTATAGACCTCACAAAAGCATTCGACCTGGTTAGTAGGGATGGACTCTTTAAAATCCTCCTGAAAATAGGCTGCCCTTCTAAAATGTTGGAAATGATAAAGTCATTCCATGACGACATGAAGGGAACAGTCCAATATGCTGGAAGCACGTCACAGCCCTTTGATATACGAAGTGGCGTTAAACAAGGCTGTGTTCTGGCTCCGACCCTCTTCGGAATCTTCTTTGCCTTACTCTTGAAACATGCATTCAGAGATGCAACTGAAGGAATATGCCTTCACGCTAGGTCAGATGGCCGTCTGTTTAATCTTTCAAGGCTGAAGGCAAAAACAAAAATCAGAAGGGTCACTATAAGAGACTTGTTGTTCGCTGATGATTCTGCAGTCGTCACTCAAAGCCAACAGGAGCTTCAGAGCTTGATGAATCGCTTCACTAAAGCATGCAAGGACTTTGGCCTCACAATAAGTCTAAAGAAAACGAATGTGCTGAGTCAGGATGTGGGTGCTGCACCAGTTATCACTATCGATAACTATGAATTGGCAGTGGTGCACCACTTCACATACCTAGGGTCTACCATCAATGACAAACTCTCACTGGATACAGAAATCGACAGCCGCATTGGCAAAGCTGCAGCTACCTTTGCCCGCCTCACATCGCGTGTTTGGGGAAACTCTAAAACTCACAATGAAGACCAAAGCTGCGGTATATAATGCCTGCGTCACCAGCACACTCCTATATGGCAGCGAGACCTGGACGACCTATGCTAAGCAAGAAAGAAGGCTCAATACCTTCCATTTGCGGTGTCTACGCCGCATCCTCGGCATCTCGTGGAAAGATAAAGTGACAAATGTCGAGGTGTTGTCACGTGCTGGCCTTCAAAGTATGTATACGCTGCTTAGACAGCGCAGACTTCGCTGGCTTGGCCATGTTCGCCGCATGGAAGATGGTCGCATCCCAAAAGATATCTTCTACGGACAATTAGCAGATGGCAAGAGAACAGTTGGGCGACCACAGCTGAGGTTCAAAGATGTGTGCAAGAGAGATATGAGGGCACTGGACATGGATCCAGCAACATGGGAGGATGAAGCTGCCGATCGCACAAAGTGGCGATGCTATTTACGGCACCACCTCAGATTGGGCGAAGAGAGGCTCACACAAGAAGCAGAGGTGAGGAGAAAACGTCGAAAGGAGCACCAGGAAAATAAGCAGTTGAGGGCTGTCACCTCAGGGGCGCATTCCCATAGTCAGTTATGACTGAAGGGGCTATTATTATTATTATTATTATTATTATTATAATTATCATTTTTATATCTAGAGTACTGTGACTACTTATATAGAATAATGTATTCACTCGATTATTTCATTAAGCAAGCAAAAGCTTTGCAAATACCTGCTGAAGAGGTAAGACAATTCGCTATGTCAGAATATAAAGAGGCTCAAAGGTTGGAAGCTCAAAGATTGGATGCTGAAAAGTTACGTTTGGAAAATTTGAAATTTGAGGCAGATCAAAAACGGATTGAGGCTGAGGAACAAGAGAAGAAGATGAAATTTGAGGCAGATCAAAAAAGGATTGAGGCTGAGGAGAATGAAAAGAAGAGGAAATTTATAGCTGAGGAAGATGAGAAAAAAATGAGATTAGCCGCTGAATTGGAAAAGAAACGATTTCAGCGAGAGGCAGAACAGAAACAAAAAGAAATGGAAGTTAAAGAAAAGGAAATGCAAAATAAACAGAAGGAAATGGAAGAAAGAAGATTAATAGCTGAACAAAATACATTACGACTTCAGCTTGAGAGGGAAGAGAATGAGAAAAAACGACAGCATGAACTGAAATTAGCAGAGTCAGAATATGAGAGACTTAGGTTAACTCAGGAATCTAATTCTCAGAGAACTTTTGAAAGCCAAACTTCATCCAGACATGATAATTTTAAGGAAATTCACCTTAAATTACCAAAATTTAATCCCCCGTCTGATGACGTAATATTCTTCCTAGATAGGTTTGAGGCCACTTGTGGGTCTTATAACGTGGTTAAAGCGCTATACTGTACATATTTATCCAGATTACTTACAGGGGATGCATTAGCAGTTTATCATACCACCAGCATTGGTGAGAAAAATGACTACAATGCTCTTAGAGCAGCACTTCTGCAAAAATTCCAAATGACAGAAAACGAATATCGTTTGAGATTTCACACATTACTACCTCATTCTGGCAGAAATTTTAGTGATTTTCTGTCACAGATACGACTAACATTAGAAAGATGGATCGAATTATCCAAAATTGAAAAGTCGTATGAAGGTCTCTTTGATTTACTGTTGCGCGATAAGGTACTTTCGTCGGTAAACCCTACATTTCTCGCATTTTTACACGAACGGAAACCTTTATCTATGAAAAATTTAGAAGAACATGCAAAAAATTTTTGCACTGCTCACCCAAACATGGATCTAAGTAACGCGCAGATTAAGAGTGAATTGCCTGTTGCTTTTGCAGCACAACAAAACAATTTTTCACGCAATCGTTCTTTAGTGCTGATAGGTATGTCAATAAGGGAAATAATCATAATTTCAACAATGATAACTTTTACAAAGGGAAGCAATTTCAACAATCTGCTCCATTTAATGTTTCTTGGAACCAAACTCACAGATCGCAAGATTTTGGTAACAATTATTTTAAAAATAATCAAGGACATTATAATAAACAAAACTGGAGATCAAGGTCTCAGGGTCCGCAAAACAGACAATTTTTTGGAAATAAACCATTTAACCAACATCATAACGATCATTCTACAAATTATCGGACTAATCCAAATTTTAACTCTAGCAGAAACGACAATTATGGCAATTTTAATGACAAAAATCACAATCGATCGCGCCGACGAGATAGATCGTCGAATAATACAGGTAGACATTCTAATGTTGCTTTTAGTGATACACAGGCGAACATTGAACAGGGTAAAGTAGCTGAAACTCACAATGCTATGTCTTGTTCTCTAGATTGTTCCCAGGTGAAAGACTGTCCAGAATGCTCGACTCTTTTCCAGCCTAAGGCGATCACGACGCTGCGTTGCGGACATACCTTGCCTAGCCTGCCTGCAGTCTGTACAGCCACTGCTGCGTCAGTACATCAGGGACAGGGCTCTCTTAAGTTTCACAAGGGATTTGTCAATAATATTTCATGCTCTCTCCTATTTGACTCAGGTTGTACAACAATCGGTGTCCGGACTTCGCTGATTAACCCAAGTTGTGCCACGGGCCGGGTTGTCAAATGTGTAACATTTGGTGGCACTATTGAAACATTTCCCACTGCTATTATTGATCTTAACACACCTTTCTTTTCAGGAAAGATCCAAGCATGTCTCCTTCCGAATCCAATTTGTGATGTTATACTTGGTCGCATACATGGTATTAAAGAGTGTACACCACAGCAAATAGCTGAATGGGAAAAGCGACATATTCAAACTGCAAATGCAGTAGTGACTAGAGCGCAAGCTACTAATATGTCGCATGATACACCTATTGAACCTACAGTTCATACCACTTGTGATGATGATGCTCCTATTTCACGGGAGTTGTTTGCAACATTGCAAAAGAATGATAATTCATTAAAAAAATTCTTTCAGTATGTTAACAAAAAGAATACAAGCAACAAACTTGCAAAATCTAGACATGACTTTATACTTAAAAATGGGATTTTGGTTAGAGTCATACGGGAAAAGGATTTATCCTTATGTTCTCAGATTCTTGTCCCATCCTGTATGAGATCTCGTATATTACGACATGCTCATGACTCGCAATGTGCGGGCCATATGGGTTTTTCGCGTACCAAATCCAGAGTGCTTTCGGCATTCTACTGGCCAGGCGTCCATAGAGATGTTACTCTCTATTGTCGGTCCTGTTTGATATGTCAAGAAGTTAAGGTACGGGGTCCATTTCATGCGGCTCCTATTCAAGCTGCGGACATCCCGATTAGACCATTTGACAAAATGGCCATTGACATTATTGGTCCAATGCTTCCATCTGCTAGAGGGCATACGCATATTCTTACGTGCATTGATATGTGCACTCGTTGGCCTGAGGCCATCCCTCTCAAGAACACTTCATCTGCCAGTGTAGCAGAGGCATTGATGTTAATCTTCTCACGCATTGGTTTTCCACGGAAAATCTTGTCGGATCATGGGGTTCAGTTCATTTCTGAATCCATGTCTCAAGTTATGAAGACATTAGGTATAGACAGATCTCTTAGTTCTATTTATCATCCGATGTCAAATGGGTTAATTGAGCGTCTCAATAGGACACTCAAGCAGTTGTTGGGTAAGATGACTCAAGACCATCCCCAAGACTGGGATCGGGTCCTACCCGCTTGTCTCTTTGCGTATCGCGAGGTACAAAATCAAGCAACGGGGTTTTCTCCGTTCCAGCTTGTTTTTGGCATGCAACCACGCGGTCCGATGTCGTTAATCCACGACTTATTGGTGGATGAGAATATTGAAGAGGAAACTCAATCCTCTTATGAGTATGTGATCTCTCTTAGAAAGAAAATCATAGATGCTTGTAGACTAGCTACTGCATCATCCGAACATGCCAAAGAAAAAGCTCGTCTATCTGCAAACAAATATAGACGTCTTCGCCAGCTCATACCTGGTGATGAAGCTTTTGTATTACTCCCTGCGCATAACAATCGTCTTTTAATTACCTGGAGAGGTCCTTTCAGGATCATCTCAAGAATATCCGATGTCGACTACATCGTTGATGTTAATGGCAAACATAAAACCTTCCACATTAACATGTTGAAGGAGTATTACTCACGTCCTGATTATCTACAATCGGTGTTCCAAGCAACTGACGATCCTACACCACCTATTCAACACTATTCTAGTTTGTCAGTCATCCAAGAAGAGGAATCTTCTTTCGATGATGTACAACTACCAATACCAGTTGTACCACTCCATTCCACTGAGAAATGGAATGATGTTACTATCTCATCTACTCTTACTGATGATCAACGTCAGCAAGTCTCTAAAATTCTACACACGTATGAGGATGTCCTCACTGACATCCCAGGTCATACGTCAGTCATCCAACATGACATTATTCTGACTGACGATACACCGATTCGAGTTCGCCCATATCCTATTCCTTTACACTTTCGTGATAAGGTTGATAAGGAATTGGATGATATGCTCCAATTAAATATAATTGAACCATCTTCATCACCATATTCTTCTTCTATGGTAATCATTAGGAAGAAAGACAACAATATACGTCTTTGCGTAGATTACAGGAAGTTAAACAAAGTTACAAAATTCGATGCGGAACCATTACCTCTTTTAGATGACTTATTGGAGAAATTATCTCATGCCACATTCTTTTCGAAATTTGACCTTTCAAAGGGTTATTGGCAAGTGCCACTCACTACGAAAGCAAAGCCATTCACCGCTTTCTCGACACCACGGGGTCTTTTTCAATGGAATTTTATGCCTTTCGGGTTAATGAATGCGCCAGCTACCTTTGTACGCATGATGCGCCGCATATTGTCTCATCGTCCCGATGTCATTACTTATATAGATGACATCTGTCTTTTTAGTGACTCTTGGGATGAACATATTCAGGGTTTAAAATCTTTACTTTCTACCTTACAGGATTATAACTTAACAGCGAAACCTTCAAAGGCTTTTGTCGGTTTTCATGACATCTCATTTCTTGGTCACCGTATAGGTCGCGGTTTAATGTATACAGAAGACAGTAACGTCTCTAAAATTTTAAACATCTCAGCACCTAAGACAAAAAAACAAGTGAGGTCACTCTTAGGACTAATACAGTTCTATTCTAAATTCATCCCTCATTTGTCTACTATAACTGCACCTCTTTCGTCTTTACTGAAGAAGGGCACACCTAATGTAATAAAGTGGTCGCAGGATCACCAAACGGCGTTAGACTATATAAAACAAATTTTTTCAAATAAGCCTTTTTTAAAGTTGCCTAACAAAGATCTCACCTTTGTTCTTCGCAGTGATGCTTCTTCCTACGCTATTGCGGCAGTTTTGATGCAGGAATACGGAGGCACCTTATTTCCTGTTATGTACGTATCCAGAAAGCTTACAACGAGCGAGATAAATTACTCCGTTCTAGACAAAGAGCTCCTTGCTCTTGTCTGGGCAATCACAAAACTGGATCGTTATCTCCTCGGATCACACTTTGTGGTGGAGTCTGACCAGAAAGCTCTTACCGCATTGAATACAGGGAACGTTAAGTCATCAAAGTCAGCGCGTTACGCTATAGCTCTTCAACCGTTCCATTTTGAGATACGAGCTATTCCTGGAGTGCAGAATGTATTTGCAGACTGTCTTTCAAGATGCCCTAGTGAACTTGGTGAAACTAAACTACTTTTAGATGGAGAAACGTCCTCACCGAAACATGAATAACTTTGTACAGTGTCATTAATTGTACATCTGTGAAGACTATGTATAGTTTTGCAGTATTCGTATAAATATAACTTTCAGAACATACTTACATATGGATTATAACATTATTTCTTGTGAAGTAACGTTTTATTAGAACGGGAACAGTGATATTAAAGGAAATTTTTTTTTGTAGTATGGAAACATTGGTAAAAACGACAAACAGACATTCATTATTGTTATGGAACATATTACACTACATATCGTGTTCGTAAACTTATTTCGTGCATGGAACATTGGGAACATATTCTTGTCGATTCTAAATAGTTCTAAAAAAATATTAACAATGAGTGAAATTGAAATCACTTAGAATAAATTAGTAATTAGTTATTTGTTGATAAATTAAGACATATATTAAGTAGAATAACTCAATTTAATCGATTTAATTGATTATGAATCACACATCTACTAACTTTATTAGTGTCTCGCAATACGTGTATTCACGTATTCCACTACATGATATTTTACTTTTAGATAACTAGTCAAACTTACTAGTGTTAGATATCAGTAAGTGCGTTGCTTCTTAAAGTGTTTAATTATGCATTGCTTCATTTTTGCATGTTGTATTTTTAAAAAATTTTCTGTTCTTTTGATTTTCTTATCATTGATTATCATCAGTGTTGCTGTTCATTTTCATTTTTGAAATCATATGTTTCAAATTTTGTTGAAAACTTAGTTGAATTTTATTATCATCTTTTTTGTTGATTCTTCATTTTCATTTTTTCAACTTCTTTTTACTTCGAATATTACCACATCGTTCCAAAGTAGGTCGATGGTGGATGTGTGCTTTAATGCATACTGTCATTTAGTTATATTAATTTCAAGTCAATATTCTTTTCTTAATATGATATAACTTTATGCATTGTATATATTGTTGTAGTTTTGACTCACCTCTCTCGAGTAATTAGTTCGAAAAAAAAAATTAATAGAATTAATTTTTTTAAGGGGAGGTAATAAGGGAGCTGTTACGTACATTTATTACCTAAGGGGGTAGTCGTCGGTCCTACCAAATGTACGCACCAGTCTTGAGATAGTTATATTATTTGTGCGTTCGATTGATTCACGCACTGACGTGCACAATGCTGTGTGAGTTGCTTTGGACGCACGTGTAACCTAGTTGAGTAGTTTGTGACGTCATGTTTTGAAGTGGAAACATGGAACTGGCTTGTGTCCATGATTGTAATTTTATATTGTGTATCCAATGGCATGTTGAAGGAAGCCATTTATTATTGTGATTTGTATTGGTCTTCAGGTCGAAGCCAATCGCAGTTATGTCACGTAAGTTATCGCCCACTTCTTATTTTAATGCTGCATAAAAAGGCCGCTCTACTACTAATCTAGCGGGAATTTTATCATTCCTAGAATGGATCTACAGAGTCGCTTGCCTTTAAGATTTGGATCGTAGACGGAGAATTCCTACGAGTAGAAGAAGTTATATTGTTTACCTTATGCACATGTTTTAAATGCCGTACATGCTTCAATGCCAAAGTCGTGGCATGGATGTAAAGAGAGGTTAGCCAACTGAAAGCCTTTAACTGATAGGATTATCGTATATGACTTTGTGTGAAATTATATGATGTACAACGCTATGTAGGATGAACGTCTGGGAATTTTAACAAATGTAATATGGAAGATTTCATCCCAGAGTATGAATACGTTACCATGATAGACGTCCTTGAAAGAAGGTCAACGGTCGTGACTGAGAAGGATATTATACGGTAACAGTTTTGTAATCCTTAGTCTATGGACAGAGGTCTTTACTAGAAGAGAATCTTCAGGAACTTTAGCAGCAATAATTAATATGTTGTCGTGTGATCTTTGCGCCTGTGACGATGTCCGTCTTGTCCACTTCGTGTCCTGGTGAATAAAATCTATGTAAAGTTACCAACGACTTGTGTGCTGCCAATACTTGACCAGTTCACCCAATTCAAGATACTTGTTGGTTTTCGTTTGAAAAACATTGTTACATTTATTCCGTTGTAACCATTCGCGTTTCAATGTGTGGAAACCATAGAGGCATATCCCTTCTCAGTGTCCATGGTAAAATCTACTCTAGAATCCTAGAGCAGAGACTCCGATGCCTAGCTGAGCCACAATTACATGAGGTCCAGTGCGGATTTCGAGCGAACCGAAGTACTCAAGACCTAATCTTCACACTCAGACAGCTGAGTGAAAAGGCCATTGAGTATAAGAGTGAGATCCATCTTTGTTTCATAGATCTGGAAAAGGCGTTTGACAAGGTCCCCTGGAGCAAACTTTGGGATTGTTTGGCAAGGAAGAACATTCCAGCACCTCTGATTCATGCTATACAGAGCTTCTACAAGTCTTGCAGAAATTATGTGAGGACAGCAAACCATAAATCAGAAGAGTTCAGGACCACCACTGGTGTAAGACAAGGTGATATCCTGTCACCTTACCTTTTCATACTCCTCATGGACGATGTCATTAAGGCATGTAAGGAGAGAACAAGAAAGTTTTCAGTGGGGTACTGGAAGATGAGACAGGTCTGTATTTCGGAGCTGGCATTTGCTGATGATGTTGCCCTGATGGCTAAATCAGAGGCACATCTCCAATTCAACCTGCAAGTCTGGAAGGAAAAGCTGGAGAAGAGAGGGATGGTCATAAGCAGCTCTAAAACAAAATCCATGGTGATATCACGAGAAGAAAGAAGACATCAGATTAAGCTGGGAGAACAGGTCCTGGAGCAGGTAGACCACTTTAAATACCTCGTAGCTATTATTGACTGAAAGGGAGGCATCAAAGAAGAGTTGGCCACTCGAAAAGCAGCAGCTGTGAGACTTTTTCAGGCCATAAATCGAGGATTCCTCAGCAAGAGAGAGGTTGGTAAGAAAACGAAGATGGCTGTATACCGCTCCACCTATGTCCCAGTCTTGACATATGGATGCGAGTCATGGGCAATGACTACAACCCACAAAAGCCAGATCCAAACCTCAGAAATGAGGTATCTGAGGAAGGTGGTTGAAGTAACAAGAAGAGACATGGTACGCAACCAGACGATACGTCAAGGCCTTAAATCCCACCCCCTGCAGACCCAAGTAGAACAGTCCCAACTAAGATGGTTTGGCCATGTCTGCAGAATGGGAGAAGATCGGCTACCACGACAAGCATGGGAAACAAAGAGCCAAGGATCCAGACCCCCAGGACGACCCAGAGTTTGCTGGGAGGACAACATTAGACAATCTTAGAAGGACCGAGGACTAGAATGGAACCAGGCCAGGAGGAAGACAGCCGATAGGATAGTCTGGCGCTCTCTCTTCCAAACCTCTACACCTCACGGTAAAAGGGGAACGACTAAGTAAGTAAGTAAGTACAAAAAGATGTAGATTATTTCTGATAAGGGAATTGTTTTTCTGAGACAAGAGTTCGGCCTTCCTAATTTAATTTTGGGTTAATCAATGTACATTAAGGGTCAGCGATATAGTAGCCCAAAGTATTACGGACAGGAGTTTGAATTGTTGTGACACGTGGCTGGTCATGCAGAAGGAAAGATAACAGTCAGCCGTGTTTGGAAGTTATTAATAGACTTATGTTTACGTTGTAAAAACGGGATAGATAGATCAGAGGGGAGATTGCAGGGGAGGCTGATTTTTCGGGCATAAATAATGGTTGTCGCTTAGTGCGAAAATAGAGCAGGAGAGACAGGGGAGTAAGAAGTAAGGGAGATAGATGTTAGAGAGTAGTATAATATTTATATGGTGTACAGCTGTTGCATTTCTTGTTTTCAGCAGGTCACGGCATAGTGGGAGAGCGTAATTTGTCCATACAAATTACCCACGGCAACAGTGGCATCTCATAAGCTGAAAGCTTGAGATATCGCCAGGTGCGATAGAAAATACACAAGTGGTTCCAGGCATCGAAGACATTCTTCAAGCTGGAACGGGATTTTGTCATAATAAAATCCAGAGCTCTGAGCTCGTTGTTGTTACACACGCAAATTGGCGCGTTGCCAGCGTGGTTGTAATTTCGTTTTCTTCACGACTATAATAAAGTCGTTGCTCTAAACCCAAAGAGGGATAACGGGGCCAAGGCAGAGAAGCTATTCAGCAGCAGAAAAGCTTATATATATTGTTGTCAAGTACCTAGTGCTTGATTTCCAAGCCATCAGTGCAGTCGTCAGAAAACCGGAAGACAGGGTTATCATTCCTGGTCCTGACAAGTCAACGAGAGAAGGCGTAACGGAGACGCCGCCTCAGCAGAGGTTAAGAGAATCAGAGAGACACTGAAGCGGAGAGAGAGAGAGAGGGAGAGGAGATAACCGGGACCAGTCGGGTCTGATGATATCCTTAGAGGATAGACTCTGAGTAATAGATGTTATAAAAATCTACTAGGTAGCAGTCCAGTGTTTATTAAGCGGCGCATATCGCCTAATGAGTTGGAAGCTGTGTAAACCTTCGTTTAGGCAGAGTCAACAGGACAGAGACAGTAGATAATATTGTGGTAGTAGTGATAAATATATATTGTTAGAGACTGGCCACTAATAATGTATGCTATAGCCATCACTGAAAATGGCCAGTACCGATAACGGCTAATACTGATAATAGTTAGAGCTGTGGTGGTTCAGGAAGGATGGTAATGTCAATGTTATTGTAGGTGCGCTGATGAAGGCACATCAGCATTCGTCGGGCTTACAAGTGGCCGACCAGGTGTATGGGTGTATAGACATCAGTGAACGCGAATGCATGTAGTTCTAACGAAAGTCAACAGTAGTCACACACACACCAACGTACATACAGGAGTCAGGAAAAGGTTGAAACTCCTAATCGTTCTACACTGTTTTAATACTCCACAGTCACGGGGACATCACTAAGTACATTGTCACAGGTACAGTACACAGCAAAATAGGACACATCTCATAAGCACCAAATCCATAGGCAGTTAAGTGCATAGCATACAAAATCCCAGGCACAACCGCTGCATAAGTACAGCAGTTCATAATGATAAAGTTTCCTGGTCCAAATTATCCCTACAGTAAAGGGAACTGCCTATATCGCAGTACAGTAATATCCGTATCGTCAGACTCAACATAACTCATGGGAGAAAAACTTTCTTCTTCCGTCATTAGCCACCGACCGTCAAAGCAGTCAGTGGCCATTACGCATAGTGGCGTCTTAGGGCAACAGCAGATAGGTTTTCTTTGCCATTGTTTCCCATCACGCCTATTGGCGTCTTTAGGGCAACGGCAAATCAATCCATCTGCTGTTGTTTCCGTAATCGAAGTGACTGGCAAACGGGTGATCAGCCCGTTGGTATGGGAGAAAAACACCTTCCCTATAATAATAATCTGTCGACCTTCACAAATCTCCCTCATCGGAGATATCAACACATAACGGCCTATCCATGGCCCGAAAGAAATCTTTAACAACGTATGTTCTGCAGAATATATTTAAGCCTTTATATCCACGGCTTTATGAAATCTTAGGAAATATCAAAATCCTTTTCACCAAAATAATTCTCTACATCGGGACACACTGACCATAATCGTCAGTCCCTTCTCTAAGCCATCTCAGCATTCGAATGTCACAAAAAATCTCCCCGCCTAAAAAACCGCTCAGTAAAAAATTTCATCCCCGCGCAAAAACACCGCTGAGCCGTGAACTCAACTCATCTAGAAGGTTCGAGAGGATTCCCGTTCCTATAAGTAGCAACTCAAGGGTGATAATTAAAATCCTGCCTGTACTTACAAGTATTTTACTGATAAACTCCTCTTGATTAGAATTAGGACTTAACAAGTAGGAAGTGGTGGCTAAAGTTGAGGCCCCACCAGTTAGATTGTGGTTTCAATCATTTAATCATTCTATTTTTCCCCAGCAGGGTGACTGACAGAGTGAATGTGGTTGTGGGTTTTTGTGGCTAGCTATTTAATTGGTTCTTTGGTTTTTCAGGTCTGTGCAACAGTGCAAGATATTTATTTCTTTGCTGTATGATGACATTTAATGTTTTATTGTGTAAATAAAATATATATATATATATATTGTAGACTTAATCAGATTCTAAACTATACGGTACCTACATGTTGTCTGTATAGTGGTGTCTGTGGTCGTTATTTACACCTTATCTCCTTGTGTTTAAAGGTAGTTAGAGGGGGTGAGGTTATAGCATAATTTTAGTCACAAGTGGCAAGGGAGAGTCAATCCAGGTTCTCACCCTTGAGCCAATAGTCTCATCTGTCCACAGTCACTGTCAGTTTCATCTAAAATTCTATCTTCTCAGACTTTCTTACCACTAGGGTCTTGTCTCTATCTTAAGACAACCTCTAGACTTTAAAGCCACTTCGTAACAGTAATTATGAATTGAAACATGAGTAAGCCATTTCTTGAAGAACCTTGCCAAGAATCCTTCCCATATAATATTTGGCTATTAAAAATGGCTCGTATACTACCTCGGGTACTTGAGTTCCTACGGCATTATGGCAGAGCTTCGGCTGGACCAGATACGTCCTTCCGTTAGTGTGTCCCTCTGATGCCAGGAGCAGATTATTGAAATTAATACGTATACGTAGAGTTAATTATGGTCCAGTCGCCAGACCCATGTAACCTGTAAAACCGTTGACCTTGATGTTATAATGGCCAGTGCTATCAATCAACGACTAGAACTATGCTTATTGTTTCATGTATGCTGCCTGCTACAAGTAACTGCATTTATAAACTGTTCGTACATACGATGTCAACGTCGATGTCCTTTTTATATAATAAATCGTGCCGTGATTGATGTTCTACATGGGTCCAGCTTACATTACTTACAAGTTGGTCAAACCTTATGACCCAGCCGTTGCTGTTGATTTAGTATTGTCTTCATCACCCTAAACGAATTGACGGCCCACATCACTAACATTCGCTTAATTATATACACGTCGGCCATTAACAGTAAGCCCGACAGTTCTGACATCGCCATTGTCAGCAGTGTCAGACAAAACAAACGAACGCTACGGTAACAACTGGCGGCCAGCAAATGAAGAAAACTTTTTTGTATCAAGATTCATGCAGCGGTGGAAAGGCGCTGGAATTGTTGCATTGAAGAGGGCGGCTTATAAAAGATGATGGCAGTAGTTAGAACCTCCAGTAGGCCTGGGTTCTTTTTTTTTTTTTTTTTTTTAATAACAGTCCGAGAACATTTGGATAGAGCCTCATTCCGAAGAGAAGTCATTACGTTACACCGTTTACATTGTGGGATTTGTTTAGAAATCATATATATTGAGAAAAAACCAAATATAGAAGAGAAGCCCTACAAAATATGTGGTGTATCTTCAATTGGCTGAGCAATAGTGCCCATAAATAATAAGACTCATTATGGTGTGATTTATGATACAACAGTTGTCACAGTGTAGAGAAATTGCGTACTGAGTGTTGATCTGAGATAGTTTGTGTAATTGTATTCTCACTTATTGCCTAAACAACAGTCAAATGTGATGTGAGACAAGTGAAATCATCAACTTGAACACATTTCAAATAAAACGTGATGTTCTATAAGCTTGTACAATGTCAGGGGACATTTACTAATGATAATGACATATTGAGAAACTCTACTGTAACCAGTATTTACATATCATGTCCTCCTATATATCTCATATTGTTTAATCTTTACAGGAATAATGTGTTCTTCTTGGCTTGGTTGTAAAATTATTTGTTATTCTCATTATAACCGAAGTAGTAAAAGTCACATGCCAGATCAGATAAAACTACAACTGACATACTGACATGCCTGATGAGTTACAGTACTGTCTTCTTTGCTCCCATTTTGTATTCAGTATCATACAGGTAAATAATAAGACATATATAATTGGTGTTGGTGTAACTAACAAATGTTGATGTCACATGTACAACCAAATTTGTATGCAGGATGTTTGGTTTTGAAATAAATCTTAATTCTTGTGTCACAATGTTGTTTATGTAACTGTCTGGTAGCCAATGAAACATTGTTGTATTGTAATTTATCCCATGTGATGTCAGTGTTCATTCATTTTTCTTGTTAGTTCTTAGAGGGCTGACCAACTAGCTTTGAGAGTACCCAATGTGGGGACACTGGATATGGATAAGGGAGAAATACTAAAGACAATTACAGACCCCACCTGCTGGAGAAAGACACTGGAATAGATGAATCAACACAGCTACAACTGCTGGAATTTGCATTAAATTTAAGACTAGCAAAGATGGGTTTATGAGAGGATGCATCCATCATGTCTGCAACTAGCGTGCTATGGAAACCTTTAGCATTCATACTCTTTAATGTTTGCTAAAGGAGACTGAGCACCTATGTGTTTGCACAGAGCGTAATGAGGTCGTATCTGATAAACAGTAACATGGCACTAACATGGCACAGAATCAAAATATACAGTATTTACTACATCTGTTTAGACAACAAAGTTGCTCACTCCAAAAACCATTAAAGCTATATGAAATATAGACAATAACTAGATTCACCACAGAAATAGCTAAACTTCTGACAACCGCTGCTAGTGATACACAAGCTGAAAAAAAGAGCACTTACAATTTTCCATGTAATTTCTCCTTGCTCTCTCTCATTTTCACAAGCTGAAAAAAAGAGCACTTACAATTTTTTCCATGTAATTTCTCCTTTATAGCTCTCTCTCATTTTTTCTTTACACGTATGCACAATAATTATAGTACTAAGTAAAATAAAGACAAATTGTATATTTTGGTGGGTATGAGGGATCATCAAACAAGTCGTGTTCACACATGACGCTTTCATTACATCAACATATTTCATGTAGCACTGGTGTCTCGTATTTTTGATGAAAACAGTTTTTTTTGACTTTTGGTTCTGATTGTAATTATTACAGATATACATGATCGCAAAGCGACAATACAGCAGAGAATTCTTCGTGTACAACTTTGTTTTGTTTTTTTTTTTTTCTCAATCAAAACCCCCCCTTTTCGTGGTTTTCATATCCCGTTCAAACTTTGATGTACTACCCATTATGGGTTATAATTAAAACATACAGTGTAAGAAATTCAAGACAATAAAATCAGATTTCTGATATCCAAATATAGTATATTCTTCAGCCCTCCACCCAGTCCATATACAGCAAATCAAAACCAAAATTGTGTGAATCAATGTGTGTGTTACAACCCTTGTTCAAGAAAAAACAAACACTCTACACTACTTAATTCATTACAACCACCATCCTGTGGCTGAAGTTACTTACAAACAATAAAAATTTAAAAAAAAATTAAAACTAATATGAAACAAGACAAATGGGTTATAAGTGTAAATCAAAAAAAAAAAAAAAATATAGTAATTCCTCAGCCCTCCAACCAAAATTGTGTGAATCAATGTGTGTGTTACAACCCTTGTTCAAGAAACAAACAAACAATAAAAATTTAAAAAAAAATTAAAACTAATATGATCAAGACAAAAAAAATCAAAAAAAAAAAAAAAAAAAAACCAACCAAACAAAGTAAAGTCTCTTACAACGACCCTGCTGTTAATTAAGTTGAAGGGGATGAGAAAGCCTGGAAATGTCCGAGATTACATCAAATCCACCAACTATCTGTCAAGACTTCCCCTTACCTTCCCATTTCAAGAAATAAACAAACAAACGAATTAAAAAAACCAACTAAAATAAATTCTCTCACAACTGCTCTGTTGTTAACACGGTGAAAAGGGGTGAGAAAACCCTGGGGTGTCAGAGATTACATTAAATCCACTAATTATCTGTCATCAGCCATATAAGCACCCCATCTGACTACCACTTTTCCTCACACCATCATTGATCCTTATATATTAATTTTAGTTCTTGTTATATACTGTTTAACCATATTGTGCAATTCTCGAGGTCTATCTATTCTCAACACCTGTTCCACAGTTATGGATGAACTGCATGCCTGCAAATAATCTAATATTGGTTTTCTATGTTGTTCATCTTCCTATATTTTAAAAGGAAATGCACTATATTATTTTTTTTTCTAGACACTCTGCACAGTATTCTAAAATAGCCCATTCCAAGTTGCAGTCTAAGAAGTTTCTTATTGCTAGGAATTTTTAGTTCTCTAGATACCTGACTCATTCTCGTTGGAGCCTTGAGCAGTTTATATGCATGTCTGCCCTTCAGACTTCCATCCAACTCCACTATCCATTCCTCAGTTATTGTTCTTTTAATTAAGCTTTTGATCACTGTTTTACTCATCCCCACATTTATTTGGTTTCTAATATTTCTACTTAGCTTCTTTATCCGCCTTTTCATTTCCTTCTATGCCAACACGGGAAGATATCAAAGCTACTAGAACATCCTCTGGAGCATAGGTGTCACGGCGCTATTTCGCCGAAATTTCAGATTGGCCACCTTGGGTGGTTGACAACCCTGAGAGAAGCGGTTTGTCCAGATCAGGTGACCGGACAGGAAGCGGGAACAAGTTTTGGCGCAAAAGGGAGTTCCCTTCTAGTCAGCGGCCGAGAAAGGTCGCAGATATTTTCACTCGCCAGCATTCTTGTGGTGAATTGAATGCCATGTTTAGATTATTATAGTACTTGCCATATTTCATGCTGAGTGGATTATGTGTTATAATTCTAGATGTGCATAGGATCTAGTGGACATTTTCCTTAGAAAACAGAGTTGTAAAGTGTCTATATGTCGAGAGTAACATTGGCACAGTGTTTCGCTAGTGAGCGATAGTCAGCGATAATGTTCATTCGGTAGGGCATACTAGAATGTATCATGTTGATAGATTGAGCTGGTAGTGAGGCAAGTTACATTGGTATGTTCGTATTGTAATTCATACGTTTTTATGGCCGTGTGAGGCCTTTATTTGTGTGTATATCATATTAAAGGGCAGTGCCTGTGGAAATTGTTATCTTGCTGTGTCAGCCATTACATGTTGTGGTCGTACCTTTGGAAGGACGAGCCTTATTTATCATTAGTATTGGTGTTATTAGAAATCCACAATATTAGTGGTTGTGGTGAATTTGTTGTTATTATTGGTTTAAATATTATATTAATGGTATCTGGTGTGAGGTCAGCTATGCAAGTCCCTGAGGTTTATTAAATACAAATAAGTTTACAGGGTACCTGTCTGCTTCCACCACGACCTCACCCGATTATATATCTCCCCTACTGAAGTGTATTGGTGTGTGTATGTTGTCTAGCAAGTGTCTAGGGTATATGCAATGTGATGAAGTGTATGAACAGGACAACAACTACACCTATTACTAATAAACAATGATTAAACAAGTCACTGGGTAAAGTTTTGAATGTAACTTATTTTTTTTTTCAATTTATTTTCCTGTATCTAGTTATTCTTCTGACACAGGAATAATCAACTAAACGTGATAATGAAATTATTTACAACCAATTATTTTACAACTGTCATTGAGTCGGTGTTATCCCACAATTATTTATATGTCTCAAGCTGGTAAAATGTCAAGTATTTCTTGCTCCTAGAAAAGGGTACAAGTTTATTGAACGTTTTTGTTCCTCACTGTCTGATACACTATCTTTTGTGAAAACTGAGAGAGTGGATTGTTTGTGATATCAATTTCCCAGACAAGTCTTATCTGAGGTCTCTGGAACCAGGCTGGTTGAAGTATGTATAAAACGCCAGCATCCACTGCCAAGACACGATTCTGCTTCTATAGGTAAATCACTGTGTAGGCACTCAGTAGTTAGGCCTCACTGCAGAACTTAGGGACAGGTGTTAGATCACCTGGGCTCACTTTCACTCGTAGATGAAACTCTGGAACAATACAAATGTGTCCCACTCAGCATCTAATAATCTCTCTCTTTCATTATTCTAACATGGCAATATCATCAGACATCAGTATGGTAACTAAACAATTAGTTAACGTTCTCAATTTGGTTGGTACCCCCTTCTGGATAAATAACTTTCAAACCCCGTTTGACATTTTCCTTGATAAAGGAAACATTTTACATTAATACTATCAAGTCATGTACAATCACGGTGACTTGCTGAAGAAGACGGCCAGTGATCTTCCTGGTCTTATGTCATAACACAACTTTTTCTTTTCATCATAAATATTTAATTTTCTTTTCTCCCCATATGGCCGAAAGCCTGTCTGGCTTTTCTATACCAGGTTAATACAGTTCCTAACAACGTGTGAAACAACACAGAGTGATGTTGCCTTCCCTCCAGATAAATGTTTCCCCTTTAAGGTTCATACAAATTCAATAATGCATACATAATAATGATAAAATTGACAATATAAATGTTAATATAAAGGTTTCAATTCTTACCGCATCAAAGAAATCTACACACTAAACAGTTGAATATTGCGGTATATGGCATAATCCAAATCGCTGCTAGTGCAGAATTAGCAAACAAGTCAGTACTCTTGCCTTTCTATAACAACAACGTCTTTAGTGTAAGAAATTTTTCATCTAGTGGCCCCGAATACCAACTACTAATTGGTTTTATACAACCGTTTGTCTATTATACTACAGCCAATCAGAGACTGTTTAGTGAATAGCTTTCCTTTTCAAATAAAACTGACCTCAAATATTCAAAATAAGGACTCCTTCCCTCCTATTCAAATATGTAAACACGAACCGTGACACTCCTTCCGATACTCCGACTCATCCCCTATTTAGTATTACACATTCAAAAAAATCCCACGTTAACCTTAATTTTTCCTTTTATTTTCAAACTACCGTATGTAGAACGAACACTACGCTACGTCACAAGTGTGTGTGTGTATCGTCTGCCAAGTCAAACCGTGTGAATATATGGCCAGACAGTTTCGTTCTACAAGAAAATATTTAGTCTCAGCCAACGCTAGCAAAGCGTATAATGTTAGACTGCGGAAAATCGTTTTGGCATTACTTCGGTATACAATTTTAGCGTGCTGCTGGCGTATGGGAAGAAGCCAGTCAGACACAAACGGGCTGGTTCTATATATTAGCATTGGGAGTACAATTTCCTGGAATTTAGCGTTTGTTCTCACAGATTTTACTACACACCTCCTTTCCTAAAACTTGCAATCATTGCATGTTATTATCTGTGAGACAATTAGCGTAAATAAAGTACTATTCCCTAGGCTTTTCCTGATTTTCCTCACAAGGGTGTCTACTCAGGAAATCTGCTCCGACGTTTTTCGAGCCGGATATATATTCGATGGAAAATTGATAAGGTTGAATCAATAACGACCACCTTAATAAACGTGCATTTTCATGCTTGGCCTGTGATAAGAACACTAACGGCTGGTGATCTGTTTGCACCACAAATGACCTACCATAAAGATAAATTTGGAACTTTTTTATGGCCCAGATCAATGCTAGACACTCTTTTTCACTTGTTGAGTAATTTTTTTCCGCTTTGTTTAACTTGCGTCTAGCGTAAGCAACTGGGTTCAGTTCTCCATCCTGTGAGGTGGACCTCTGTAACACAGTAGCCCCTAATCCTATGTTACTCGCATCCGTTCTCACCACAAATTCCTGACTTAGATCAGGCAATTTCAATATCGGCTTGCTAGTGAGTTTATCTTTTAACTCTTGGTATGCCAATTCACACTGCGCTGACCAAATGATTTTTTCAGGTTGACCTTTTCTAGTTACGTCTGTCAGCGGTGCACAAATAGAGTTAAAGTTCTTTATGTATTTTTGATAAAATCCACATAAAGATACAAAAGACCTCACATCTTTTTTGGTTTGTGGCCTTGGTGCTTTTTGTAATTTCTCCAGGTTCTTGGGGTCAGGGGTCATGTTTCCCTGATACACTGTGTGTCCCAAGAATTCGAGTTCTTTACAGCCCACACTACATTTGGTTGGTCTAGCCGTCAAATTTGCTTTTCTGAGTCTATCAAATAGCATATTCAGAGAGTTTATGTGTTCTTCGTATGTCTCAGTAGCAATAAGAATTTCGTCCATGAAATTGGTTATACATGGGTTATTCAGGGGATCCAATAACTTGCGCATCATTCTGGAAAACACACTCGGGGCGTTTTTCAAGCCAAATGGTAACATGTTGAATTCATAATGGCCTTCCGAGGTGCTAAATGCCAGATAAGGTCGAACCTCAGGCTTCACTGGAATTTGGTAATAGCCTTTGCTAAGATCCACCTTAGAAAAATATTTTGCCTTATTCAGCCTGGCAAACAGCTGATTGGTATCCGGCAATGGATCCACCTGATTTTCTGTGACAGCATTCAGTTTTCTGTAATCTATACACAGACGGTGTTCTCCAGAGGGTTTCCTCAGTAAAACCACACTGGAACTGTAAGGAGATTCACTGTGAGAAATGATTCCTTTCTTCAACAGATACTCAATTTCCTCCTTCAAAGCTTTCTCCTTAGCGAAAGGAATGGAATAGGCTCTCATACAGATGGGTGTTGGGTCTATTACTTTCATGTCATACTCTAATAGATTTGTATGCCCCGGCTTACCTGTTAGCACGTCTGTATGTTCAACCAGAACCTTTTGAACCTGCTCCCTCTGGGCTATAGTCAGGTGCCTACTGATCTTCACCTGTGTTTCCTCTGTTTTTAAGGGATACTCGGGAGAGGCGAGTGGTTCCTTTTTCATTCCTGTGGCTATCGACAAGGTCATGAGATGTGTCTTATCCTGGATCCCTCTTTCCAGGTATTTCTTTAGGAGATTCACGTGATAAATTTTCTCCTTACCTTTTTTGTCGATTTTATCATTAGTTCTAGATATCCTTTCTAGAACCGTGTATGGCCCTTGCCATCCAATTTGTAACTTGTTACTGCTGCCGGGTAGAAGAAGGAGCACCTTCTCTCCCACATGAAGCTCTCTATCCTTAGCTTTCTTGTTAAAGTAAGCAGCATGTTTCTTTCTGGCTTGTCTGAGATTGTCATTTGCCAGTTTCCATCCAGTTTTAAGACGAGTGGTCAGTTCGTTCACGTAGTTATAAGATGAGGTAACAGTTTCCTCTGCCTTCTCATCAGTCCATGTCCTTAACAAGGCTTCTAATGGACCTTTTATTGGCCTCCCGAATAACAGGGTTGCGGGTGCCATCCCGGTTGAATTATGTGGAACTTCCCGATACGCAAACAACGCAGCGGGCAAAAATTGGTCCCATGTATCAGGTTTCTCATGTGCCAGCTTTCTCAGGATAGAAATGAGAGTCCCATTGAACCTCTCCACCTGGCCGTTCCCTTGGGGATGGTACGGGCTACAATGAAAGTGCTTGGCCTGGAAGAGCCTGAAAACTTCTTCCGTTAGTTTCCCCTTGAACTGAGATCCGTTATCAGTCAAGATTTGGTGCGGGAAACCTAACCGTGTGAATATGGTGAGTAATGCCTCTGCCACATGCTTTGAATCTATAGATGACAGGGCTACAGCCTCTCCCCACATCGAACAAGTGTCCACCAGAGTGAGAATATAACTGTTTCTCCTCTTGGTTCGAGTGAGAGGTCCCACAATATCCACTGCAACCCTCTCAAAAGGGGTTCCCACTATGGGCATCTCCCCTAGAGTTGCAGGAGCAGTCCAATGCTTTGGAGCTACCCTTTGACACTCTGGACAGGATTTCACATATCTTTTTATATCTTCAGTGATCCCTGGCCAGAAGTAATGACAAGCTATACGCTGTCCTGTTGCACTGATCCCCATATGACCACTGAAAGGAATCGCGTGCCCTAGTTCCAACACTTTCTTCCTATATGAAGTAGGAAGAACCAGCTGGCCGTGACCATTTGATCCAGTTCCGGCCTTCCTATACAACAGTTTGTTTTTCATATAGTAGTCCCCTTTCGTAGGAGGTGTATGGCACTTAGGTAATTTCTTAAAGCACGGGTTGAGTGACCTATCTTCCGCCTGTGCCTTCCTCATCTCCTCTGGATGAGTATTTATGGGTTCATCCTCCTCCTTTCGTGACTGTGACCTGGTCTGCACTGTTGCCATGATCACAGGTTTCCTGGGATTCCCCAAGAATACATAACGACACCCCAATATCAGAGGGTAGATGGGTTCGTTTAACACTGCTGCCTTGATTACTCCTTCCACATAGCGAGTTTTCACATGTATTCTAGCGATGGGAAGTGTCATGGTTGCTACGTCCTTGGTTGCCGCTTGGATCTCCACTGTTTCTGTGGTGTATTGATCAGCTTGCACCAGGTGAGAACTCACAACTGAATCAAAATCCAATCCCGTATCGTAAAGGCACCTAATGATGACACCATTACATACAACATCCTCACACACTGGGGGTGGTAAGGTTCCTGCTGTCCAACAGGTTTAACCTTTTGTCCCTTTCTCCCCGTTTTCATTGCAGCAAAGTTAGGAGGTTTTCGAGTACACATTGTGGTGTCATGATTATTTTTCTTGCACCACTTACACCATTTATTTCCCTGAGGAAAATTTTTCTTATCATTGAATTGCGAGTTTCTATCTCGTTGGTCAAACTTGGCTTTATCATAATAGGTCTTACCCTTGTTAAATTTATCTCTGTGCTCAAATTTAGGTTGATTATGGTTTTGTGGAGCTTTATTATGGTCTATAGGCTTCTTCTTTAAACTTGCTATCTCAGACTGGGCTGCCTGATATCTCTCAGCCACATTTAAGATCTCCCCCAGCCTCTCAGCACCCTGTTCCGTGAGAAATTTTCTCAGGTCTGGAGCCATGGACTCTCTTAACTGCTCAGTCATAATCATTTCCTTTAAATCTTGGGTTTTCCCCAGAGCAGTCCATTTCTCCAGGTATGTCTCCAGGCGTGCAGAGAACTGGTGGTAAGTCTCTCCAGTCAACAGTTTGGCATCCCTAAATTTCTTTCTGTAAAAATCACTGTTTTTCTCATATCTAACTAGAAGAGCTTGCTTAAGAATGTCGTAGTCATCCTGATCATCCTTGCTCAGTTTGGCGAAGACCTCATAAGAGGTTCCCCTAAGCCCCTGAGATACCTTCATACTCCATCTCTCTTTCTCTAGTCCATACATAGTAGCTAACCTTTCAAATCTAGATAAAAATGACTCAATATCATCATCTTTTTCTACAAATGGGTCCAACTGGAACCCCATGGCTGAGGTTGAGGCGACCTGGCTTGCAGCAGAGTCGGAGGTGGATGAGCTACTTCCATTATCAGGAGCATGGCCTTGTAACTCCATCTCCCTTAGTCGCAACTCATGTTCCCTTTGTAACCGTTTCTCTTCTTTCTCAGCCTCCATCTGTAATCTCTTCTCCTCCTTGGCAGCCTCCAACCTCTTTTCTTCTTTCCTGGCCTCAGCCTCAAGCTTCTTCTCCTCCAACTGCAGCCTCTTGATCTCAGCCTCCCTATCAGCCTCTAATTTCTTAAGCTCCCTAGCATCCTCTAACATAATTCTCTTCTCCTCAGCTAATCTCTTATCTTCCCTTTCCATATACTTATCGCACTCTGATGTCACATACTGAATCAGAGCTTGCCCATCTAAATTCATTTCCTTTGCAGTCTGCACAGCAGCAGATCTGTATTTAGCCATATCCGCCATTTTATAGTTAACAATATGAAATACTATCCACTACCTTAACTAATTAACCAACTCTAAACACAAGACAAAAGGCAATGATATCTCAAACCACTCTCAAATTATTTTTACTATTAGATTTTACAAATACTGGGACTAGTGACTCACTTAATGTAGGGTACTAAGAACCTTTAAATCCCGGAATAGCGTCCCAATTAATGTGGTGAATTTGTTGATATTATTGGTTTAAATATTATATTAATGGTATCTGGTGTGAGGTCAGCTATGCAAGTCCCTGAGGTTTATTAAATACCAATAAGTTTACAGGGTACCTGTCTGCTTCCACCACGACCTCACCCGATTATATATCTTCCCCTACTGAAGTGTATTGGTGTGTGTATGTTGTCTAGCAAGTGTCTAGGGTATATGCAATGTGATGAAGTGTATGAACAGGACAACAACTACACCTATTACTAATAAACAATGATTAAACAAGTCACTGGGTAAAGTTTTGAATGTAACTTATTTTTTTTTCAATTTATTTTCCTGTATCTAGTTATTCTTCTGACACAGGAATAATCAACTGAACGTGATAATGAAATTATTTACAACCAATTATTTTACAACTGTCATTGAGTCGGTGTTATCCCACAATTATTTATATGTCTCAAGCTGGTAAAATGTCAAGTATTTCTTGCTCCTAGAAAAGGGTACAAGTTTATTGAACGTTTTTGTTCCTCACTGTCTGATACACTATCTTTTGTGAAAACTGAGAGAGTGGATTGTTTGTGATATCAATTTCCCAGACAAGTCTTATCTGAGGTCTCTGGAACCAGGCTGGTTGAAGTATGTATAAAACGCCAGCATCCACTGCCAAGACACGATTCTGCTTCTATAGGTAAATCACTGTGTAGGCACTCAGTAGTTAGGCCTCACTGCAGAACTTAGGGACAGGTGTTAGATCACCTGGGCTCACTTTCACTCGTAGATGAAACTCTGGAACAATACAAATGTGTCCCACTCAGCATCTAATAATCTCTCTCTTTCATTATTCTAACATGGCAATATCATCAGACATCAGTATGGTAACTAAACAATTAGTTAACGTTCTCAATTTGGTTGGTACCCCCTTCTGGATAAATAACTTTCAAACCCCGTTTGACATTTTCCTTGATAAAGGAAACATTTTACATTAATACTATCAAGTCATGTACAATCACGGTGACTTGCTGAAGAAGACGGCCAGTGATCTTCCTGGTCTTATGTCATAACACAACTTTTTCTTTTCATCATAAATATTTAATTTTCTTTTCTCCCCATATGGCCGAAAGCCTGTCTGGCTTTTCTATACCAGGTTAATACAGTTCCTAACAACGTGTGAAACAACACAGAGTGATGTTGCCTTCCCTCCAGATAAATGTTTCCCCTTTAAGGTTCATACAAATTCAATAATGCATACATAATAATGATAAAATTGACAATATAAATGTTAATATAAAGGTTTCAATTCTTACCGCATCAAAGAAATCTACACACTAAACAGTTGAATATTGCGGTATATGGCATAATCCAAATCGCTGCTAGTGCAGAATTAGCAAACAAGACAGTACTCTTGCCTTGTCTATAACAACAACGTCTTTAGTGTAAGAAATTTTTCATCTAGTGGCCCCGAATACCAACTACTAATTGGTTTTATACAACCGTTTGTCTATTATACTACAGCCAATCAGAGACTGTTTAGTGAATAGCTTTCCTTTTCAAATAAAACTGACCTCAAATATTCAAAATAAGGACTCCTTCCCTCCTATTCAAATATGTAAACACGAACCGTGACACTCCTTCCGATACTCCGACTCATCCCCTATTTAGTATTACACATTCAAAAAAAATCCCACGTTAACCTTAATTTTTCCTTTTATTTTCAAACTACCGTATGTAGAACGAACACTACGCTACGTCACAAGTGTGTGTGTGTGTATCGTCTGCCAAGTCAAACCGTGTGAATATATGGCCAGACAGTTTCGTTCTACAAGAAAATATTTAGTCTCAGCCAACGCTAGCAAAGCGTATAATGTTAGACTGCGGAAAATCGTTTTGGAATTACTTCGGTATACAATTTTAGCGTGCTGCTGGCGTATGGGAAGAAGCCAGTCAGACACAAACGGGCTGGTTCTATATATTAGCATTGGGAGTACAATTTCCTGGAATTTAGCGTTTGTTCTCACATATTTTACTACAGTGGTCTTGACAATAGGTAAGTATTTGCCAGTAATATCTCGTCTGCCATATCAGGTCTTCTGCATTCTCGTAAGTTTCTTATAGCTTGAATAGCAGAAAGTGAGTCTGTTAATACTGTCAATTCCTCAGGTTCCCCAACCTCGCAATGACATGTCATTGGGCCGAAGGGCTGAAAGCCCAAGTGCCGCTGGTTTAAAAAAAAAATACTGTCAATTTATGAGGAGGGTACAAGTGTAACTAGACTCAAACTTCCTATGAAACCATAAACATTTACTGTAGTAAACAGACTAAAAGTCTACTCGTGTCACTAAGCTGTCTTGGAGATTAATCACAGATTTCTAGTGCAGTACGTATAGGTCCTTCATTAACATAGAAAAGTCAAGCAAATTTTGTAGTTTGCAGACTAAAGATTTAGTAGTATTTATAAAGAAGCCATTTACATTCTGTTACCCTTACACTCAGTTGCTCTTTCTCTCCAAACACATCCATACACAATCAATATAGTACAAACTGCTGTCATCTTCATCATAACCCTCTGCTCCCCAAGGAGCATAGACCTTCAACAAACAAATGCCAAGTCTTCCTGTCACGTGCCATCAAATTCAACCTTGGTCTCTCGCCTATATAATTGATCTCCGCTCCATTATTATTCCTACTGTTCGTTGTTCCTTCCGTTTTAAACAATTTTATCTCGGCACAGAATCCATTTTCTGTCCTAACATCTAAATTTTTTACTTCGATAAACTTTTCACCCTTTATCTCTTGTAGAAAATTTTGCACCGCGATTCTAGTGCGTCTCTTATTTAAGGTTTCCCAGTGTCGAGCTAAAATACTTTGGCCACATAAAAAGGCATAACACCTTGCAGAAGACCATAACAGAAGGGAGAGTTGAAGGCAAACGTGCAAGGGGAAGACAGCGCTATAAGTGGGAAGATAGCATCAAGAGATGGACAGGAAAGAGTCTATCAGAGCTATAAGTGGAAAGATAACATCAAGAGATGGACAGGAAAGAGTCTATCAGAGTGCACCACCAAGACAAGAGACAGAAGACGTTGGAGATCCATTACAGTCAACCTTCGTTGTGGAGATGGCAACTGATGATGATGAGTGTCGAGGTGCTTCCAAAATATTGCACACTCTGTCTTTGTAAATAAATCTAGGTCTGTGATCTTCCTTTGGCGATCTAAGTTTATGAAAATCATTTCCTCTATCATTTATTTCTCTATCTCATTGTCTGTTTATAAGCCTGGCTCCATTCCCAAAATCACTTCCACAAATGTCCGCAAGGATTCTATCATTGTTCCTCCAACTATTTATGTTCAGATTGTTGAACACACTATTAAAATGTTTAGATTTGTTATCGCCACTCAGGGAAATATGCCGCGGTTTTCTACTAATTCTGGTGAGTGAGACCCACGGTAGTCAACTGGATTGATAACACTGACTAACAAAAAAAAACTTTTTTTTTCTTTCTCTAACATTTCTATGTTTTTCTGGTCAATTTTAATGCGCTGTTTTTAAATCTGCAAACCGTTTTTCTCTATCAGGTCGGGATCTCTAGAAATACGCAATTGAAGTTTTTTAACAACGCATACAGTATTACAACATCATTTGTACAAGAAGTATAACAGTTATGTAATCTTGAATTTCTTTGCAGTCGACTTTCGTCGGTGAATGGCATGTGGTACATCGCGATGAAGCATCCAACAATAATCGGCAAGCATGGTCACACTCCACCGTCCTTGATAACGTGACTCCATTACGGCGATATCTTGATGGAATCGTTCTCCATGTTCATCGCTGACTTCGCCAAGGTTGTCAGGGAAAAAGTCAAGATGCGAATTGAGCAATTGGATTTTGAGGGACATGTTACAGCCCATAATTCTGTATGCATCTATGCACTGCTTAACAATATGCACATAGTCGACAGATTTGTGATTTCCCAGAAAGTTATCGACGATCGATTTGAATGCCATCCATGTGCGAAGTTCACTACCATGTAACAAGTTCTCGAATTGTTTGTCTGCAATAACTTTCCTAATCTGAGGTCCTACAAAGATACCTTCCTTTATCTTTGCATCGCTAATTTGCGGAAACTTTTCTCGAAGATAAGTGAAAGCTTTGCTCGTTTTATCTAACGCTTTTACGAAATTCTTCATGAGCCCCAACTTTATATGTAACGGTGGTAAAATGATGCTGTCTTTGTTAACTAATGGCTCGTGTATTACATTTTTATGCCCGAGCTGCATACGATCCCTGATAGGCCACACCTTTCTTGCATAATGTTCCTGTCTGTTGCGGCTGTCCCATTCACATAGGAAGCAACAAAATTTAGTATACCCAGTCTGCATGCCCGTGAGAATTGCAATGACCTTTAGGTCTCCACAAATCCGCCATTGGTAGTCATTGTACTTTATTTTTGCCAAAAGTATAGCCATATTGTCATAAGTTTCTTTCATATGAACAGAGTAGGCGACTGGAATTGATGAAAATAAATTTCCATTATGCAATAACACGGCTTTTAGACTAGTCTTGGAAGAGTCGATGAAAAGTCGCCATTCGTTGACTATGTGCTCATGACCGAGGTGCACCATTAGACCTTTTACATCTTTGCAATAGCAAATGTCATCATCCATCTCAAAGTATTGAACAAGTTCTCTGTGTCTATGACGAAATTTAGATATCAGAGTATTGGGCGCTAAAAGATTCCATTCTTTGAGTCGCGAACCGAGTAATTCCGCTTGTCCTTTGGTGAGAGCGAGATCACGTATTAGATCTGAAAGTTCTGAATGGTTAATTAAGTGAACACCATCATTCACCGGTATATAATCCGAGTCAGAATTAGTTTCTAAAGCAGGTAAACTATCACTTTCTGATGGTTCATTCACGTCCAACGGATATTGTTCTGGTGGAACTGGGATCGGACACATGATTGGATCACGAGGCACTGGTTTCGAAACCGATTCAATATTTGGATAAACCACAGACTTTCTAGTTTTAAAAGTGAAACCATAGATATTTGTCAAGCAGAAGTAACAATCAGTAGCGTGATTTGTCGGTTCACGCCATATTACTGGCACTCCAAAAGGCATCAACTTATGCTTCGGCGATTTTCGTAACCAACCTGCCAATGTATTTGCACAAGTCGAACAAACTGCATTTGGCTTCCAAGATTTATTTGCATCATCAACTTTCGAATCGAAATAAAGTTCATATGCTTTCTTTAGCAATGGTGTAAAGTTTTTCTGGTTAACACGATCGGTAAAATATCCGCACACGTAACAGAACAGATCAGCCGAATTTCTACAACTTCTAGAAGCCATATTTCACTCGGAATTATTTCAAAATACAGTAACTATTTGAAATATAACGTAACATATGTTATGCATCTTTTAGCAGTATAAAAAGTAGAATTATTTTGCATTTTATTAATTTTTAAAAAGTTATATAGTAAAAATGAAACAGAGCAAGAAACGGTTTCCCAAAAATATATTTATTCACAAATATCTTAAGAACCCGACGTGATAGAGATAAACGGATTTCAAATTTGAAATCAGCGCAAGAAACTGACCTAAGAACACTTATTCTTATATAAGAAAGAAAAATGTTGTTTGTCAGTGTAATTATTTGTGCCTCTACAAACACATGCCAAGTCCTCCTGTCACGTGCCATCATCTCAAGTTCTTTCCACGTTCTCCTCATCATTTTTACCTCTGTTTCCAGCTCTCTTCTCCATGGGCTTCTTTGTCTACCACTGCCTCTCTTGCCCTGTGGGTTCAAGAACAAGGACTGCCTTATAATACTATTAACATGTTTCCTCAGTGTTTGTCTTATCCATCGCCATCGTCTTCTTCTCATCTCTTATTCCACTGACATTTGTCTGGTTCTTGTCATCAGTTCCACGTTGGTAACCTTCTCATACCATTTAATCCTTCTATTCTACGCAAGCACCCATTTATGAAAGTCTGTAGCTTTTTGGTAGTTGTCTTTGTTGTTCTCCATGTCTCAGAGCCATACAATAGGACTGACTTCACATTTGAGTTGAAGATTCTTATTTTTGTGTTGGATCCGATTTCTCTTGATCTCCATATATTTCCCTGGAGTCTGTGTTGCTGGCTAATCTTCTTTCATCTAGGACAGTGTTTCTCAACGCTGATAGCAGCAACGCCCCCTTTTGACAACTAATATTTGAAAAAGCCCCCCACCCTTTTAACACCCCTTGATTTTTATCGTGTATACACAAACCCACACACACATACACAAACATATATACATATATTCCAACATACTTTTAAAAAAGCAATGCAGTTAATGAGTTATCTTTTCTTATAATATAAAGAAAAAGAGAAAGCACATTTATAAAAGCATAAGAATAATAGCCCCTTCAGTCATAACTGACAATGGGAATGCGCCCCTGAGGTGACAGATCTCAGCTGCTTTTATTCCTGATGCTCCTTTTGGCGTTTTCTCCTCTCTTCGGTTTGTTGTGTGAGTTTCTTTTCGCCCAATCTGAGGTGGCGCCGTAAATAGCACCGCCTCTTGGTGCGATCGGCAGCTTCATCCTCCCACGTTGCTGGCTTTATGTCCAGTGGCCTCATATCTCGCTTGCACACATCTTTGAACCTCAGCTGCGGTCGCCCAACTGTATAAAAGCAAAGTTATATTAAATATGTGTTTAAGTACGGAATTATATACACCACAGGTTCATTATCCTTGAATTACAAAGTGGCGGAGCAAACGATACAAAATTAGTTCTTACAACTCTATAACTATCATAATCATATCATTTTAATAGCGCCTAAATGACTGCATATATATATCTTCAAATCTAAATATTTAAGCCTCTCCTTATGTAACTACGTGAAAAAATTATTAGTTGATAATAATGATATAATTATATAAAAATTCACTTACTAATGAAACTTAATGAGATCCTTGCACTTGGTGTGACTCAGCCAGTTTTGTAATATTTGATTCCAAGTTTGTTAAAAGAAGTCTCAAATCTCCTGTTACAAATGTGCAGTCGGTTTCGTTGCTTTTGTAGTAGCAACACTACTGCACCGAACCCCTTCTCCACCAAATACGACGTTGAGAATGCTGTAATTAGCAATTTAGTTACACGCCAAATAATGGGATACGCAAGCCTCTGCTGGATCCAAAACTTTTCGTAATGTGTGTGACTGAATCGTGCTTTTGCCTCGAAGTCATTTTGTAGCTCAATTAATTCTTCTTGTAAATGTTGACTAATTTGTTCCACGTCTGATTCAAACGGATTAATCACCCAATCCGGTATTATTAGTTCTTGCAAGTCCTTAAATCTTATGCTCATATCATTTTTAATACGTCCAAATGACTGCAATAAACCTATAAATCGGAATCTTTAAGCCTGTCCCCACCTAACTGTAGTAAACATGGAAAATGAGAAAGTTCTCGGCGACTAAGATTATTTTTATATAGGCCTAATGTCAATTTGTTGATGAACCCCATGATAATTCATTTCACTTTAATCAGACTGATCTCATTTCCTTGTAGCTTAAGAAGAACCTCATCTAACTTTTCAAATATATCTGAAATATAGGCCACATCGTGTCGCAATACTTCTCTTTCGATGCGAAATTCTTCTTTGATTGAATCCAAAAACTCTACAACAGAATCAAATAATGCCTATAATCTTTTTAAACAGTTACCTTTGGACAGCCATCGTACTTCCGTGTGTAGGAGAAAACGTTCAAACTCTTCACCATTATAACAACAAAGTTTACGAAATAATCTATCGTTCAACGAATGCGCCTTAATTTTGTTAATAACACTGATAACACAGTCCAATGATTTGTGGAGTCTGTCACTAAGATGCTTGGCGACTAAATGTTGTCGATGAATAACACAATGAATTGTTAAAACATCTGGTGCCACATTTTTTAAGTAGGCCTGAAACCCACGATGACGACCAACCATAGCTGGTGCTTCGTCTGTCGCCCATGCGATGACATTGGAAAAAGGAATTTTTTTTCCAACAAAAATGTGTTTCCAGAAGACAATATGTGTCGAGAGTGGAGAGAGAAGGTTAGCTTGAGTGTGTCGAGAGGCTAATGAATGTTTCGAGTGTTGAAGGGGCATAAATCTCCGCCTACTGTCTCCTGACAGTGGTAACATCCCAGGTACTAAAATTCTGCGTTTGGAATCCTTGAAACACTCTATGGGACGCAAGGCAAATAAAAACTATGGTGTTACAAGCTATGCGAAGGGGAATATCTTTTGTAATTGTTTCATATTGATTCTTGTAAAAATGTACACTACGCCCCCCTGAATGGAAGCAGCGACCCCCAATTGTTGTGACGCATCAGAACGCCCCCAGACATCTTGAAAACGCACCCCAGGGGGCGGTACCGCCCCCGTTGAGAAACACTGATCTAGGAGAACCTCCAGATTTGGCACCTGGAATGTTCGGACATTGAACGAACAATGGAACAAACTGCTATGAAGCCATATTATTTTAAAGTCACGGAAAAAAGTGTTACATAATATAACAACATATTTCATAAAGCAGTATCTATTATAACAGAACATTTTGAAGTTCTTATTTATTCTAATGGTGAGAAGTGTCTTGATGCTTGCTGCCCATCCACAACATTTCAGGTATCTCATCATATTTGTGAGTCCTCCTGCAGTTCTCAACCAGTTTGTCTATATGTTTTTTTTCCAATTTAGTTGTTGGTCTAAAGACATGCCTAATTATTTGGTTGTTGCTACTATTTTTATTTTGTGTCTTTGAATTTTTATTTCTATTATAATTAATCTACCTCTACTGAATATCATTCCACTATCTTTTAAATGTTTGGCTGAAAGCCCCAATTAGCCATCCATTCTGTGACCTGGTTCATTTGGGCTTGTAGATCTATATTATAATCTGGAATGGATTTTCTATGTCCTCTAAATAGTTGCATCATCTACAAATTGTGACAGTTTGATTCTTCTATTGCTTAATTCTTCTCCTATGTCATTAACCATTATAGGTAATAAATATTGAGCCTTTAGGGATACCATTCTGTTGTCCATTACTCAGGAAGCTACACAATATATTAAAATGTTATATTACCAAAACAAGAACTCAATCAACACAAGAGATTTTGCTGATGATCTCACTTTTCTGTCCCAACACCGTAATCAGATGCAAAACAAAATAGAAATACTCGGTGAGAGGTTGCAGCAAGTGGGGCTGAAAATACACAAGGAAAAAGATAAAGATAATCATAACAAATGCAGGAAATGACAACAAAGTGGGAAAAAAACATATCTATTTGATATAGTCATACACATATCTTGGCAGTAATATACACAAAGTTGGGGGTACAGAGAATGATATCAAAATAAAAAAAATATAAAAGCAAGAGGAGCTTTCACTGTATAGGGAAACATTTGGAGATCAAGAGAAATCAAGCCTAACACAAAAACAAGAATTTCAACTCAGATGTCAAGCCAGTCCTATTGTATGGCTCTGGCATGTATTGTGAAGGCCTTTGCTCCTTGATGGGTGGATGGTAATAAATGAATGAAATCAAGAACTAACATATAACTACCAGACCAATTGACTAACAAAATAATAAATCACTAAAAGATCGCCCCTCACTAGATCGCACAAATAGGATCTGAGCACAGTGCATGAAATCCGTAGCACTGACGAGGATCCTAATGTCTGTATACAGGATTCACATATTCCATACATTTTTCTGTGGTGGGTAGGTTTCCTAATTTTTAAATGTTGCCAAGACTGCGGCCATATTGTCTACACTTTACAATTTCCAATTGTCGATGGATATTTAACGTCCCAAACTTGAACAAGGACCCTCCTTTCCCCCCCCCCCCTATCTGAGAAGACTAGGCAACTGATCTCACTACCCAGGAGATCGGTGGGGGGAGGGGGGAATGACATAATTATTGTCAAGTACCACTTTACTATGGTTGCACCACTGCAGTGTGGATTTATAATAACAATTATAAGCTCGCTCTTCTAGAAGTATGACCACACAACAATGCTGACATAAGTAATCAACACCTTTAACAGGAATTTCCCTTTAATGCTATGCACAATAACAATAAGGCCTCACACGGCCAATACACGCATGAAATAAAATTATGAAATGCCAATGTAACTTGCATTAACAACTTAATCTGTCAGTATCATACATGACAGTACGACTTACACTGAAAAACACTGCAATCGCTATCGCTCACCTTGAGCAGCAAAACTGTGACAATGGTACACCCAACTCATTGACAACTTATAAATCTACGGCCTGTGGCAAATACAATTTAGACACTACACTGTACTAGAATAACAACGTAATAATTCACCAGGACCGAAATATGGCAAGCACTTAGAACAAACAGTCCATCACATGAACTTCACAGCTAACTTGCTGGTAAAAGGGAAATATCCATCCTATCAGGACAATGGCTAGATTCTGACTGAAAAAAAAACTTGCACTTTCTTAGCCGACTTCCGGTAGTCACCTGACTCACCGGTTTGGCTATACCCGGCGTTGCCCGGCTGACTTTTCGTACAAAAGATGCACTGCGAAATAGCGCCGTGACAATTATGATTCTTTCTTTGTGAGACAATTTCCATACGTTTTTTCCTTGTGCTGGGAGCAACCCTGGCACCTTTTAAATAACACCACACCTCTTAACCCCTGACTCCAATAAGAGAAGATTTCTGTGTACTGCTCCACCGATGTTCCAGTATTGACATATGGATGGGAGTCATGGGCAATGACTACGACCCACAAAAGCAGCTCCAAACTTCAGAAATGAGGTATCTGAGGAAAGTGGTTGAAGTTACAAGAGACATGATCCACAACCAGACAATACGTCATGGCGTCAAAACTCAACCCCTGCAGACCTGAGTATAACAGTCCCAATTATGATGGTTTGGCCATGTCTGCAGAATGGGAGAAGATCGGCTACCATAAAAAATATGGGGAGCTAAGAGCCAGGGATCCAGACATCCAGACTGACAAAGAGTCCGCTGGGAGGACATCATAACGCTCTGTAGTACCAACGGTCTAGATTAGGACCAGACCAGGAAGAAAACAACCGATAGGATAGTATGGCGCTCTCTCTGTAAACCTATACACTACATGGTAGAATAGGAACGACTAAGTAAGTAAGTAAGCGTCTATGAAGAAAGCCATATGTCGCTCGTTACAACATGTATTTTCTAATTAAGGCTGCGTCATGAATAGCTTACAATGCACAATGGAAGGGGGTGTTTGAAAACTTAAGAATTTTAATTAATTCAATGTCTACGCCACAAAGTCTCAGTATCCTTATTAGGTGAGGAAAACATCTGACACATTCTGCAAAATAACACAGCAAACTTGTTGCCAGAGCTCCTCAGATAGCCAACAGCGACTTTTAAAATAAAAATTTAAATTTAAAAAAAAAAAAGGCAGGTTTAAAAAAAATCTTAAGCTGGCAACACTGTGGGATGTAGGTCGGGCAGGGGAGATAATTCCTGTGCACAATTTTGGAGTTGCAAATTTCTTCTTCTTCTTCGTTCGCCCTGAAAAGGACGGTGGTTGCGTTGTGTCTGTTTACAACGTAGCTGTGATATCTGCACCTTTCGGTCGACACATCCGACTTCTGCACGGCATTTTTTAGGACCGGGTTTGCCTTCCCATTTCGATCCACACTCGCTCAGCCAGCCTGCACAGCTGCAGACTGTTTCCAGGACCACCACGTGGAGGTGGAGTGCGGTCTTGACCAGCTCTGGTTCGCTGGTCCTGACGCAGGCAGTCAAGCTATGAGTCGCTGACTGCGGTCTCTATTGCTGCGTCTTGAGAGTTGGAAATAAAATCTGTCGTAAGTAGTAAAGTAGTTTTCCATTGAAAATAAAGACCACGAAAACTAAAGAGAATATAAATAATTTCCGTTCCAAAATCAAAATTACAATAATTTATAACCTAATTTAGTGAAGGTAGACTTAGGCCTATACATAATGTATAGCCTAGTTTAGCAAAAAATACTTAGACACAAGGTTCATATGAAACACTTTTGTTTAGTGGAGGAGACAAGCCTAACAATTAAATTCTCAGACCTAAGCGTCTGTTATATTTGGACATGCGCCGTAATATAACCGTTTAGGTTGAACGGGACGCGCCTCGCCAAAACTCTTTCAGTCCCAAGCAAAACATGTGGGTTTGGTCCAAACAAACTACCCCAAATTTGCAAATAACTGGGAATTGTTGTTGTTTGGAAATACATTAATTTAAATGTTCGGTCATGAAATAACCTTAGTTGTTTCGGCTATATGACTAACTGAAGGTAAAAATGTACTTCAAGTCAGCCACTTGTGTTAATACAAGTATTTTTTTTTTTAATCTGTGAGATTTTAAAAATGATTAGTTATTCAAGGTAAAATGGAGGACAAAAGAAGACGCCGGTGCATCGAAAAAAAGTCGGGACAAATTATAAAAAATGGTCGAAAACCGGGACTGTCCCGGAAAAACCGGGACGTCTGGTCACCTTATCTATAATTGTTCCTCATGAGAATAATCAATATCCAAGGGTAAAGTTTCAGAATGTCACAAACAGAAGTATTCTAACAAAGTACAATCAGTTTTTAATCAATAAACACTCAGTAGATTGTTAATTTCACAAATGACAACGGGTCACATGGTTTAAAAAAGAGGAAATGGCCAACCCAGTGTGTTTTTATTGTTGTTGTTTGGAAATAATTTAAAAAAAAATGTTCATATGCATAAATAACTTTGTTGTTGTATACGAAACTGAAGGTAAATGGATGTACTTTACTCTTGTGCTACAGGTATTAAAGCTTTCATTGAAAAATGATTAGTTATTCAAGGTAAAATGGAGGACAAAAGAAGAAGCTGGTGAAAAATTAGAGGAAAAGTATTCATTAAAATTCTTCTATAATTGTTCCTCATGAGAATATCCAAGGGTAAAGTTTCAGAATGTCACAAACAGAAGTATTCTAACAAAGTACCATCAGTTTTTAATCAACAAACACTCAGAAGATTGTTAATTTCACAAATTACAACAACAGGTCACATGGTTGTAAAAAAGAGGACATTTCAGTTTATACATCAGAAAGATGGGAATTATAATATTATTTACACATGAATGATTGTTAGTAACTGCATCTTGTGCACAATTTAAATTTATCAATAAAAATTATTAGTTAGTAAAATGGAGGCTGAATAAGAAGCAGGTAAATTTTAAAGAAATAGATATATTCTTACCTTGTCGAGTTGCTCCTCTTCTGTAGATAATACTCCATAGGAAAACACATAATCCATAGGAAATGACAAAAGATCACTTGTTCTAAATATATTAACACTAGGAAGCCTATGTATAAACACTATTTTATAATTAAATCCTAAGTAAACAATTTTACACACAAAAAAGTCCCTAGCATTAAAAGAAAATGAAAATTTCAAATTGTAGGCCCTATCAAACATCATAAAAAGGAAAAAGGATATTTTATTTACAAAGCTTATTCATATCTAGGCATACCCTATATATTTTTTTGCTTATGATAAGCTACAAAGCAATTTCTTGTACAAAGGTGGGGTCTGCCCATGCATCCTATACACACACAGCTTGATCTGCGATGAATTCCATTGGGGCTACAATGAACACAGGCTCTGCCCATTCCATCATATTCCACTAGATGTCTGGCTCCAATCATCTGTTTCACTTCATTTCCTTTCATAGAGTGTTTAGAATTTTTGGGTGGACAATCTGTTACACCACCTGGTGTCAGCTGAGCAGCTTCTTTGGACAGATCCTCAATCAAACTCTGTTTAAAATCTTGAAGTGTGAGCTTCCTTTTTGTTGTTGCACCTTCCTGACACAAATTGTATAGGATGTGGGCATTTACCTGTGTCACTTCAATTATCCAGTGGTAAATCTTCTTCCACCACTTTCTGGTTTTACGGTTGTGCATACTGTAGTTTGAGTATAAGAGTGAGATACATCTTTGTTTCATAGATCTGGAAAAGGCATTTGACAGGGTCCCCTGGAGCAAACTTTGGGACTGTTTGGCAAGGAAGAACATTCCAGCACCTCTGATTCATGCTATACAGAGCTTCTACAAGTCTTGCAGAAATTATGTGAGGACAGCAAACTATAAGTCAGAAGAGTTCAGGACCACCACTGGTGTAAGACAAGGTGATATCCTGTCATCTTATCTTTTCATACTCCTCATGGATGATGTTATCAAGTCATGTAAGGAGAGAACAAGAAAGTAATCAGTGGGGTACTGGAAGATGAGACAGGTATGTATTTCAGAGCTGGCATTTGCTGATGATGTTGACCTGATTGCTAAATCAGAGGCACATCTTCAATCCAACCTGCAAGTCTGGAAGGAAGAGCTGGAGAAGAGAGGGATGGTCATAAGCAGCTCTAAAACAAAATCCATGGTGATATCACGAGAAGAAAGAAGACATCAGATTAAGCTGGGAGAACAGGTCCTGGAGCAGGTCGACCACATTAAATATCTCGGAGCTATTATAGACCGAAAGGGAGGCATCAAAGAAGAGTTGGCCACTCGAAAAGCAGAAGCTGGGAGACTTTTTCAGGCCATAAATCGTGGATTCCTCAGCAAGAGAGAGGTTGGTAAGAAAACGAAGATGGCTGTATACCGCTCCACCTATGTCCCAGTCTTGACATATGGATGCGAGTCATGGGCAATGACTACAACCCATAAAAGCCAGATCCAAACCTCAGAAATGAGGTATCTGAGGAAGGTGGTTGAAGTAACATAAAGAGACATGGTCCGCAACCAGACGATATGCCAAGGCCTAAAATGCCACCCCCTGCAGACCCAAGTAGAACAGTCCCAACTAAGATGGTTTGGCCATGTCTGCAGAATGGGAGAAGATCGGCTACCACGACAAGCATGGGAAACAAAGAGCCAGGGATCCAGACCCCCAGGATGACCCAGAGTCCGCTGGGAGGACAACATTAGACAGTCTTTGAAGGACCGAGGACTAGAATGGAACCAGGCCAGGAGGAAGACAGCCGATAGGATAGTCTGGCGCTCTCTCTTCCAAACCTCTACACCTCACGGTAGAAGGGAAACGACTAAGTAAGTAAGTAAGCATACTGTAGTAACCAACCATTTGATCCATCCGGTCGCAACCATTTATACACATATTGTAGTCATCTACTACCTTTGGCTTTGTAACTGTGTTTAGACCTTGCTCTTCTCAACCGTTGTGACGGCTGATTTAGTTGACACAAGTATGCAGGGCTTTTTTGCTTTTTTATCTTTCTACGCAACACACAATGTTGTATTATCCGAGTCCAAAAACCATTTCATCTCTTGATGGCCAAGCTTGAGATTTTTTATTTCAGGGGGGAAGCCTATGAGGTTGACATTCAGGGTTCCTGTATAATTATAACTGTGTGCAAGCAGATATTCAATCAGAGCTTTCGATAAATAAAATCTATCAACAAAAATATGATGTCCTGATCTCAGTGGCTTCAAAAAAGTTCTGAACACTTTCACGGCATGAGCAGAACTGGGATCCAGACTAGGATCATAGGCTGTATTGTTTCCAAAATAAATTTTCAAATTGAAAACATAGCCTGTTGCTGAATCTTACTTACTTCCTTAGTCGTTCCCCTTCTACTGTAAGGTCTTCCTCCTGGCCTGGTTCCATTCTAGTCCTCTGTCCTTCAAAGATTGTCTAATGTTGTCCTAATGGACTCTGGGGGTCTGGATCCCTGGCTCTTTGTTTCCCATGCTTGTCGTGGTAGCTGATCTTCTCCTATTCTGCAGACATGGCCAAACCATCTTAGTTGGGACTGTTCTACTTGGGTCTGCAGGGGGTGGCATTTTAGGCCTTGACATATCGTCTGGTTGCGGACCATGTCTCTTCTTGTTACTTCAACCACCTTTCTCAGATACCTCATTTCTGAGGTTTGGATCTGGCCTTTGTGGGTTGTGGTCATTGCCCATGACTCGCATCCATATGTCAAGACAGGTGGGGCGGTATACAGCCATCTTCGTTTTCTTACCAACCTCTCTCTTGCTGAGGAATCCTCGATTTATGGCCTGAAAAAGTCTCCCAGCTGCTGCTTTTCAAGTGGCCAACTCTTCTCTGATACCTCCCTTTCAGTCTATAATAGCTCTGAGGTATTTAAAGTGGTCGACCTGCTCCAGGACCTGTTCTCCCATATTAATCTGATGTACTCTTTCTTCTCATGATATCACCATGGATTTTGTTTTAGAGCTGCTTATGACCATCCCTCTCTTCTCCAGCTCTTCCTTCCAGACTTGCAGGTTGGATTGGAGATGTGCCTCTGATTTAGCAATCAGGACAACATCATAAGCAAATGCCAGCTCTGAAATACAGACCTATCTCATCTTCCAGTATCCCACTGAATACTTTCTTGTTCTCTCCTTACATGACTTGATAACATCATCCATGAGGAGTATGAAAAGATAAGGGGACAGGATATCACCTTGTCTTACACCAGTGGTGGTCCTGAACTCTTCTGACTTATAGTTTGCTGTCCTCACATAATTTCTGCAAGACTTGTAGACGCTCTGTATAGCATGAATCAGAGGTGCTGGAATGTTCTTCCTTGCCAAACAGTCCCAAAGTTTGCTCCAGGGGACCCTGTCAAATGCCTTTTCCAGATCTATGAAACAAAGATGGATCTCACTCTTATACTCAAGGGCCTTTTCACTCAGCTGTCTGAGTGTGAAGATTAGGTCTTGAGTACTTTGGTTTGCTCAGAATCCGCACTGGATTTCATCCAATTGTGGCTCAGCTAGGCATCGGAGTCTCTGCTCTAGGATTCTAGTGTAGATATTACCAGGGACACTGAGAAGGGATATGCCTCTGTGGTTTCCACATTGTCGATTGTCACCCTTTTTGAAAATCTGTGTTATGATGGCAATCTCCCAACCCTTTGGTATGGCTTTGTTGCACCACGCCTGTTGCTGAATCACACAGACCAAATGTTTTGATATGGTATTTGTGGGGCTTGGTTGCATTGAATTGTTTGTGTTTAAACCTATCTTTCCATCCTATAATCATCTCATCAATACATTCATCTTCAAACAGATAGAATGCATTCTGAAATTTGGTCAACAGCATCTCAACAAATGGCTAAATTTTAGCTGCGTCCTGATCTTCTGGTTCACAAACATGCAGCATGCTGTGATAAATAGTTTGAAAGCGGTTTCTTGAAAACATCTTGTGGTACCAAGGTGTATAAAAATTTCCTGCGGTGCACCAGTAGTCCTTGATTTTTGGCCTTCAATCCAGCCCCATCGCAATCATTACAGCTGTGAACTTCAACCACTCATAATAAGTTAGCGGTGTCCATGAAGAAAACAATGAATACTTTCTATGTGGGTTGTTTGTTTCAACAACTTTTGCAGCATAGGAATTAATGCTGGTTATCAGAGTGCTAAGAACATCATCATCCATGCAAAATTTAAAAAAATCAAGAGATGTTTGCAAACTATACAGAGCTTGATTTATGTTGTCTTGTCTGGCGAAAAGTAAAATTTGCTTTAGTTTCTCCAGTGGCCACTGAATGCCAAACCGCGCTGTTTGTATTAGGCCTAGTCTTACTAACAAAATCAACATTTCCATCCCTCCTGATTCTTTTTAGCTTGAATATATTATCTGAATTTATTGCAGTCTGATTACATGCTCCTGTATCCATAACTTCATTATCGACACCAGACCTTCCATTAGGCCTATCATCCTCGGTTTCCGATGAGTTGATATCAGGTTCCTGTGGAAAAGCAGAGTCGTTTTCGCTATCTTGTGAATAAATACTACAGTCACTATCAAAAATGTCTTCAAATAACTTCCTAGCTTGATCTGACGTTAATCTTTTAGCTCTATTCGAAGCAGTGGGCGTGGCCATTTTATGTTAGAAAATATGCGCTTAATAATCGGTTTAAAAATCTTATATAAATATCTCACCACAGATACACATTCACTTTTAAACACACGAGGTATTTAAAAGAACGTACTTCCTGTCAGAAATGACGTTTTTGGTCATTTTTGGGTAGTTATAATTAGAAACAGCCTCAATCAGAAGCACAGATACTAAAGCCACTTTAAATCCAATTGGTCCAAATGCATCTACACACAGAACCACTTTAAAGTCGATTGGGACTTAACACATTAACTACCGCAAGCCGCTGTCAGCGGCTCACAAAATAATCACATTTGGACCGCAGGCCGCTCAGAGCGCCAATCTAATTCTAGTAATAAAACGAATGAAAAATGTACTGAAAAACTTTCTGATCTGTTTCGAGATTTTAAGTTGCCACCGGAAAACAAATTCCCAAAGCATGGTTGTTGTAGAACACTGGAAAATTGATATTATATTCATATTTTTCAGCGTTTTGGGTTAGTTGCCAAATCGTGTAAAACTGTTTACCGTGGCAGCTAGTGATAGGACTACAAAAAATGCATGTACATCTCGTCTAAGGGCTGAATAGGATAGAAACGTGTTTCAACAATTGAGTGATAGATCTAGCAACGAGGACAAGAGTGAAAACGGTGTGCACATTGATTGAAATTGTGATTTTGATAGAGATAGGGCGGAAGCAGTCATAATTGTGAAAATATTGCAAGTCCTTGGCCATCGCAGGGCCGTTAAATAGCAACAACCTCTATTAGAGTTACAACCAGTGTTTATTGTAATAGTGCATTCAATTATCTTTAAAATGACGTGTAATTCATAAAAATCTGTAAACAATTACAAAAACTACAGCTTACTTTGTGCAAACACCTACAGGATGAAAATGGGAAAAACATTTAATTCGGCCACAGTGCGTTTTTCAATTCGGTAGTTAATGTGTTAAAGAGTTTAAAAAAAAAGTAGAGGAGAAAAGTTACAATTTTTAAAATTATGGATGAAAAATATGCTGTTTAACCTCTGATTAGTGCCTGAATAATGTGCATAATTGCCGATATGCGAAAACAGCATCATAATTTCTGCCCAATCGTAAATAGGGCAAATCAAAATTATCAAACTCTTTAGGCCAATGTTATAATACAAAACAGACACAAAATCAAACATACAACCCAAACAACAATCTGCCTAATGAAAACAAGAACTATAAGAAGGGATGTAAAGGCCTGGGGTGTTTAGTTGGATATTTGACTTTCATTTGTCATAAGTAATATGTTTTATAAGAACACCGGCACATGGAGGTGTATCTGGGGTCATCCTGTCAATCTCCTGAGACAAAATCCTGTACGCCGGACCAAAAAACCCTTATAAATACCCAAAAATCCTTGTACAAAAAATATATTAATAAATTATACACAATACAGTTTTAAAACGAGAAATGACATATACAAATCTATTAGCATTTGAATTAGTGTGATATAAAACATGCTAATAGTCTCATGCTGTTCTTTACATTTAAAAAACTTAGTGAATGTGAGGCACTATTCTTTCGATGCACAGTGTTTTGTATTATAATCAACACATGCACTTTTAGCACTTTGCAGAATTGCATTTGTGGGCTTAGAGTATGCACGTTCTTGGTTCCAATCCTTCTTCAAAAACTGTCACCATAATAGCTAACCGCTTCTCTGTATTCTTGTCATTTGACTCATTAACCATTAATAAGAAGGGGGTTTCCCTGCACAGCTTTTTCACTGGTTCTGTTGCAGATGGAGCCAGGCAGTTTTTAATTATAAGTGTTGTCTTAGTCCTCTTTGACTGGAACTTTCTGGCAATATCACTGTCAGGAAACATTACATGTGCCAAGTCACAAAAGTGATCAGCAACAGATGCAGTTAAGTTATGCTGGGCAATGAAATTGGCAAATAAAACTTCAGCCCTTGTAATGCCACCCTCTTCCTGTTTTGGCTGAGCAAAAAAGGTCTTAATAGATGCTCCCTTCTTCATTGCAAACATTTGTTCATGCAATTTTGATTTAAAATGTACTTTCAGATCATATAATCCTGAAGCTACTACTTTAATATCTTTGCTGCAAAATCTACACAAAGCATGGGTTGATCCTAACTTGGATGCATCTACAATGCCAGGGAAGAGTTTAACCCATTCAGCCTGAAGCTTACCATGACCTGCGAGCTTTTGTTTCTTTGAATAAGGCTCAGCCATCATTCAGTGGGTGAAATATTTCAACTACTAATCTTTGTAGATGAAGAGAATGATTAAAAAATACAACGAAGCAAAGCAAACAGCTAACAGCAAAAAATAATTATAAACAGAATAATGAATCTAGTAAGAAAAAAAAAACGTGCTACAAAAATTTACAAAATTATTATTAAAAAGTTGCTAGAAGAGTGATAATAGATCGCCACTTTATTGAAAAATAAAGCAGCAAAGTTTATGCAAACAAACTTTTTTTCTAGCAATGTAGGGCCAACACAGAATATTATGACATTAATTTATTGGAAATATTTAAATGGTCAAAATTTAACTGGAAAGATTAAGAGAACAACAAAAATAAAATACAATGAGGCAAAGCAAATGGCTAACAGCAAAAAATTAACCAAATTATGAACAGAATATCAAATCTAGGAAGAAAAAACATACTACCAAAGATTTACAAAATCATTATTTAAAAGTTGGTAGCCTAGACCAGTGATAATAGATCACCACTTTATTAAAAAATAAAGCAGTGAATCTCGACCGCTGGAATAAAGTAGGCCTACTCAACGCAAACAAACTTTGTTTTTCTAGTTATGTAGGGCCTACAAAGAATATTATACTTTAATTTATCGGAAATATATTGAAGGGCAAGAAATAACTGGAAAGATTAAGACAGCGATTAAATTGCAACAAAGCAAAACAACAGCAATATTTAACCAAGTTATAAGTACTTAGCTTTTTTTTAAACAAAATGGCGTCAAAGTGTCTTGGTGAGCGTGGTTGATAACAGGTAACTTCAAAAATACGTCATGAGATGCTGAAAACCGAAAGTGTTTGAGGCCGAATTCAAAGTTTTTGCCAAATTGTTGGGTATAAAAGGATTTTATTGGTTGCTGGGAGAGACCTCAGTTTAAAAATAGATGCCATACACTGCTAAAAGTATTAAAAAAAAACAAATGAACATTGTACGAAAAATTCGTACAGGTAGACAGGTATGCCTTAAATGACCACCAGCTACGCACAGTGTGACAGTATTTAGATTTGGATGTAAATCTCTGTCTGAGGATAAATACATCCTCATTTACTTTTAAAATCATCCACACACTTTAAGGGATTCTCCCCGTGGTGAAACATTTTGAGAACCCAACATTGCACACTGAGCTTGGAGAAGTCCCAGACGCGATTCTTTGGCTTTGACCTGGTTGACAGCATGCTGAAGGATCTCAATAAGTGTCACGAAGTGAATTTTGATTTATTGTTTGTCTGAGTATAGAGAAAAGACAATAGTTATGAGAAAGTCTGAGAAGATAGATTTAGATGAGAATGATAGTGAATGTGGAAAGATGAGGACAAGGGTGAGAACCGAGATTGACTCTCCCTCGCCACTTCTGACTTAGTTAATTGCTACAGACTCACCACCTCTGACTACCATAAAGGAGATAAGGTTTCACTAAAGTCCACAGACACAACTATACAGACAAGCATATAAGTACAGTATAGTTATAGTTATATAGAAACTGATCCAGTGTACATTTTATAGTTTATTAAACAACCAAAATCAAATAACACAGCAAAATAAATAACGTGTGAGGTCGCACAAACCTGAAAAACAGAACAATTAAAATGACAGACACTATACACAAACAATCCACCCTCTCCTTCAACCTGCCTGGAAAAAAAATTAAGGATAAAACAACATCTACTTGGTGGGGGTCTCTTAAGTAAGAACCACCACTCCTAACTATACTATTATTATTAACTAACACACTGTGCTGCTGCAGACGTATAACTAAATGTCTACACAGTCCTACTGCACTATATGATGTCCTACACAGCTAACACTGTACTACAAGCACTGATCCACTAACGGACTTGTTCAGTGCTAACTCAGAGGCTGTCCTCTAAGTCTATCTATCTAACTCTCTAACTTCTCTCTCTCTTCTGCTTATACTCAGTGTCTCTCTGACACTCGCGTCTTCTGCTGAGTGGTGTCTTCGCTACTCCCCTCCTCTCGTTAGCTTTCTAGAAAAGAATGATTTCTCTTTCCCAAACTATTGCTGCTGATGACTTGGTTATCATTAACGATGTACTTGACTCGGGATGTAGAAGCTTCACTGCTGATGAAACTTCTCTTCACTGTCCCGTTAACCTCTTCGGGTTTAGAACAAATGGCATTATTATGGCCGTATACAACAACAACAACAACTCCAGGCCACATGCCTATTTGAGTGTAACGAGCTAAGAGCTCCGGATTTTTAAGAAAATATCGTTCCCGCTGAAGTATGTGCTTCACTGCATGAGAACTGCTTTCTTTTACTGGTACAGACGTACTGCGCGCCAGGTTTTCCACGTCACCAGTTTTCTCGAGCCCTCGGCTCCTGAGAAGGCAAATTACTGTGGTAAATTGTAGGGCAGTTTACACCCTACCTATGTGCCGTGAAAATGCTGTGAACAAATTCAAAACATTCTCATCCCTAACATATAACCCCCTTAAATTAATACATCTCTCGTCTTTCCCCTAAATTAATACATCTCCCCTACACAAATCTACACACAAGCGATAAACAAAAATTCCTACCCAAGGGTTAACTAATTTACAATCCCACCTATCTCTTCCCCCACTCCCACTTAATATCTGTCTGTTATGTGAACTCCCAGACACAGGCTGACCTAAATCTCTTGTGCTGTCTGGCCCTTCAGCATCACAACATTTGCTTAATTGAAGCAAAACATTCCCCAGTAAAATTCCTAGGCCCTACTTTCTTAAGGACTGACCTGGGATGTATCAATTAACACAATATTAAACACGTTGTTATGACCCCATTTCAGTAAGATTAGTTACATCCCTTACTCCCCTTATCTTCTAACTGCATCACCCAAAATAACACAATCATTAAAATACACAAATTACGCTTGCGTATATACACTACTAATTTACATAATCAAAGTGCGGTTCACAGACCTCATAGTACATATTACAGAGCACCCGTTTATCTAAGCGTTTATCATCTTACAGTTAATATCTCAAAGCCGCTACATGCTCCTAGATACTGCTACTTATCATAGAAAACTTATATGCACCACTTCTAGTTTTATTATTTCTATAAGATAGCAATTGATGGCACTTCAAATTAATTAAACTTAAATTAACTCCCAGAAGAAAACTTTATTTTAAAGAGCTAAGATCTTACAGAAAACTATCTACTCGCTAATAAGCTATGGACATACCCAAATACCGAATATCTCTCGCTGAGCAGATGATAGGTGTTGATTCACGGTAGGAAATTTTTCTTGAGACAAAGCGCGCTAACAGATTTACATGCTACATATATAGTAAATATTGTATGATTAAATAAAGAGGCAATGAGTCATCATGTGGCGTCTCTCACGGCCTACCCTCGACCAATTAGATTACTGTAAATGTGACCTCGGCCAATGATATCGCAAACTAACTTATGACTCATGTTTATTTTGCTCCCACGCTACTTATTGCATCACATTAGATAATATTACTGACCGTACTCATCGCCAAAATAAATTTGATTGGTTCTGCTTTTGTTCTGCGCACCTGTGTCGTGTTTCTACCCCCACCCCTCGTTTAAACCAGTTAGGTGTTCTTAATGTCGGAAAATTTTACCCAGCCTAATATTATAACTCAAACGCCTAGTAAACGCAATTACTTACAGAGAGAGGAGGACTGGGGCGAAATTGAAACTAAAACTTCAGTAACTCCTCATAAAAAACGCAAATATTACATAGAGAAGAAGAATGGGGCCCTTTGAAAATAAAAATACAGTACTCCATCACAGTACTCCCCCCTTCTAGGTCAGGCCTTCGATCTAATTACTGCAATTTTCTTTTTCACACTGGTCCCTATCTATCTTCGAAGAGATCCTAGTCGCTTTAACATCGGTCATTACTGGGAACCAATCCTCTGCCGTACTGTTCTGACTGGCCACAAATCCACTTTCCTTCCCTCTGTCTTTTAGTCGCTCTGCAACTGGCAGTTGGCTGGGCCAATCAGCCACAACATACCTCTTTCCCCTTTGCACCTGGCCTTGTTTACCTACTTTGCTCTACATGGTTTCTTCATTATAAGTATCCTTAACCTTGGTGGAGTACGGCTCCCGCATAACTACCTGACCACTAAATAGGTAATCAGTGGGTTGCATGCTGTCCGATAAATGCTATCCGCTGTGTGATTAAATTTGTATGGCCTGTACCTAACTGGCCTGAGATACCTGCTGCCGACTGTAATGTCCCTCGAGCGAGAATCACTGTTCCGAAATTGGAGAAATGTGTTGGCCGAAGAAATGCGTACATGTTTCTTCTTCTTTCTCTCCTTAACTACTCTCATGCTGTGGTGGAAGAGTTGATCTCTCTTCAGACCTGTGCCGTCCAATGGCGGGTCTGGAACTTTCCTTGCCTTGCCAACCCCAAGTCAGGCTTGGTCAACTGAAATGACCGACTGGCTCGGTAGAGGCCTGGCGATGGTGACTATGGTGCTGTGCGTCAGCGGGGTTGATACCGCTGGTACATTGCTATGAAGATGAGAAATCTCTGGTGCCTCTAGCATAGAGTCTAAGATCGCTTGCTGGGAGTCTATTGAATCATAACCAATCTCAATAGCTTCTACCTTTGCCAAAAGATAGGTAATATCTGCCACTGGCAGTGTTTCTGCGCTCGCTCTTCCCCTACCAACGTGAAGAGGGACAGAGCTCTCTAATATAGCTCCTTGCAAATTCGTAAGGCAGCCTTTCTCACTGTTTTCTGGCCTGAAAAGTTCGTGAGATTCCAATGGAGTCCCAGGGAGTCCTCCGTCTAAAACCCTGGTTCTACCAAAATCATCAAACATGCCCTCTCCTGTGAGAGTTAATGGCTTCAGTTGGAAAATGTCCTGCACTGACAGATCTACTTCCGGAGTTATCGGCTCTGTAGTCTTCAAGCAATGAACATGACGGTTTAAGATTCCATGTGATCGCGGAGTATCCGAGATAAAGTTCTCGGTGTCTTTTTCCAAAGTTCCTTGAAACAAATTGGAAACCTTAACCCTTTTAGCAGGCACCTCTTTCTTGCCCCATGGCCACGCTGGGTTATGTGAGGAATACCTCCTCCCTCCAATGGTTGAGGTGGTGGGATACGCCTCTGTCTCGTTTTTTGCTGTCCCGCTGAGGAGCTGGCAAAACATGCCTTATTAGGGATTTGAACCCTTGCCTTGACTTTTCTTGTCGATTTAGTTGTGCTCGCTCACGAGCATGAGAGAGTCGGTAGCCATCCGAATTATAATGCTTGTTTGCATTGTTCCCCCTGTAGTGCAGTTTCCACGCCTGGGATCGCTTCGTAATCTTCCCAGAGTCATAAGGGCTGCTTTCCTTACATAAATCCTTTCCTTGGTTGGGCTTCGATTCCACTTCCAACGGAATGTCCCTTTCCTGGAGCTGGGGCGCAGTTTGAGATGACAAGTTATCTTTTACGGGCGCAAAATTTACAATATGGGCGCCATAGCTTGAGAACTAAAGTAGTTAGATTCATCGTTTCTTTCTTGTCATTCCATCTCCCATTTCTTGAGCCTTTCTTGTCGCTCCTTTTCACTTGCTAGTCGCTCCATCTCCCTTTTCTTGGCGCTTTCTTGTTGCTCTATCTCCCGTTTCTTCAAAATGCTCTCCGAGGCTCCACTTTGCAGTTCCAGAGAACGCATGGCAAGTTCATGTTGTCTCTTTGCTGCCCTTTCCTTTTCTTCCCTTATCGGGTATGCCTTAGTCTCGGCCTCATCCATTTCCATATCTTTAGCTGCCTCACGCCAGGCAGTCCGTAACGTGGCCATATCCGCCATCTTCTCTGTAAACTCTGCAGTAAGCTCACAAAATACAGGGAATGACAGAAAGAAATAAATTTTAACTTCCTGTTACCTACCAGGAACTACTCCCTCTATATCCGCTGTCTCTAAAAACCCAAACTCAGACTCGCCTAACCTGAGTAATAACTACCACCTGAATTGATTATGAAGCTACCCTAAATCCTGGAATTACCTTCCTGTTGGAGAAAAAATTTTCCGTTAGCCATCAATTACCTCTGTCATCTAACCTTAATACAACTACTGTAGTCTATACTGAATGCACCCTGTGGAAAAAACTTATGATTGGATCAGTTCTAACAGCCCAGAGTCTAGGGGTAAAATAAAGAAAATCTATTCTCAGAGAACTTCCTATAGCAACGATCTATGAATCTTATACAAGATCACAGAAATAATCCCGAAGGCATAGCCGCCCACTTGTCACAAAGTGGATTTTGATTTATTGTTTGTCTGAGTATAGAGACAAGACAATAGTTATGAGAAAGTCTGAGAAGATAGATTTAGATGAGAATGATAGTGAATGTGGAAAGATGAGGCTTACAGTTACAAGGGTGAGAACCGAGATTAGCTCTCCCTCGCCACTTCTGATTTAGTTAATTGCTACAGACTCACCACCTCTGACTACCATAAAGGAAATAAGGTTTCACTAAAAGTCCACAGACACAACTATATAGACAAGCATATAAGTACAGTATAGTTATAGTTATAGAGAAACTGATTCAGTGTACATTTTATAGTTTATTAAAAACAACTAAAATAAATAACACAGCAAAATAAATAACTTGTGAGGTCGCACCAACCTGAAAAATAGAACAATTAAAATGACAGACACTATAAGCAAATACTTTCACTCTCTCTTTCAACCTGCATGGGAAAAAAAGTGTGGATTAACCACAATCTACTTGGTGGGGTCTCTAAGTAAGAACCACCACTCCTAACTCCTATTATTATTATTAAATCTAAACTACTGACTTATAACTAAATGTCTACACACTTTTAGAACTGCAGTCTAGAATGTCCTTAACAACTGTGCCACAAGCACTGATCCACTAACGGACTTGTTCAGTGCTAACTCAAAGGCTGTCTCTAACTTCTCTCTCTCCTCTGCTTATACTCTGTGTCTCTCTGACACTTCCGTTTTCTGCTGAGTGGAGTCTCTGCTACTCCCCTCCTCTCGTTAGCTTTCTGGAAAAGAATGATTTCCCTTTCTCTTTCCCAAACTATTGCTGCTGATGACTTGGTTATCATTAACGATGTACTTGACTCGGGATGTAGAAGCTTCGCTGCTGATGAAACTTCTCTTCACTGCCCCGTTAACCTCTTCAGGTTTAGAACAAATGGCATTATTATGGCCGTATACAACAACAACACCAGGCCACGTGCCTATTTGAGTGTGTTATATCAAGCTAAGAGCTCTGGATTTTTAAGAAAAACTCATTCCCGCTGAAGAATGTGCTTCACTGCATGAGAACTTCTTTCTTTTACTGGTACAGATGTACTGGGCACCGGGATTTCCACGTCAACAGTTTTCTTGAGTCCTCGGCTCCTGAGAAGGCAAATTACTGTGGTAAATTGTAGGGCAGTGTAGTGAAGTGGATCTGTGTACCCCACGCTCAAATAATTTCCCCGCTTCATAACCTAGTTAACGCATTTTTACAGTCTATAAATAACTATATTTGAAATTTGTCTGGGGCAAAGTCAAATCTACCGCCACAATTTAACTTGAGTATTTGAATATTTCTAAGAAAACAAGTTAAAAGTTACTACCCCCTACAATACACACTACCCCTCCCAATATTTATTAACGGATGTTGTCAAACTTAACAACCAATCAAATTCTTACCTCGTCTTTGGTAGAGACAAAAATCTTGGTTGTAGTGGCAAAAATGCCGATTCTGTGTTTTTGACAAAAATTAAATACTTTATTTCTCAATAACTAAAGGGAGTTAGAAAGAAAGGGATATCTTGAATTATAGCCCTAATATTGATTAATATATTAACCTAAAGATTCCCCCTTAATAAAGTTATCTTGACTTAGAAAAATTTATTTTAGTAATATTTGAGATCAGGGTAGAACTACCATTAATTAAAAAAAAAATTACCCAGATGAAACTGTTAAGGAATAAACAAAGGAAAAGTAAATATAACGATAGAGGTCAGTTGACCATGTAATTATCACTTTTAATATTGGAAATCGGTCCATAAATAACTGAGAGATTTTTTTTTGTACGCCCGCTAATACTCGAGGCGAAATCTTAGGTTATTGGTAATGTCTAACCTGACATTGATTTTACGTGAGTATCCCTTTTCTTGTACAGAGACAGGTGTCCCTCGCCATTCAGGCAGATACTCGCCGATTTCGGAGGTACCCATTAGAGCTGGGTCGGCTCAGGAGCCGCCAATCCCTGGTCGACGATACTCCTTCAAATGTCCTCGCCAGGTCTCGAGTTAATCCAGTCCAATTCCCGGTCGACGAAAAATCCTCAAATGCCGTCGCCCGGGTTTGATCCTGAATCACCCGGTCGCCAGAGCGGTGTTGTAACCACTACACTAGCGCGGCTCCACTGAGATATAAAATACACAAAGATAATCAGACAAACGAACACACTTACGATTGCTCAAAGTTTATAGTCCAAAAATAGTTAAATTTTGACTCGCCTTCTGATTGGATAGAGGGTAGGGTAATAAAAATCAACACCTCCCTGTAAGATCAGGCCATTTGAATTTGAAAGCCATCGCAAGTTGAGATCAGCGGGAAAGCCTTGTGACCGAGCTTTTGCTGTCTGGACAAGAAAGCAGTCAGAAAACCCATTTACTGCTAGTCAACTTTGTGCATGTGTTATTATTCTTTACTTGAGGTAAGATAGATGATTTTATTTGTATGTTTCCTTAGCAAGTATCAGGCTATATGTGTATGCCGATACATTTTATTTCGATACTGCTAATTGGGAGATAGTTCAGGTTACGACGACCTGGGTAGGAATGCAGTCTTTTTCGGAGTGAAATGTGTAAAAAGAATTTTGCTATTGGCCTTACAAAATTTGTGCCATAGTGCTGTGGTAATAAAATGGATATTGCCATTGGGAAGTGAACATACATGTGTTTGTAAATTTGCCATAAAATTTTGCGACTGTAAGTCCAGGAGAAAATAAATTGGTAGTGGTTTCAGGAGTGACACAATGTTCAAATAACATGTAACACTTCACAGAATGTTTGAAAGAAGTCATTAACAGGTCACAAGATATATTTGTACACCCCTGCTGATTGTATGGAAGAGAAACAATGCTAAAGGAATAGTGGCTACAATGCCTTATGAAAAAAAGAATGAAAACACAGGACTGAGTGTAGTCAAGGAAACATAGGGTTTGGTGCATATTGTCAGCACACATGGCTGACCCCAGGTAAGATTACCATTGATTAGTTGTGGAATTTTTATAGACAGGCTATAAAGGGGAGGAAACTGTCCTTCTCATTTCAGGGTTGTATTACCATTAAGAAAGTGTTGCAGACACCCTGGTGAAGACAGAAATTGTGAGCAGTGAAGGCTCATACTGTACTGTGAGCTACAGGCAATAACTTCACCCCTAAAGCAGCATCATTTGAATGACCATTTGCATAGTCTGAAGCCCATATCATCAGACAGGCTTACAAGATAAGTCCCTTACTACGGGCATATGACAGTTCCTCTCAATATAAACCACTACAACAATAAGAAATTCCAGGGGAATGATGAAGAAAACAAACCCTCCCATAACTGACTAGTGTTATTATCCAGTATTAAACATCAGACCTGGACGACCTATGCTAAGCAAGAAAGAAGGCTCAATACCTTCCATTTGCGGTGTCTACGCCGCATCCTCGGCATCTCGTGGAAAGATAAAGTGACAAATGTCGAGGTGTTGTCACGTGCTGGCCTTCAAAGTATGTATACGCTTCTTAGACAGCGCAGACTTCGCTGGCTTGGCCATGTTCGCCGCATGGAAGATGGTCGCATCCCAAAAGATATCTTCTATGGACAATTAGCAGATGGCAAGAGAACAAATGGGCGACCACAGCTGAGGTTCAAAGATGTGTGCAAGAGAGATATGAGGGCACTGGACATGGATCCAGCAACATGGGAGGATGAAGCTGCCGATCGCACTAAGTGGCGATGCTATTTACGGCGCCACCTCAGATTGGGCGAAGAGAGGCTCACACAAGAAGCAGAGGTGAGGAGAAAACGTCGAAAGGAGCACCAGGAAAATAAGCAGCTGAGGGCTGTCACCTCAGGGGCGCATTCCCATAGTCAGTTATGACTGAAGGGGCTATTATTATTATAAACATCAGACAGTGGGGTACTCATTATAGTGAAAAGTTTATTTTGTTACACTTCATGGACAGAGTTCCATTTTATTTATTTAAAATCTGTAAATAAACATTTTTATGATTTTGACAAGTCCTGTTCCAAAAGATTGAGGTTCAGGACAATAAATTGTATATTTATTCCCATATACATATACCAAAACGTTACCACCAGTCTTACTTATTTACATTTTGTTGAATTATAGTTCTGTTTTGAATTTATTCATTCCTCACATTAAATACATACATACCCTAGACATCTTGCCACATAACACAACAGAGATAAATGTACACTGGGTGAGATCATAAGAGGTAGCGGATAGGGACCCCTGACAAATACATCATCATCATCTTTCTGATTCAGGGTACTTACATAGCTTGACCTCACCTTGTTAACCTTTAAATTAAATACCATCAAAACCTCTTATCACAGGCAGTTTACACCCTCCCTATGTGCCATGAAAATGCTGTGAACAAACAGATAACCACAACTATACAACAAATTCAATACATTCTCATCCCTAACGTATAATAATAATAGCCCCTTCAGTCATAACTGACTATGGGAATGCGCCCCTGAGGTGACAGCCCTCAGCTGCTTATTTTCCTGGTGCTCCTTTCGTCGTTTTCTCCCCTCCTTTGCTTGTTGTGTGAGCCTCTCTTTGCCCAATCTGAGGTGGCGCCGTAAATAGCATTACCACTTAGTGCGATCGGCAGCTTCATCCTCCCATGTTGCTGGATCCATGTCCAGTGCCCTCATATCTCTCTTGCACACATCTTTGAACCTCAGCTGTGGTCGCCCAACTGTTCTCTTGCCATCTGCTAATTGTCCATAGAAGATATCTTTTGGGATGCGACCATCTTCCATGCGGCGAACATGGCCAAGCCAGCGAAGTCTGCGCTGTCTAAGCAGTGTATACATACTTTGAAGGCCAGCACGTGACAACACCTTGACATTCGTCACTTTATAAGCTGGAGTGTCCTCTTCAGGGCACGAGCTTGGGCACAGTTATATGGAGATCAAGCTTTTGCCCATGCAGCATGTTCCCCCTAACGTATAACCCCTTAAATTAATACATCTCCCGTCTTTCCTTTAAATTAATATATCTCCCCTACACAAATCTATACACAAGCGATAAACAAAAATTCCTACCCAAGGGTCAACTAATTTACAAAATTGAAACTAAAAGACCAGTCTTCTTCTTCTGCGTTTGGTTTGTAGTCATGCTAAATCTGCAGGCCTGTTGCCAGGATGAAGTCCACAGTCTTTACCAGGTCGGCGTGGCAGTGTCTGCTGGAGCTTAGCACCCTTTGGCCAGGTCGCTCGTCGCAATTCATCATGGATTGGACAGTTCTGGAGAATGTGTTCTGGGGTGTGGATTCCAGTTCCACATGGGCATTCATTCATTTGGGATATCCTGAGGCGATAGAGATGTCCAAGTAATCTGCAGTGACCAGTTCTCAGGCGGAAAATTGTGGTCTGTTGGTATCTGTTTAGATGGTGGATTGGGTCATCTCTGCTGTATGTATCCCCTTCCTCCTTCCACTGATTTTTGTACTTGTTGTGAATGATGGTTTTTGCTTCCCGATAGGGCAAAGGGTGGCTGTATTGTTCCATTTTACTGCCCCTTCATGATAGAGCATCTGCTTTCTCATTACCAGCAATTCCACAATGTGAGGGTAACCACTGAAGGGCAATGGTTGATGACCTTTGGATGAAGTTAAGCTCAGATCTGATCTCATTCATCATGTTATCATTTCTGGTGTTTTGTTTTGATTCCAGTAATGATCTGCAGTCAGTGAAGATTACTATCTTAGCTTGTGGCTGCTGTTCGGGTCTGGTGAGGATCTTCAGGGCTTGCAGTAGTGCCATAGCTTCTGCCCTAAAATTGGAGGAGATCTTTCCAGTTGGGAAGGCCTTTCGGATGATCTTTCCATTTAGGAATCTTATAAAAATGCCTCCTCCACCATTCTTTACTGCCCCCTCAGCGGATTCATCTGTGTATGTGTGTGTTGCGTAGCAAAATGTGTTGCGTATAAATGTTCCGTGGATGATTTTACATTTGCCACACAATGTTGAGGGTGTTAGATTTCATCTTCTTGCCAAAGGTATGATAATACTGGCACTTGCAGAGTAGTGTATCACCCTCAGACACCAGGGATGATGAGGCAGAGTGATATGGTGTCTTTGGTCCGGTTTAAGTGTGTGACGTAAGGATAGAGTCAGATAGCTACAGTATCATACATGGACGTCACATCAGATCATAACGTGTAAAGTCAATAAAGCTTTTAACAGCAGTGATGTTTTGGTAATATATATATTGGGTACGCCACAATGACAAGGTGCAGGGACATCATTATGCAGAAACATCACAGGTATGGTACAACAGTCATCATTTCACTGATGTAGTCAGTACAACAAGGAACATCAGACAGCATCATGATAATGGTGAATCGATATGCATGTTATGACATCATAATCAGCCGTAAATGTAGTCAGGCAGGAAACTTCCTCCCTTTCCATAATAGCCGGAAGGTATTAAATAGGAGATTAAATCCACTCTCCTTTACTTGACTTCAGCAAGACAGGCATGTCTTCTGACGTCATCAAAAAATCCTCAAAATTCCTTTAGTTACCAAAGATATCAAATCTCGAACAAGCAGCAGAGTTCAACAAGTAACTAGTCCTTAGGACATGCATCAACCGATGCATAGCAGCGAACGTGATTCGTGAGCTGAGAGAACTTCTCACAGCGTAGACTCTACCACAAGCAGGCTACGAAAAATGTCAACATCAAAAGATGGTGAAATGTTATTCAAAAGTAATTACCTTTGCTTCAGGAAATAAACCACATAACTCACAGGCCTCCAGGCACTTAGAATCACAACAGAGATATATCATCTCAAAAGGAACAACAATATGTAGAGGACTCTCTTTTTCCTGAATAGAATAAGCACAGACGCTAGCAAAATTGCGTCCTGCTCTCAAACGAATCTGCCACGGACTGCGGGCGGAAATCCCGTTCAGACCACAACCAAACTTTAGACATGCGCAGAAACGTGCGATTCGAGTACAGCTCAGATAATATACGAAGATAGTACCTTCTTGAACAATGCCTTAAAAGGATAGGAATCGAAACATTGCAAGTTGCCAAATGCTTATCAAGAGAAGTGGGCCCGAGCGCTCCAAACATGGACATGACTTAAAATCGCTCCATATATGGACTTGACTTAAGACCGCTCAAACACAACTTATCGGCAACCCACGCCAACAAGAAAAGCGAACTACTTACAATAAAAAGTGACTATAATTTTCTCAAGTTATTTCCCTTTGCATAAGAAAAATATAAAGTACACAGAATAAGTTGCGACATTCTTGCGCAACATATTACCGCACCCTACCGATTAAAAAAAAAATGTGCAACTTTTTTTTTTTTTTAATATCCAAGAGCAAAGCAAAAAGCGGCCCAACAACGCACGAATTATGCGCGGATAAATAATTAAACTGCCTAACATGAGGCCAAACCGACACATACAGTGTCCGGTGAGAACACATCTCAACAGAAAAAATATACCTATCGGGGAGGTGCCACCAACACACACTACGTTAGCATGTAAGTACAATATACATATGCACGTGTAATACAATCGTTATCAAATAGCGGTGTCATATACTAATACCGCTTTAAAATGGATGTACACATCTGATAGAAAATATTAAATAGTACATGTAATATTATCAGTACATAATGAAATTACAATACATGAAGATCTAGGACACATCTCCTGTCGTTCCAAAGGTAAGTCCACAATTTAGAACTCTTCATGCTTGACAACAGTACGGTAACTTCTAAGACCATCAATGACATACTGAGAAAATACAAACAATATAATTCTATGTAACAACTATTATGTTTCATAGTATACAATACATTATTAATAATAATAACTGTGGCCAAGTGAATTTTCGGCCCTTATATTAACTACTCAGCCTTCCTTTGTTATAAAAGAAGGTAACAGAAAAGATGAAAACAAAGCACAATATTATGTGTTCACATAAAGTGAGGACAGATGTGCTAATGTATTGTAGCAATATAGATGTGTTATTACTCTGTAATATATATAGGAATATAGGACAGAAGTATTAGTTGGAATCATGTGGGCATCTAGACAGAATGTCAGCCATCACATTATCCGAACCACGGATAGCTCGTACCGTGAAGTGAAAAGGTTGAAGAGCAATAGCATATCGAGTTGATCTCGAACTCTTCAAGTTCTTAGTCTGAATAGCTGTAAGAGCTTTTTGATCAGTTTCTAGAATGAAATGTGCGCCCAGGAGGAATCTTTGTAGTTTGAGAATTGCCCAAACCATAGCCAATAATTCACGGTCTAAAACCGAGTAGTTCCTCTCTGCCGCATTTAGTTTTCTAGAAATGTACATAACAGGATGCAGAATTTCTGAATATTCCTGCATAAGTGCTGCTCCGATCCCCGTGGATGAAGCATCACTTCGAAGAACAAAAGTCCTATCAAGAGTAGGTAATCTTAGGATGGGAGGAGATGAAAATATATTCTTAATTTGGTCTAAGGAAGATTGACATTCCTGAGACCAACGAACCAGATTAGGCGATCCTTTCTTCAACAACGTTGAGAGAGGTGCCATGATCGAAGATAGATGCGGGATGAATCTCCCATAAAATTGAATTAAACCCAAGAGACTACGGACTTGTTTCTTCGTCTTAGGTACAGAGATGTTCAATATTTTCGAAGTATTGTGGTCTTCTGTCTTCAAGAGACCATGACCAACACGATGACCCAGGAAAGAAATTTCACCAAAACCAATATAAGCTTTAGAAGGTTTTGCTGTCAGATTATACTCACGTAGAGTGGACAGTAGGTCATATAAACCCAAATAGTGATCTTCCCAGGAATCACTGAAGAGACAGATATCATCTAAGTATGCGATGACATCTGAACGATGAGAAAGAATTCGATGCATCATGCGAACAAAAGTAGCAGGGGCGTTCATAAGACCGAAAGACATAACATTCCATTGAAATAGACCCCTAGGTGTTGAGAAAGCAGTAAGAGGTTTGGCATGATCTGCTAAAGGCACCTGCCAATAACCTTTCGACAAGTCAAGTTTAGTGAAGAATCTAGAATTAGAAAGTCTAATAAGTAGATCTTCTAGTAAAGACATAGGTTCAGCATCGAACTTTGTGACTTGATTTAATTTTCTATAATCAACGCAAATTCGTATGTTCTTATCTTTCTTCCGGACAATAACCATGGAAGAAGAATATGGAGAAGTCGATGGTTCAATTATGTTTAATTGAATCATTTCATCCAATTCCTTTTCCACTTGTGACAAAGTGTATAGGGATAGGATAAGGTCTAACCCTAATAGGATTATTGTTGGTAAGAATTATGTCATGTTCTATGACATGCGTGTGACCAGGGATGTTGGTTAGAACATCCTTAAATGTCTGTAACATCGACGAGACTTGACGATGTTCATCAACAGAAAGATTAGGAGAGATGGAAACGTTTTTCCAAGATTCCATGGAATGTAGTGGAACCACTGGAAGAGGAAGATTGACATCAGAAAAAACAGATTCCTCATCTTGTATGACAGACAGCGATGAGTACTGACCATGAGGTACAGAAGATTCGTCCGTTGCCTGGAAAATAGGCAGCAAATAGTCTGGACGCTCATGAAATTCCATCAACATGTTGATATGGAAAGTTTTATGCTTTCCATAAATATCGACCACATAGTCGACATCGGAAATTCGTGAGACTATTGCATACGGACCTTTCCATGCAATAAGAAGTCTATTTTCCCTACTGGGGAGTAGGACGAATGCTTTGTTACCTGGACAAAGTTGTCGTAGACATCTATTCTTATTAGCAAACTGCCTTGCCTTTTCTTTAGCAATTTCTGATGAAGCAGTTGCTATTTTGCATGCCTCAATGATCTTTTGCCTAAGAGCAATGACATACTCATATGAGGATTGAGTGTCATCGCTAATATCATCGGCAGTGATGAGATCGTGTAGTAAAGACATAGGGCCGCGCGGACGCGCGCCAAAGACAAGTTCAAAAGGGGAAAATCCTGTGTGTTCATTTGGGACCTCTCTATAGGCAAAGAGAGCCGCGGGTAAAACCCTGTCCCAATCTTGAGGATGATCTTCAGTTATCTTACCAAGCAAAGTCTTGAGCGTTCTATTCAAACGCTCAACTAACCCATTAGACATTGGGTGATAGATACTACTGAGAGATCTTTCAATATGTAAGGTAGACATAACTTGTGACATAGTATCAGATATGAGTTGAGTGCCATGGTCTGACAATATTTCTCTGGGGAACCCCAAGCGAGAAAATATCAGCCAAAGAGCATCTGCGATATCAGTAGTAGATATGCTCTTAAGAGGGATAGCCTCTGGCCAGCGTGTGCACATATCGACACATGTAAGGATAAAGTGATGTCCTCTGGCCGACTTGATTTTAAAAGGGCCAATAATATCTATGGCCATTTTCTGAAATGGCCGAATAGGGATGTCAGCAGCCTGGATAGGCGCAGCATGTCGTGGTCCTCTAGATTTGACCTCCTGACATACCTGGCATGATCGGCAGTAGATACGAATGTCCTTGTTAACAAAAGGCCAAAAGAAAGCCGCAAGGACTCTCGACTTTGTGCGGGAAAACCCCATATGTCCGGCACATTGCGAGTCATGAGCATGTTGCAGTATTTGCACTCTCATACTCTTGGGAACAAGAATTTGCGAATGTGCCGACGTGGTCGAGTCTTGCACCATACGTACAAGTACGCCGTTTTTCATCGCAATCCAGGATTTCTTTTGTGTATCCCTATTTGGATCACCTTTCTTCGCAAGAATGAAGAATTTTTTTTAGAGAAGAATCTTCTTCTTGCAACTTTATGAATGAGTCACGTGAAATAATCAAGTGACTATTTTGACTATCTACTTCATTATTATCAGTTAATGAAGTCTGAGGTGGATCCAGAGCATGTGCTCTTGTGACCACCGCGCTGGTAGCTTCAATGTTTTGCTCCTCCCAAACAGCAATCTGCTGTGGGGTACATTCCTTAACTCCGTGAATACGACCAATAATCAGGTCTGCAATAGGATTTGGAAGAAGACACGCGTGGACATCTCCCGTATAGAAGGGAGTAGAAATATGTATTATGGCAGTAGGATATTTTTCCAAAGTGCCACCAAATGTAACACATTTGATGACCTTTCCTGTAGCACAGGATGGATTTACAAGCGATTGTTTAACGCCAATAGTAGTACATCCAGAATCAAAAAGGACTGAGACTGGATTACTATTTACAAGACCCTTATGTAAGATAAGAGAACCTCTCCCGTCATGCGCAACTGATGCAGCAGGAAGAGCGGGAAGAGTGTGACCACAGCTTAGAGTAGTAACGGTAGTCGGTTCAAACAGAGTACTGCATTGGGAACAATTAGTTGCTCTACCAAAGTCAAAGGCGGAACATGAGTTAGCACTAGAGATTTTATTATCATCACCTTGTTTACATGCCCCCTGAGACTCTTGCTGTACAGAATTTGTCTGTTGATATCTCTGTTCTCTATGTTGCGACCTACCGCGACCATTATTGCCTCTGCAATTATCATTAAACTCTCTATTGTAATTGTTATCCTGTTTTGGATTCCAGTTTCCATAACTGTTATTATCATCTCTATATTGTTGAGAACCTCTATTATTTTGGTTTTGAGGTCTCCGTGAAAAATAGTTTCCTCTATACTGACTCTTTTTGTTAAAATGTCTATAATTATTGGGAGTAGTATACCGTGCAGGATTAGGTTGTCTCCAGTTCTGTAAAGAAGAATCACCCTGAAATTGATTGCTATGATCCTGAGCATAATTACGGTTACTCCTCTTATTAAAGTTTTGTTGGCTACCCTGAAATTTACGAATGAAATTTGGGCCATAGGGTGCTGCCGAAGCAACTGGCAGACCTTCTTTTACTTTAGAGTTGCTAATGGTTACATGAGGATGCGCAGTAATATACTGGCAACAGTATTCTTCCATTTCTTTTATGTTTTTAGGCTTACGCTCATGAAGAAAAGCAAGAAAAGATTCATTGACAGAAGACATTATTTTGTCTCTTAGCAGTGCTTCATACATATTTTCTATCTTAGACAATTCAACCCAACGTCTAAAAGTAATACGTATCTTTGATATGAATTCAGAGAATTCTACTCCAGTTTCAGGCAACATATTTTTTAATTGAAGACGATAGCTGTCTTCGTTACGTTGGTATTTCTTTAACAAGATAGCCCTGACAATCTCATAATTTTCTTTATCAGGTTCATCTACCATACCTAACATAGTCAAAGCATCACCTTTAAGTATTTTGGACAAATGAAACACGTACAGTGATTTATCCAAGTTATGTATTTTACATGAACGTTCAAATCTCTCTAGATAAAACGTTATATCATCAATGGAAGCATTGAATGCTGGTAGATTAAGCTTGAAATCAACAGCATTAGACTTATTAGAAGATGACCCCTTATTTGGATCATTAGCATTACCCATGTTCATCAACTTTAACTTTTCTAACTCCAAAGCTAAAAGTTTTTCTTCATGCTCCATTTTTGCTTTTCTCTCATCAGCCTCTCTTTGTAACTTTTTTTCTTCAGCCTCAGCTTGAAGCCTCTTATTTTCAGACTCTATTTCTAGTCTTTTATTCTCAGCTTCTCTTTCAAGTCTTTTATCTTCAGCTTCTCTTTCAAGTCTTTTATCTTCAGCTTTTGCTTCTGCTTCTCTTTTTTGTTTTTCCATTTCCATTTGGAATCTTTTTTCATCCACCTGCATCTGCAGTTTTAAATTCTCAGCCTCTATTTTCTTTTGTTCAGTTTGTTCTTTCATTCTCTTTTCTTCCGACTTCAATGCCTTGGCATATTGAACAGTCGCAAATTCTTCTAACTTATCACCAGTCTTCCCAAGCGATTTACCCTGCTCAATGAAGTGCTCAAATGTAGACATGTTGTCTAAAATCTGAGTCCAAAACCTGAAATAATTAATTACCTTATTTCAAACTTAATAATAACAAGTCTTGAATCAGCACTTGTTTACTCCCAACACCATATTATCATCCCAATCTCTGTGGGAAACAAGTCTTAAATCAAAGACCTTGTGTATAGACCTTTTTGAAATATCATCAATCAACTCTTGATCATAGGTGCACTTCCCATTCAATAGTGCACAATACTATTCATCATTTATTTATCATCAGTATAGTAGTAGTGCATCAGCATAATCCATTATCCAATCTGAATTAATTACCATAAGTAATATTATTCATCATTTATTTATCATCAGTGTAGTATTAGTGCATCAGCATAATCCATTATCAAATGTAAATTAACTACTATAAGTGTAACCAATGACTATGTAAACACAATCACAATGTAAACAATAACAATGTAAACATTAACAATGTAAACAATACAATGTAAACAATAACAAAGATTTAGCAACAATACAAAAACATTCGCAGAAATCAACAAAAAATAAAGCGAAAATTAAAGGAATATCACAAAAAATGTGATGATATCTGCGACAATATGATACAAATACAAGACACCACAGTGTATAAATATAAATGGTGTATAAAATTAAACAATAGAAAAGGGGAGATCTACAAGTACAAACAAATCAAAACAAAACTAAAGAATGCGAATAAATAACGAAAACAACACTAACACATGTCGTCACAGCTAATATAAATAGCAACAGAAGTCGCTTAGCAAATTTCGCTATAGGAAATTTGCCTACCCTACAGAACACTCTCAATAGAAGACCTCTATGACGTGGTATGATCTATAGGAGTCGCCACCCATCCAGACCCGCAGAAACATAAACATTTAAATATAAATATACAAATAACAAATAAACATATAACATGTAAACAAAAGAATCAGAAATATAGAAGACTCAGTAGAAGTATAAGGGCACAGTTCACGAACAAACAGGCCACTTAACTTATGGAACTCCAATCGTCAGTACAGCAAAATACAGGTGGTAATCAGCATTCTAAGATCGAAGATCCAACGTTGATCACACATCTGAACTTGCATCAAATAGCTAAGACGATGGTTGAGACTTGAGCTTCTAAACGGTACAGGCTGTGTACAGGTAGTGTAGTTACGGCACTTGACCTTCTTATCCAACAGTAAATTGCTTCAATCGGTACTTGGCCTTCTCAGTAAAGAACCCGTAGCAACCAGAACTTGGCCTTCTCAACAACTACAGCAACCTGGAACCTTGATAGCAGCAACTTGTGTTATCCGGCAATATATGTACCAACGCCGGGTACTGTCAAACTTCTTGACTTCAGGCAAAAAGCTGCAATTTCGACATTTACCGGGCAACGCCGAGTAGTCTCAGAATTCTTTATGTTGATGTCTTGAAAAATGTTGAAATGTTGATATCTTGTAGAATGAAGTGGGTAAGGGATCCCGTGTATGCTGGTACCAGACCAAACCAGCTTATGGCCACCAAATGTTGCGTAGCAAAATGTGTTGCGTATAAATGTTACGTGGATGATTTTACATTTGCCACACAATGTTGAGGGTGTTAGATTTCATCTTCTTGCCAAAGGTATGATAATACTGGCACTTGCAGAGTAGTGTATCACCCTCAGACACCAGGGATGATGAGGCAGAGTGATATGGTGTCTTTGGTCCGGTTTAAGTGTGTGACGTAAGGATAGAGTCAGATAGCTACAGTATCATACATGGACGTCACATCAGATCATAACGTGTAAAGTCAATAAAGCTTTTAACAGCAGTGATGTTTTGGTAATATATATATTGGGTACACCACAATGACAAGGTGCAGGGACATCATTATGCAGAAACATCACAGGTATGGTACAACAGTCATCATTTCACTGACGTAGTCAGTACAACAAGGAACATCAGACAGCATCATGATAATGGTGAATCGATATGCATGTTATGACATCATAATCAGCCGTAAATGTAGTCAGGCAGGAAACTTCCTCCCTTTCCATAATAGCCGGAAGGTATTAAATAGGAGATTAAATCCACTCTCCTTTACTTGACTTCAGCAAGACAGGCATGTCTTCTGACGTCATCAAAAAATCCTCAAAATTCCTTTAGTTACCAAAGATATCAAATCTCGAACAAGCAGCAGAGTTCAACAAGTAACTAGTCCTTAGGACATGCATCAACCGATGCATAGCAGCGAACGTGATTCGTGAGCTGAGAGAACTTCTCACAGCGTAGACTCTACCACAAGCAGGCTACGAAAAATGTCAACATCAAAAGATGGCGAAATGTTATTCAAAAGTAATTACCTTTGCTTCAGGAAATAAACCACATAACTCACAGGCCTCCAGGCACTTAGAATCACAACAGAGATATATCATCTCAAAAGGAACAACAATATGTAGAGGACTCTCTTTTTCCTGAATAGAATAAGCACGGATGCTAGCAAAATTGCGTCCTGCTCTCAAACGAATCTGCCACGGACTGCCACGGACTGCGGGCGGAAATCCCGTTCAGACCACAACCAAACTTTAGACATGCGCAGAAACGTGCGATTCGAGTACAGCTCAGATAATATACGAAGATAGTACCTTCTCGAACAATGCCTTAAAAGGATAGGAATCGAAACATTGCAAGTTGCCAAATGCTTATCAAGAGAAGTGGGCCCGAGCGCTCCAAACATGGACATGACTTAAAATCGCTCCATATATGGACTTGACTTAAGACCGCTCAAACACAACTTATCGGCAACCCACGCCAACAAGAAAAGCGAACTACTTACAATAAAAAGTGACTATAATTTTCTCAAGTTATTTCCCTTTGCATAAGAAAAATATAAAGTACACAGAATAAGTTGCGACATTCTTGCGCAACAGCGTATGTCCACTCCTTCGGTTTGTACTTTTCTTCAATCATTTCTTGAGCCAAAGTTTTTAGTCGTTGAGGGGTCTGGTGGCCTTTCTTTTTTATTTCAGGGACTTCTGTGATGATAGATATATTTCCATGGCAGTCGTCTGGCTCCTCGTAATCAATTAACATTTCAATCTCAGTAGACTGGTTTGGGAGGAGGTCTTCATGGCATCGATGCAGATGTTTAGAGATGTTTAAGAAGCTGGTTCTTTTCAGCCTGTTCTTTGTCAAACTTAGGAGTTTGGCATGCATTGGATGACTTGGCATTCATAGAAGCTTCTCACTGTGAGTGAATACCTTTTCCTCACGTCTGTCATCAAGAGAACGGATGTTGGTGTATCTCTCCATTGCCTGGATTGGAGAAGTCTTCATCCCTCCAGTGATTAATCTAAGGCCTGAATTTTGCACTTTCCCTAGACGTTCTGTGTTTGTTTTAGATGCCGTGGCCCAGGCTGACATGCCATATTCAAGTACAGGTCTGACTGTGCCTGTATAGACTTTTTTAAGTATTTTGGTATTTGCCCCCGACTTATGCCAGCCAGTTTCTTCATAATAGAGATCTTTCTTATTGCTCTCTGTTCTACTGCTTTTATGTGCGGCTTCCAGGTGAGTCTCTTATCCAACTTGACTCCCAGATGAGAGAACTCAGTGCTGCCATAACAAAAACTAAAGATAATGAAAGCTCCAGGAAAAGATGGCATCACAAATGATATGATCAAGAACCTTGGACCTGTAGCCAGGCACAAGCTCCTCCTAATCTTTAACCAATCATGGAGTACTGGAAAATTTCCAGATCGATGGCGAGAAGCAATCATTGTTCCCATCAGAAAGAAACAAAAGGAGAAAACAAGCAAGTCCAGCTACCGACCAGTTAGCCTACTGAGCTGTCTGGGTAAGGTAATGGAAAGAATGGGGAACTCAAGATTACTGAAACATTTGGAAAAATACCATCTGCTTGATAACACACAGTCAGCATTCAGGAAAAATCGCAGCACCGAAGACCAGCTAGTATATCTAGCCCATGAAGTAGAAAATGCCTTTGAGGAGAAAAAGAAAGTACTGGCGGTTTTTGTAGACTTGACAAAAGCCTTCGATAAGGTATGGAAAGAAGGACTCCTCTTTAAGATGCTCAACAACAAAATTGAAGGGAGAATGTTCAGCTGGATATGGGACTTTCTCCGATACCGCACAGCAAGAGTAAAACTTGACGGGAAACTGAGCCATCGCATCACTCTACAACAGGGTGTGCCACAAGGAAGAGTTATCTCCCCCACACTTTTTATCAGATATATATAAATGATATTGCAGAGAAACTGTCCGGGCATATCTCCAGGGCTCTTCATGCTGACGATTTTGCGCTAAATACCATCGGTAAATGGGCATCAGATTGGGGAGTACAGATAAACCTCTCCAAGACAGTAGCAACCTGCTTCTCTCTGTCAAATTGCCGAGAAATGATCAAACTGCAACTAAATGGAAGTGAGCTTCCAATCGAGGACAAAACCCCAGTAACTCCTCATAAAAAACTCAAATATTCCATAGAAAAGAAGAATGGGATCCGTTAAAAATAAAAATACAGTAACTCCATGACAATAAGGACCCCAGTGATAGCTGAGAAATGGCTCTGTGCAGGACATGACAATAAGGACCCCAGTGATAGCTGAGAAATGGCTCTGTGCAGGACATGACAATAAGGACCCCAGTGATAGCTGAGAAATGGCTCTGTGCAGGACATGACAGTAAGGACCCCAGTGATAGCTGAGAAATGGCTCTGTGCAGGACATGACAATAAGGACCCCAGTGATAGCTGAGAAATGGCTCTGTGCAGGACATGACAATAAGGACCCCAGTGATAGCTGAGAAATGGCTCTGTGCAGGACATGACAATAAGGACCCCAGTGATAGCTGAGAAATGGCTCTGTGCAGGACATGACAATAAGGACCCCAGTGATAGCTGAGAAATGGCTCTGTGCAGGACATGACAATAAGGACCCCAGTGATAGCTGAGAAATGGCTCTGTGCAGGACATGACAATTCCTTGAGAGAGCCCAGAACCAGAGTACAGTATTTTAGCTCTGCTTATTTGGAAAGCCCCCTTGGATGGCAGAGAATGCACAGTATGCCACGAGCTTCTTACTTGTAGCTTGGGACCAGATGTGAGAATCCATTAAATGCTAGTCAAGCTGGGGGAACTGGAGCTCATGACATGAACTAATCATGTTTCACAATGGCAGAAAAGCCACAGGAAAAGTTTAGATCTTCAGTGTAAATAATACCAAGGAGACTTGAACTTGGCATTGGCAGCATACAAGCGAGAAGCTCGGCAGCCCTAGTCAAACAACAACAGGAACAGTAAGAGCACCGCGAGACCTTCACCTTTCCTGCCATATATCCTCCAACTACTGTTTATACATTTTTGTTCTTGTTAAATACTGTTTGACTCTCTTATGCTTTTCCATAAGTCTGTATATTTTTAACATATATTCTATGTTTGTGGATGAATTTGTAGCCTGTAAATAATTTAATATTGTGATTTTCTGCTCTTGGCTGTCTGTTGGCGCGCTGTTAGTTAAACCTGCTGGACCAAACAACCTTTTGGTGATCGGTCAAATTCAGACCATTGACACTGTAGAATTGTTTGTGCAGCATACTTCAAATGTAAATTATGGAGAGATAAATAGTCAGGTAATTAATTTTGATTATAAACGTACACTACCTGTACTGTACAGTGCGCATGAGAAAAACATGCTACTGAGAAGTACATCATGTAGCATTGTATTCAACTTGTGCACGTATTTAATGTGAACTTGTCACAGAAAAAGGACATCACTGGAATTTTTAGTGGCATACTTCAAATAATGAATAATTGAAAGATGAACTGAAAAATCAATGATTATAGTCATATGTTCACCACTTGTACTATACAGTGTCATTCATTCATAACCCTCCACTCCCAAAGGAGCATAGGCCTTCAACAAACACATGCCAAGTCCTCCTGTCACGTGCCATCATCTCAAGTTCTTTCCATGTTCTCCTCATCATTTTCACCTCTGTTTCCAACTCTCTTCTCCATGACTTGCGCCACTTTCCCTTGTTCGTTTAATGTCCGAACATTCCAGGTGCCAAATCTGGAAGTTCTCCTAGAAGAAAGAAGGTTAGTCAGCAACACAGACTCCTTTCGGCTTTCTCTGTGTTGCATCATATGCCTCCCCACGAGAGGACCTTCCCCTGTCTTGGATGGCTGTGTTTTATTTTCTTTATTTGATTTGTCCATATTTGTTGAAGTTTTTTGTGGTTTAAATTTTTTACAGGATGGGGTAACCGGCCCCATGCCCAACCCTCCTTAGTCGCTTTCTACGACATGCTTGGCAGGGGACAGTGTTACTATTCTTTGCTCCCCTTTCGGGCCCCGGTAACACACGGGTGACTATACAGTGTACATGAGCATTAATTTCTGCCGAGAAATACAATAAAAAGTATTGTAAAAACTGTATACTGTAAATAATGATGTGTAAAATACTGTGTTGAAATAATATAATGATGTATGTGTATGAATGTGGGCTTGCTGAACAATGAGAATACTGATACATATAACATTATACACATGTAATGTCATTATCTTCATTTGTCCAAATATTTCTGTCATACACTCTATCATTCACATATTATTGTTTTCCAGCAACAGATTTGCACATTAACAGAGAAGTTTGCAACAAATACATTTTTATTTACAATTTTAGTTGTGAAGTTGTGTTTCAAGAACGCCTGTCTGTCTTTAAATCTTGGTAATTGTTTAATCTGTAAAATGTATCATATACTCAATCTTTCGTGCATTATTGATTTCAGTGAGATATTTGCTAATTCAGTATAGAGACATTTGCAATCAATGAGTTTTTAATTGACAATTGTAATCATGAAATTATGTTTCAAATAGCAGCACCTGTTTGTTCTTAAATCTTGAAAATTGTGTAATGTGTTAAAGCTGTCTGAGCATGCTCATTTCAAAATGACTTTGAGTTATGATCCAATATGTGGAGTATTTTTCTAATTCGTCCTGCGGTATCATTCATTCTGAACACAATCCTGATTTACACGTAAAGAAAAGTAGAGAGAAAATGAATGAGTGAGAGAAACTAAAATATTGAAATCTGATGCCTTAACAATATTCTATCTACCTTCACAAGTAAGACATTTCCAGTCATAGTACTGTCATACAAAACAATAAATAAAAATAATACAAACTATGAAATCTGGTAGCTAAACAATGTTTTCTCTCTTGTAGTATGACAAAACTTTTCTGTTTTTGTTATGATAATCTCATAAAATTGACTGCCCTATGTTAAAAGAAAGTACTGCAGCATAAAATTTGGTGTAGATAATCCGTCTCCTTGTGATATTTTGGTAATTTTAAACTGAATCTGTTCCTTTACATTTTGAGAAAGTTAATAAATAAAAGCACAACCTCTGTCACACATTTAATGATATTATTATGTTGTTTTCTAAAGTCTATTACATAGTTAAATATTATAAAGTAATAACAATCTACACATAGATAGTGAGCAAACAGCCATGTGCTGTTCATAGCTCTTACATTGTGACAAGAAATGTTCTATGTAGTCTTGATAACATTCTGCAAAGTAATGTTCTTCTATTCTGAAATAACCTGTTCCCAGCTGCAATCTAGGATGTTCTTATTACTGGGAATTTCTAATTCCCTAGATGTTTGACATTTTCCTGTTGGAGCCTTGAACATCTTATATACATGTCTTCCTTTAAGATTTTTATCCTGCTCTGCCGCCCATTCATCTGTTATTATTCCTTTTATTAGGCTTTTAATCTGTGATTTACTTATTCCTCACAACCAGCAGAAGACAAAAGTATGTACCAAAAATAATACCAGGAAAAAAAAGCAGTCAGTTATGACTGAAGGAGCTACCACTACTACTACCCACCAGTCACTAGATATTCACTTTTATTAACGGATGATTCTCTTTTGGCACTTGCCTTTTGTCCATAGAAAATATCTGTTGGGATGCATGTAACAGCACCTTGACATTTGTCACTTTGTCCTTCCACAAAATACCAAGGATATTGTTTAAACACTGAAGACAGATAGGGTTGAGCCTTCTTTCTTGCTAAGCATAGGTTGTCCATGCCTCTCTGTCATGTAAAAGCATGTTGGTGAAGTAGGCATTGTATACACAGCTTTGGTGCATGGTAGAAAAAGTGAAGGTCTAGTGCAAGGGTATCTAACCTATGTCCTGCGTGTGCCGACTTCAGGCCCGCCAAGGGGTTCAGTACAGCTCACAAATCATTTTTTAAAATTCCACTCAAAGCAGACAAATACTAGCACTCAAAACAGTTTATAAAAATTCCAACTAGAGCATAGAAATATTAGATCTATTTACATTTTTAAAACCAAATGTGGTGTCATCAAGTTTGAGTAATAAACAGAACACTGACAGTGAACATCATGGTTTCAAAACTAGCTGGACAGAGGCTTTCTTTATTGTTGAGCACACAGTGGATGTGTTTTATGTCTAATATGTCAAAAAACAATAGTGGTATTCAATGAACACATCTGTAGACTCTGTAGCATGAAACAGTTGACTCAGTATAATGGCAACATCAGTCAAGTTAGAGTTGATTGCGTCAGTGGCAACATCAGTCAAGTTAGAGCTGATTACATCAGTGGCCATATCAGTCAAGTTAGAACTGATTACATCAATGGCCACATCAGTCAAGTTAGAGCTGATTACATCAGTGGCCACATCAGTCAAGTTAGAGTTGATTGCATCAGTGGCCACATCAGTCAAGTTAGAGTTAATTGCATCAATTCTCTCTGACAAAAAGTATTGCACAGCAATCATTTTAAAAGTATCAGATTCAGAAGCAGCAGACAAGTTAAGTTTTTATATTACTATAACCAGCAAACGCCTTGGAGGTCATTAGGACATTCCAGTGATCTCACCATTACAAGATATAATCACGCAATGAGGGTGTCATTCATTTAGCAGAGTTCTTTTATAATGAATTGAATTGTCCAGTTCCTAATCATGTGTGAAATAGTTTTATAAATATATTTATTTAATGCTTTTTTCAGGTTTTTTTCTTTTTGTTCAAGGTAAAATTGTCAAAAATGGATCAAAATGGTGAAACATTACGGATAAAAGAGGAGCTAAATTATGAGGTATGTCAGTTTACGTGTAATTATTTATAGGCTATCAAATTATTGTAGAATTAATTGACCATATTCAGTGAAAAAATATGCTTGAAAAATGTCAGCAGTTAATAGTGTTAGTTTTTATTTCCACATATATAGCAAAACATCATGGTGAAAAGCAGGTCTGATTCTTCAGTAAATTATATTGCTTTCAGACCAGTGTCAAACCAGTTCATTTGTTATTGTTGATCAGAATTGACCTCACTGCACTCAGGACAAACCCTTAGGTGCTCAGTCTCCCTCAACAAATGTCCAAGAGTATGAATGCTAACTGTACCTGTAGCACACTGGTTATATATATGACGGATGCATCCTCTTTCACGTCCATCTCTGCTAGTCCCACGTTTGATGCCAAACTCCAAGTCTCAGCCTTGTTGATTCATCCATTGCAGTGTCATGATCTAGCACGTGATCATTAATTACTCTTAGTATCTCTCCCTTATCCATATCCAGTGTCCCTACTATGGGTGCTCTCAAGGCCAGTCTGTCAGCTGTCTCATTGCCACGTACCACTGCATGACCAGGACAGTAGATCCACACCAGTTCTTGGAGACTTGAGGATTCGATTAAATCAGTTCATTTGCTTTGTCTAATTCTGTTGATTTTCATTCTCCTTTGTGTTTCTTTCACCATAATGCTTCACCTTGCTGGGCCTGTCACAGTTTCACTAAAAAAAAATCTTTAGCCGGCACTTTTCAGGATTCTTTTATGACTACCATAGTGGCTTGAGAGGAATGCTCAAACTTGACTTAGCAATAACCTTTCTATTGCTGTTACAGACTCCTGAAGTGTGCACGTTGTGCCAATATTGGTTTGGTTTGATTTTAAGGACTATCTTCATTGCATACAGACTACTCCATTAGTGCTCCGATCTCCTCCCTTAGTTCACACAAGGAGGATCTTAGCACAGTGTACAAACTCCATAGCACCAGTGAGAATCCCAATGTGTGTATATAGGAATCACACATTCTATAAATATTATTGTTCTGGGTAAATTTCTAATTTTTAAATTTTGCAAGGGCAGCGGCCTTACAGCCTACTCTTTACAATTTCCAGCTGCCATGGGATTTTTAACGTGCGCAACTTGTACACGGGACCTCCTATTTTTTCACCCTTATCTGAGAAAGTTAGGCATCCGATCTCACTACCCATGAGACCAGGGAGGAGTATGACATCATGTGGACCACTGGTTCTGAAAAAAAAGTTTCCGTAAAATATATTCCCTCAACTGGGAATCAAACCTGGTACCTCTAGAACTCAAGGCGGACGCCGTGTCCCTTTGCTGATATTAAGAAAAATAAATTCATTATTCTATTAAAATTTTAAAGACTATATAAACCACTTCTTCTTTTCAGTTCACTGGAAATGTGCAATCAAAGACCATGTACCTGGGTAAAATAATAAAACAAGAAATGAAACCAGAATATGAAGTACGTCCATTGTTTTGTTCTAAATTAATGTTAAAAGCCTACACTTTTTTTTATAGTAAGAAGGAACATAGCTGTGAAAAGTTTAACATTAATTTTGTACATCTACTACCTAATGCAAGCATTGTTATGTTATCATCTTTGTACAGATGCCTCCTAGTGTTTTGTTGTTCATTGGGCAGCAAGAGATGTTATTAATATATTGCAAGTCTTCTTCTTCTTCTTCTTGCGATCGCATCTTTGATGATTACACCGTCAGACGAGTTCTCATGATGAATTCGACTGTTGTTTGAAGTTCCTCTTTAACTCCATATAGCTTTGAGTTTAGTGTTGAGTCATTGGGCCAGTATATCTTTCTTAACTGGTCATACAGAGGACAGTCCTGTAGAACATGATCAGCAGTTTGTTCGTTTAATCCACATGTGCACAGTGGTGAAGCAGACAATCGTAGCTTGTGCATGTGTTTATTCAGTTTGTTATGCCCTGTCCTGAGTCGAAAAATAGTTATCTGTCCCTGCCGGTCAAGAGTGTGATAGTCGTCTTTGGGTTGGTTCTGTTCTCTTCTGATAGTCTGGATAGCTCTCTTTTTCTCAAAGTATGTGACTTCATTATCTTCTTGTTAACATTCTCCTCCCTTTTTTGCAAGTTTATCTGCCTTTTCATTTCCGGGTACACCACAATGAGATGGTACCCACTGAAGTATGGTTCTCTTTTTGGCAGCTACCTTGTTTAGTTCATTTCTCAGATGCGGGAGTTTACCACCATTGAGAGCTTGCAGGACAGACAGTGCATCTGTGAGGATGACTACCTGGTGGCAGTCAGAGTTGGTGTTATAAATCATATTTGCAGCTTGCTCTAGAGCTTGAACCTCAGCTGTATAGTTGGAACAGAATTTACCAGTGGGAATGTGCCTAGTCTCATAGTGGTTGTCAGGATATGAGATAAAGATACCGGCACCTCCATTCCTAACAGCATTAGTTGCTGATCCATCTGTATAGGCATGTATCCATGATTGATCGGGATAGCTTTCTTGGATCATACTCAATGTAGCAGTTCGTTTTTGCAGATCATTATACTCACATCCACTTGTGAGACCACTGACTGATGTATTAATTTGGAGGGCACTGCTGGCCTGCTCCCATGGTACAGGGTATAGGGTGGGCTTCAGTGGTGTTGTCTTCATGGATAGGTCTTCTTGATGCTGTCTTATAAGTCTTTTCCCCCCGATGCACAAAGCTGCTACGCTTTAGACGTCCCAATGCCAGATCATCTAGTCTTGCCTTCATTGGGTGCATTTGCATACTGTTGTACTTTTCCATCTGGATCATGGTTTTTGTGTCTCTTCTATGGGACAATGTCTGTAATCCAGCAACCTTCTGCATCTCTGTTATTGGTGTAGTTTTCATGGCTCCTGTAATGAGCCTGAGAGCTTGATTTTGCACCTTGTCCAAAGACTGCAGATGTGAGTTAGCAGCTGATGACCATGCTGCTGAGCTAAACTCTAAGTGTGGTCTTATTACTCCATTATAAATCTTCTTTAGATTTCGTTCATTTGCTCCCCAGTTGGTACCTGCTAATTTTCTGAGTATGCCTAGTCGTCTTCGGGCCTTTCCTTCTTTATTTTCAATATGCTTATTCCATGTAAGCCTTTGGTCAAATGTCACCCCAAGATAGGTGGGGTAGCTTTCTTCCTTGATCACGGTTGTCCCTAGGTGTATGTTAGCTGATTTGTCCTTGGGGGCGAGGGAGAACAGTGTTGTGGAGGTTTTGTCTGTGTTTATTGTGATAAGCCATTTCTCTGCCCATGACACTAGCATGTCTGCTGCCCGCTGCATTCTATAATTTGCTGTGGTGACGTTTTCCTCAGCGCACCAGAGTACTAGGTCATCTGCATATAAGGCAGCTTTAACTCCTGCAGGGAGATCTTTCACCAGGTCATTGATGTAAACAAGGAAGAGTGTTGGGGAATTTACTCCTCCTTGAGGTACCCCCTGATGGAGCAACACTTTTCTGCTCTGCAGACCGTCAAGAGTGACTCTAGTTCTCCTGTTATGCAAGTATGACTGGATCCATTTCATCATGTTGCCTTGGATTCCACTTCTCCTAAGTTTTGCAATGAGGCCATCTTTCCAAACCTTGTCAAAGGCCTGCTTGAAGTCGACCCAGATCGTTAGGACCTTTTTCTTCTCCTGGAAGGCATCTTCTATTGCTTGAGACAAGTAAGTAACTTGGTCTTCTATACTGTAGCATTCTCTAAATCCAGCTTGTTCCGGCACCAGGATCTGCTCAGACTCTAAATACCATTTCAATCTGTGGTTGACTATTCGCTCCATAGTCTTCCCAACACAGCTTGTGAGACTGATTGGCCGGTAACTTGCAGCCTCGGTCTTCCCTTTCCCTTTCTTTAGTATGGGTATTGTGATGGCTTCTCTCCATACTTGGGGTACCGTTCCTTTCAACCAGCTGTGGTTGAATATCTCAAGCAGTTTTGTCTTTGCTGCTGAGCTCAGATTTACTAGCATTTCATTGCTGATTTTGTCTGGGCCGGGTGACTTTTGAAACTTAAGCTTGGAAATAGCCTTCTGTAGTTCTCCTAGTGTGATGGGTTCCCTCATTGGGGCAGGAGTATCTGTCTGTCCCATGGTTGCCAGTATTTCTTTTCTTATCTCTCTCTGATGATCTATGTTAATGGGTAAGTTGCTTTCTGAACTGTATCTTCTAGCAAACAAGTCTGCAGCTTGTTTTCCTCTGAAAAGTTTGCCACCTTCATCCAATGTGATAGTCTGCCTAGGTGAGGAACGCTCTTCATTTAGAGACTTGACTAATCTCCAAAGTTTGCTGCCGTCTTTCTCAAGGTTCAGCGATGCCGTTTTAGTTCTCCAGCTTTTCCGTTTTTCTTCTAGCTTTGTTCTCTGAAACTCTGCTACAGCCTTTTTCCATTTGTTGTGAGTTTCAAGTGAAGGCTGAGACTCTGCATCCTTTCTAGCCCTGTCCATAGCTTCCTGATGTTCTTGGAGTGTGCTGGACCAGTATGGTATGTAGTTACGCCGGCATCCTTTGGGAATGGTTTCTTTTGCAGCTTGTAGTATGCATCTGTTGAAGTCTTTTACCACTTCATTAATGTCTCTGTTCTGTACCTTGAGGGTAGACAGCAGCGTGTTCACCTGATGCCTGAATAAACCCCAGTTGGCTTTTTTGTAGTTCCATCTTGTAATGGCTGGGCCTGTACTGAGAGTTGCACTCTGGACAGTAAGGAAGATTGGGCGATGGTCGCTTCCCCCTAGTTGGTCTCCTACTTCTCTACTAATCGATCCAGCTATATCTGGTGTGGAGAAGGCAAGATCTGGTGTTGAAGTTGTGTGCCATCCTCTGGAGTAGAAGGTAGGAGTATCTGTGGCATTATTGACTAGGATTAGGGAGTGATCATCTTGCCAAGTTTCAATCTCTTCACCTCTGTGATCCAGATGGTTATAGCCCCAGCTCTGGGAGTGGCTATTAAAGTCTCCAACTGCTATAAAGTTGGTGGCTGGTACCTGTATAGAGCTGAGACTCAGGGATTTGTTGTTCGGACAGTAATAGTTCAGGAGTTCTATTTCCATCTTGTCTACCTTTATCTGCAACAGGTGATATTCTGCTCCATCCATGAAGGTTTTCCTTTCGTGTGCAGGAATGTTATTCCTTACAAGAGTAAATACTCCTCCTTTTCGTCTATCTTTTCTGTCGGATCTGAAGCATTGATATCCCCTTATTTTAAAGGTTTGATCTGCTTTCAAGTGAGTCTCTTGGATACAGCAAACACTGACTTGCTTCTCATACAAGATGTTTTCCAGCTCTGTCTTTTTGCTGTATCCAGCCTGCTTGCTGTTCACTCCCTCTGCATTCCAGTGCATCATGACAAGTGGCACTCTGGGTTTCTCTTTTTCTGTTTTGTTTTGGTCAGTAGTTCTCCTCCGCCGTCTGCTGACTCCACAAGACGGTCTAGAGGGTCCTCCAGTAGCTGAGGGTGGGCTCTGTCGAGGCTCAGAGCCCGGCACTGCACCTGCCTGGTGGAGCTCCACAGGGCGAGCACCAGTACGAGATTTATTTGACGGTGTACTCTCCATAGAAAAAAAAAAAGCGAGTTGCGTGATACTGTGGTTTCCGGTGCGCCTTCTGGCCCAGTATCTATGACTTTAGCACCTGTTCAACGGGAGAGTGGGCTCATCCCTAATCTGTTTATGTTCCCAGTAGTAGACTATTCGCAAGCAGCCTGGGGGTGTCACTGCTCTGCGCTGACCTTGTTTACCGAGGCGGCGTCCGAGCTCATATGGTGAAAATATGGTTGCGTTATCTTCAAAATAGCCCTGTCTTTCCCATGGCTTTTCTGCCATCCTGCAACTTTGAGTTAGGGAGTTCTGAGCTCCAGTCTCTTTCCCAGGCATTTTATCCTGGCCTGGCTTGCATACAGAGGACCCCACTTCTGGTTCTAAGTTAGCAGTTGGGGATAGGTGGGGTAGCACACTGTGCATTCCTTGTCATCCAGGGGGCTCTCTAACTATGCAGAGCTTGCACAATGCTGTGCTCTGGTTCTGGGCTCTCCCAAGGAATCCTCACGTCCTGCACAGAGCCACTTCCAGATACCCACCACCTGCCAACCCTCCATTGTAGAAATCTCCTGCTTGCGGCCATCCAGTCAAGAGCCAGTATTAAGTCTGGTGCCCAAGTGATCCCCCCAAGCTCAGTGTGCAATGCTGGGTTCTCATCATGCTGCAACACAGGGGGGATTGTGATGCTCAGCCATCTCTCTCAACTCTGCACCGATAAGTGACATCGGGGACTTAACTGTGCCTCAGTACTGGGAGGCCCCGTTTCCGGGTACACCACACACAGCCAATTGAGGCAACGGTCGCCGTGGGCGTGTCTTCAGTGGGGAAGTTGTGGAGTCTTCCTGTCCATGTTCTTGCACATCCTAACACTGCCCGCAAGACATCGGAGGTTTGGAGAGTGGCCTTCTCTGTAATTGGAGATGAATTGTATTAATGAATATATTGTTATGCCATGAACCGTGATGTGCCATGTAATAAATATGTCAGATGGACTCAGAAGAAAACCGGAATTATCAACTGATTTACTTGATTGACCCTCAAGTTGGCGAACTTATCGAACGCCTTTGTTTTCATTCTATGGTTTGTTTAAGCACGATATTGCTCATTCAGGAACACTAATATTGATGAACTTATAGACGGGGTTCAGAAGGAAGAAAACGATGACACCCAATTTATTAATGAAATACCCTGCTTCAATAAATATACACCTTCAACAGATGGTGGCCGTAAACGGACCCTTAACAGTGGTGGCCAGCATGGTTGCTGAAGAATTAAAGAAATAATATTCATCAGTTCAAGTCAAAATATTACAGTATCATGAACGGTGGTTTTCGAATTTCCTTACAAGCAAACGGCGTACGATTGTGCAAAGTTCAAGACGCATGCACACTGATATTCATTTTACGTCATACTTAGGTGCAACATGAAGACGTGACCGTTGGTGATCTCCTTTTTTTCATTTATTTTTACGCTCTTCACGGGAAGATAGCACTATATTAAAATGAATGTCCTTTTCAGGGCGAACGCAGCCGTCGGAATACACTAAAATGGTTCGTACCAAGCCACAAGCGAAAAAGAGGAAAATCTATAGAAGCCCTCAAACACTTGTCAGCAAACAAGAATCTGCAAAGAACAAAGAGAGTCAGCCGGAGAGCATGATTACTCCAACTACTAGCGTCGGGGCCGGTCCTTCTCAGAATCCGAACAACGCAACCATTGACATGACCGATGAGCAACCCAAAGCTTCAAAGGCAGAGGACAACCAGTTTCCAAAGCCTGGCAAGGTAACATCACCGATAAAACAAGATGTCGAGGCGGCGGCTCCTTTGTGCAGTGACCAGACAACAGCTGCAAAACACGGCCACAAAACTTCGAAGACAGAAGATAACAATGCTTTGAAGCCCGTCAAAGTAAAACCACCACCAAAACAAGATGTCATAGTCGAACCTCCATCATGCAGCGACCAGGCAACTTCGGTAAAACGAGATCAGAGGCAGACAACCAGCCAGAATGTGAACTGTCCCACAGACCACACACTCAAACTGAGACAGATGTCGGAACGTGCCAACTTCGTAAGCAAAAGAATGCCGTTTCTCACGTGGCACTACAGGAGAGGATCATTAAGATCACTCAGACGTCGGGAAGTGAAGCCTCGCTCAGGGCCTTACTCGACGACAAAGTGATCGGTATCCTTGAAGCAATAACGGGCAGGAGAAGTATATCTAAAGTTTCAAGACATGACAACAGAGTTATAATAGCTCTAAATAACACAGAGAAGAAAAACCAACTGATGATCGAACTAGAGTCCGGACACAAAGAAGTCCAGCTGCCCCACCAGATTAAAGCTACTGTGGAGATCTTCAAGAAGACCAAAAAGATAGTTGTAAGAGGGGTCGACAACAATAGATCTACACAAGAAGTCCACAGCCGCCTGCAAACAGAAAACAAGAATATCAAAATAACACAGGTAGAAAGACTGAAGACATGGGACAAGAAGGACACCAACCTGGTTATCCTAACTATTGAAGGGTCTTCAAGACCAAGTCAACTTAACCTAGATGATAGATGTCAAAAAACAGAAGAGTACATTCCTCCTGTTATGCAGTGCTCAAACTGCCAACAATTCTCGCACACTAAGAAAACATGCAGGAGAGAGACAGTTTGTCGATACTGTGCGGGAAGTCACTCTTACAATGAATGTCCTCATGCGAAAAATGATAACAACTATAAAGTGCGCAACTCCAACAGAACCTGCGCAAACTGTCTTGGGAACCACGGGGCAAGATACCGTGGCTGTCCGATCTTCTATGAGACAAAGGCCATTCTGAAGGAATCTATAACCAAAAACATCTCCTTCAGAGAAGCAAGACACTGAGTGGCTTCAGGTGGCATTGCTGACCAGGAACAACACACAAGAGCCCAGCTGGTAAAACTAACCACAGAGGTAAAAAAAAAAAAAAAAAACTCAAAGTCGAGAAGAACAGGCAGCACAACGAAGACTCAGATGCCATAAGAGATGAAGCAATAGGAGCCTTACAGAGCGCCCAGGCAATGCTACAGGACATGAAATCCATCAAACACCAAATAGAAGTCGACATCGCCAAACTTGCAGAGCTAAAGGAAGAGAACGAAGAAATCCTCAAAAGAATTGAAACAGAGAAAAGGATCGTCGAGGATATCCTTACAAAAAGCAACCAAAGTAGAGAAAAAAAAACAAAGAAACTAAAGACAAAATAATAACCGAAATCGTAGAGGAACGCCTTCCAAAAAGCAATCAATAAAGAGAAAGAAGAAAAGAAGCGGAAGACAAAATAATCACCGAAACCCTAAAGGACCTCTTACCAAATATAATAAAGACAGTCATGAACAACACACAGCCGAAACAGACAACAATGAGTAGGGACCAAACAGGCAGCTAGTGGTCCTTTTCAGGGCCAGTCATCTCCAGGACTAGGAACGTGATACCAGCAAAGACGATAACACCCTATATACCCCAATATAACCGTTTTAACCCTTCAACGGGTTTTGGTTGAACAGGGTATAACAGCAAAATAACAGATGTAAGGGAAAAAAAAAAGTGACCGTTGGTGTTTTAAATACTTGAATGCTCAATTTCTTCGAAGAACGAATAGAAACAAAGTCAACAATGCCTCAGCAGTCAATACAGACATCTATGCTTAGATGTGGGTGTATGCCAGCACTGTGTGGTTGATTGAATCGTCAAGTAAAAATAAGTAAATTTTTAGGCCCAGTAGCAGTTAGTCCTTTGCTTTCCAGGCATGTTTTTCTTTTGATATTAAATGTTACATGTTCCTTATGATAATGATGTATGTATGTTCAGTTAGCGGGTGGTTGGTTGGGAATCAGGATTTTTGTTATGTCAGTGTCAATTGACCGCAGAAATCCTGATCGTTCTAATAGGGCATAGTTGAATATTTTCATTTTGGCAAAGCGTCCACTGAGATTCATTCATGGCAGACCACGTTTGCTTTTGAATTTATTCAACTTTAGGTGTTCTTAGCCGTGAAGTTATGTATATACTTGTTGTATTTTTACTGTAATAAGTTTTCATTTTATTCAGTTTCATCATTTGTTTGTACTCTAAATAGTTTTCTCTGATCTGACTATCTTTTATTTATGAATATATATTGTAGCGTCTGTCTATGAGTCCATGTGACGTCATAATTCTTAGTTGATGTGATTTGACCTATTTTCAGTTCAGTACACCTCGTCATTTCCGATTTCTGCTTTAGTTTATAGGATCATTTTTAATGTCTGTAAATTGTCAATTGTGGCTTGATATCATGTTGTAACACTTTGGTTTATTGTGTCTCTTGTATTTATTCATTCATAACTGATTATGGAAGGATAATTAGTTGATTGGTCTAGTCATAGTACTATTTTGACCATTGGGCACATGTAAGTGATTGATTAATTTATATTGGTAACCGATATATATTGTTTGATTAAGTAAGTATATTACTGAATTAATATGGCAACTTTGGAATATATTGTTAAACTTGGTAAAGAATTTTCTTTAAAAGGAGAAGCTCTCCGTGATTATGCAGTGGCAGAATTAGCTAAGGCTAAACAAGAAGAGATTGAGAGAGAGGCCAAAGAAGAAAGACAAAAAGCTGAATTAAAGCATGAACAAGAAGAACTTGAGGCCAAAGAAGAAAGAAGAATAGCAAGAGAGGAAAGGAAACAGATTGAAGAAGAAAACATAAGGAAACATGAAAGAGAAGCAGAAAGAGAGTTAATACAGATGCGTATGGATGAAATAGGATTAAGAGCTCAAACTGCTACAAATATCAATAGTGATATTTCACGTAATACATCTTCATCTAACCAAACCAGAAGCTACTATAACTTCAAATTACCACCTTTTAAACTAAACTTCGACGATTTATCATCATGGTTATTACATTTTGAAGACGTTTGTAACGCAAATAAACTTGATAAACCCACATGGGCACTAAAACTCAGGGAATTTTTAGATGGTGAACCCTTAAGTGCAACTAGGAATCTAGACCCAACAATAGCTAATGATTATGATGCCATAAAAGCTTTGTTATTATGATGATTTCACTTAGATGAGGAAGGATGTAGAATAAAGTTTAAAACTCTTCTACCCGAATCAAGCAAAGATTTCACTGGGTTCATTACGAATATACGCAATACATTCAATAGATGGGTTGAACTCACTGGTGTAGATAAATCCTACGATAAACTAGTTGATTTATTACTTAGGGATAAGGTTCTTTCCTCTGTTAGAGCACCATTTTTGTCATTTTTACAGCAACGCAAACCACCCACTATAACTGCATTGGAAGAAATAGCAATAAATTATTGTACTGCACACCCCAATGTTAGCATATCTAACTCCCAATTAAAAGAACCATTACCAGTTGCTTCTAATATGTCATACCATATTAATGACAGATCAAGAACTCAAAGCTTTGATAGGAATCTTTCTCGTAGAAGATACAATGACAACTATTATCCTATACAAAATAACTACAATAATAATGATAATTTCAGCCGAGGTAGACATCAATTCCGGAATCAGTCACCTCAGTTTAGAAACAACAACTATGTTCAACATAAGTCAAATTGGAATAATAATAGTCCAAATTATAGGTCTAGAAACAATAGCTACAATGGTAGACAGAGTAATAATTCCGGTGACCATCACTGACAGCGGTCTCATTCACGTAGACCAGCACACTTGGATCACAGTGCAGGGGTGGCACTCACTACCAATACAACCCCGTGTGTCCCAGATAACAGTAATCAGGTGCAATCATCATCTTCATGCTATGCCGTTAATTATAATGTGGCAAATAGTTGCCAAGATTGTAATGTTATTTTTCAGAAGGTCAAAGAAACAGTGCTGAATTGTGGACATCTTCTACCAGCAGTTGGTCTCTCTGCAAACGTTGGTACAGGCACCCTGATCTTCAATAGAGAACTAGTCAATGGGACAGTAGTATCTGTTTTGAGAGACTCAGGATCAACTACTATTGGAATTAGGCAGTCCTTAGTACATCCTAGATATTTAACTAATAAAATTGTTAAATGTAGTACTTTTGGTGGTACCATTGAGTACTATCACCCGTGTGTTACCGGGGCCCGAAAGGGGAGCAAAGAATAGTAACACTGCACCCTACCACGCATGTCGTAAAAAGCGACTAAGGAGGGTTGGGCATGGGGCTGTTTACCCCATCCCATAAAAAACTTCGCACAGTGGGCTGATCACCTGCTTGCCAACCAATCTGATTACGGAAACAATGATAGATTGTTTGGTCTGTTTTTGTTCCACAAAGGCTATTTTGGATGTACATACCCCTTTCTTTTCAGGAAGAGTTAACGTTTGTTTGCTGCAGAATCCTATTGTGGATTTAACTATGGGCCGCATCTATGGTAGCAATGATTGCTCACCAAGTGAGATTGAGGATTTGGAACGACAGCACTATTGCACTGATAACTTGGTCATTACTATGGCTCAAATACGTGCCAGTAAATTCGCCACAGGTGGCACAGTATTTTCAAATTTTGGTCTTGGCACCATTCTGGAAGATGATGAGGAGAATGATGAGACTCTCCCATGTAATAATAATAATGGGGATGTCAGGTTTGATATGCCAAGTAGTGGTGATATTAACACTACAGGCACACCTACTGTCACTCAGTTTGACACTGTTGTGTGTACATCATATGATGTACCAATATACAGATACACATCTGGTATAACTACTACATTACACAAAATTTTTTCTTCATGTTTGTGGTCTGTGTTCACAAGCATACTATTGTCATCGTGTTTGACATGCACACATGCCATTAGGGACTTCTCAATTTCAACTTACACATATTTTCTTAAAAAAATGATATTTATGATTTTCTTACTTTTCATCTTGACTACAATGTCCGGTGCTCATTGCACTACCCATGAGATGATGGTATGTCATTCTACTACTGACATGTGTATACATGTCATGTCACATTCTGAGATAACTCATCATTCTTATTTATCAAAAGTTAATCTTTCTTGTAATATGTTTAGGGTATTTCATATTCATCCTGAACATCTACAATTTTCTTTTCATTATCTCAATGACAATTCACTTACCTATTATCATTATTCTCGCCTATCCTTCTTTCAGGAAGAAGAATTTTTTTTTCCTAACAATCATATGTTTGTACATCTACCTACTTTGAAAGTTACACTATTTTGGAGACATTATCAGATCGAACCCGATCTTAATAAGGCTGTTAGTATTATCAAAATTAATATCGATTTCATTAATAAAGTTGACAGCATCAAGATTGTTTGTACCTCTAATGGTAAACTTAAAACCGATCAGTCAGTCAACAAAGTTTTCACTTTGCATCATAAACTGTCGTATATGACATGTTTTGAACATACTACCTTACATATTGATACATATCACCTTATCTATTATGATACTGTGTCTTTGTGTCTTATCATTAATTTTACCATGCCTACTAGGGACAGTAACTTCATTATCTGTTCAACTATGCTCAGTCAATGCAGCATAAGTTCATATATCGTCTATTTGTCTTGAGAAAAGACATGCCTATGAAAGCGACATGGATTACGTAAGCTAACATCGCGCCCACTAAATTTCTAGGGAACCTTTTTATTAAATACCTCCTAAATCTCAGGTCAACAGGTGTTACTAAATTTTACGCAAATATATCTCCTTCAGATGCGGGCAATTTCAACTTCACTTACGTTCTCATTCAAGGACAATTAATCGATTAATAGAATTCACATACGAAGCACATGACAGTTCCACATCAACTGTAAAACGACGTTGTGAGATTAATTGGCTATACGATCGATAATGCGTCACGAGCGTGCTGTATTTCAAGTCCAGCACATCAAACGAACATAATTGACGATTCCAGTTTTTATGAACTACAAAGACGTACACACTCAACATCTCCTTCCATGTTCGTGGTCATACGTACCTACAACTGACAATTGAGATTGGAGTATACATACGTTTGAATATTTCTGAACTACTACTACGTGTTACATGACATATGTGATTATGAACCAGGAAAATAATATTTTGGTAATAGTCCAATGAGAACTAACAACCCAATAAACGGAAAAGACTTATATGCTGAAAGTTATCTATGCATATTCAAGATACAACATAATTGCAACTCACTATGATTAACGAAATGATGTTCCTTACGGAAGTCTTCAATTTCCTTCACAACATACGTGATCGTGAACAATGTACATGAAGACAGAACATTCCTGAAACGGTATCAAATTCGATCACATGTTGATAGACTTTGGTTAGTGTCCATACGCTTATCACTCACTGTAATACGTACTACGAACGATCTACACTTGAATTTTGGACTTAACATAGTGACATTTACACTTATGTAGTATCGTTTGCACTTAGGATCAGCATTGAAGGAAGGAACTTTGTCAAATTAGATATTCATCCGTGCATGGAATACATACAGGAACTATTAACTGATTCTTCATTACAATCGGTTTAACTCAAGGATTATTGCTCGTGGAATGAATTTTTTTTCTTCATATGGAACACACCATAGATTGCGCACATGAAAATAATGACATATGGATCTTCATAATGGACACTATTAATTTCAATACTTATTGATTGAATAAAATAAAAGATGGTATGAAAAAAAGAAAATGAAAAGAAAAGAGAAAACAAAACATTATCACACAATTGAATAATAAAAGTAATATATTTATAAATATAATAATTCTTAGATGTAGTTGGTGACTTATGTTTACATGATTATCACATAATATGATATGTATTATTATTTTTCAGATAGTAATTTCTGTACACATATATTTTATTTTAATCTATTAACTTCTCACTACTTAATTCTCATCCATTCTCCATTATTCTTTTCTTTATTTTTCTTTACTTTCTTCACAGTGATACGATACTTTAGTTAGTTAATTAGATTTTAATTCTATAAAATCCTACACATATTACATTAATTATTTAGTTAATTCTATATTTAGTTAGTATATTTTATAATACAACGCTCGATTTTAGTTACGTAGATAATTATTTACTATCCTTTCTGACAGTTGACTTTTTCTTTAGTTAACTTAATATAATTTTCATGTATTATATGACATGTATTATGTTGACATGACTTAACACTGTTCTAAGCAGAACATCGTAGGCCGTATTTTGATTATCGTTAAATTTTTTGTTATAATTCATTTAGTTAATTCAAAAAAATTTATATAATAGATTTTTTTTAACCCCCGTCGGTCAGGGGAATGTTACGATACGTTTTAACGATGTCGTCTGCTACAGTTGTGAGCACTCTTAAAGTTATGCATTAGATGCTTGAGATGTTTTAAATATAGAATGTTTTTCACGCTTCACGGTATTTATTGAACGCGAATTGTATAGTACGCTTGTGACGTGGTACGGTTGACATAGTCCCGCTTGACTACGCTCTTCATTTACCCTTTTGATTATAAGCTCCAAACGAGTCGGACGTATTCTGTTTACTCCCGGGATATCAGTATAGTGCAGAGTATTTTCTTGAGAATTTTTGGCTAGAGGGTCAGCATTATTATGTCTATAATAGGAATGGCCAAAGCTACATTCAACAACATGAAACATATACTGACATCCAAACAGTTATCTCACAAATTAAAACTGAGAATCATAAAGTGTTATATATATTCTGCATTTCTGTATGGTGCAGAAACATGGACGATGAATAAGCAGTTGGAAGAAAGAATTGAGGCTCTTGAAATGTGGATATATAGAAGAATGGGGCGTATCTCATGGAAAGAGATGAAAACAAATAAGGAGGTCCTAGAAAATCTAGGTATGAAAAGAGAACTAATGAGGGAGGTCAAAGTTTGACAGCTAAACTTCTTTGGCCACATAAAAAGGCATAACACCTTGCAGAAGACCATAACAGAAGGGAGAGTTGAAGGCAAACGTGCAAGGGGAAGACAGCGCTATAAGTGGGAAGACAACATCAAGAGATGGACAGGAAAGAATCTATCAGAGTGCACCATCAAGACAAGAGACAGAAGACGTTAGAGATCCATTACAGCCAACCTTCGTTGTGGAGATGGCAACTGATGATGAATAAGAATGGTTATGGATAACCATTAGTTACGGAGAGTCAAGATTATGGGAGTAATTTGATCATGTTTTGATCCAAGTTTGCAAGCTGGTACGAGGGGCATTCAGAAAGTAATGCACCACATCGTTTTTCTCAGGAGCTGTATATTCAAAAAGCATGAAATTTATACACAATATAAGGGACCTCAAGACGCAGCAATAGAGACCGCAGTCAGCGACTCATAGCTTGACTGCCTGCATCAGGACCAGCGAACCAGAGCTGGTCAAGACCGCACTCCACCTCCACGTGGTGGTCCTGGAAACAGTCTGCAGCTGTGCAGTCTGGCTGAGCGAGTGTGGATCAAAATGGGAAGGCAAACCCGGTCCTAAAAAATGCCGTGCAGAAGTCGGATGTGTCGACCGAAAGGTGCAGATATCACAGCTTAGGCGTAAACAGACACAACGCCACCACCGTCCTTTTCAGGACGAACAAAGAAGAAGAAGAATACACAATATACATGGATATGTCATGTAAACATCGGTATTATTCAACATAATCCCCATCAACTTGTACGGCTTTATGTCAGCGCGAAACAAGTGCATGTATTCCTAGCCCGTACCAGATTTTGTCTTGATCATGTAGCCATTTCTTCGCTGCATGAATCACTCCTTCATCATCTTCAAACCTTGTCCCATGGAGTGCATCTTTAAGTGGACCAAATAGATGAAAATCAGAGGGTGCCAAATTGGGACTATAGGGTGGATGGGGTAGTACAGTCCAACCCAATTTGGTGATTGCTTCCCGTGTTGCCAGATTTGTGTGAGGGCACACATTGTCGTGAAGGAGAAGCAGGTCTGCTGGATTCTTGTGCGGCCAAACTCTGCGAAAACGTTGATTGAGTTTTTTCAATGTCTTAATGTAAGCTTGCAAATTGATTGTCTCTCCTCTTGGCATAACGTCCACAAGAATCACACCTTCAATGTCCCAAAAGACAGTGATCATGACCTTTCCAGCTGAAGGAATTGTCTTGAATTTCTTTCTTCTTGGTGATTGCGGATGATGCCACTCCATTGACTGTCTTTTTGTCTCAGGTTCAAAATGATGTGCCCAGGTTGCATCACCTGTAACGATCTTAGCCAAAAAGTTCTCTCCATCAGCATTGAAACGCTCCAACAATTCAGAAGAAATTGCTTTCCTTTGCAATCGGTGGTCATTTGTGAGACTTCGAGGAACCCATCTTGTGCAAACCTTAAAAAATCCGAGAGTTTTTATAACTGCATTTGCACTACCAATGCTGACTGACAGCTGTAAGGCCAATTGTTGAGTAGTGATTCGCCTATCAGTAAGAATAATGCTCTCAGCGCATTTCAACATTTCTGCGTTGGTGGCTGTGGCAGGACGTCCACAGCGCAGCCGATCAGGCAGCCCCGTATCTCCACTTCCTGATTCTTTGATTCTCTGAACCCAGCGACTGACTGTACTCCTGTCGACTGCAGAACTTCCATACACATCACATAGATGCTTGTGAATATTCACAACAGTTTCCTTCTCTGCAACGAGAAATTCTATCACAATTGTCTGTTTATAACGCAAGTTGCTAACACGCTCCATTTTAACGGTTTAGGGCAGCCATATTATTTGGTGCACACAATTGGCACATGCCATATTTGAAGTGTGCAAAATGTCATGCTTCTATCTTCATTATTAGCTGAGAAAAACGATGTGGTGCATTACTTTCTGAACGCCCCTCGTAGTTCTCACTTTCGACTGACTGCATCGCAGCAGTGCGTATATATAGCCTACCATGTTTTGACGACAATAATAATTGATATATATGTTTGGACTGGACTGCACTAATTGGAGATGAATTGTATTAATGAATATATTGTTATGCCATGAACCGTGATGTGCCATGTAATAAATATGTCAGATGGACTCAGAAGAAAACCGGAATTATCAACTGATTTACTTGATTGACCCTCAAGTTGGCGAACTTATCGAATGCCTTTGTTTTCATTCTATGGTTTATTTAAGCACGATATTGCTCATTCAGGAACACTAATATTGTAGGTCAAGATGGCAGCGTGGTAGGCCGCACTTTTGTGTTGTGCATTTCATGTCGTCGTTTTGGAGTCTGCATCAGTGGTAACAGCCCTTAGTAGGGCTGTATGAGTTTGTAGTGTGTTTGGCTTTTTCTGGATTATGTTGCTAAGTATTTTAAAGATGAAAACATCAAGTTTGCCTATCATGTGAGTTCGCTGTTTGTGTTGATACAAGTAGCCAAGATGGCGGTTTTGTGATGTGTCGATCGGACAGTGTTTCAAAACATTACAGATTTATTGAGGGCTATTGTTACTGCTCCAGGTACATTTTTGTATGTACCTGCAAGGATACTTGGAGAGGAGATGGGCACCGCCAAGCAAACCTCTTGCCCACTGAAATGCTATGATGGAAAGTCAACTCAATAATAATTTGCCGGATCGGCCGATGCCCGGATTAACAACGACCGCGCTCTCATTGCCCCTTGAGAGTGATAAGTCAGCGAATGGGGTACAAACACCGGTTTTGAAACTTCCAAGAGAAAGTTTTGTTGTTGGAACTTGGAATGTACGCACGCTATATGCGTGTGGAAAAGTCAAAGAACTAACACATGAACTTGTTAGATACTCGTGGGACTTCCTGGGCCTAGCAGAAGTCAGATGGACAGGATTAGGTGAATCAATAACGGATGATGGTCACAAAATCTGGTTTAGTGGAGATGAGTCTAAACATCAGCATGGAGTAGGTTTTATCGTACATAAAGATAGATTGAACTCTGTCATCAGCTGCACCCCAATAAATAGCAGGCTTATCACCATTCGTATTGCAGCACATCCAAAAAACATCTCCATCATTCAGGTATATGCCCCCACTACTGACTATGAGGATGAGGCAATTGATACATTTTATGACAATCTGGATGAAGCAATTAAGAAAATTCCAAAGAAAGATCTTCTCATCGTGTTAGGTGATTGGAATGCTAAAATAGGGCCAGATGCATACGGTCACTGGGCTGGTACAGTGGGGAGATTTGGGACAGGTGAAACCAACGATCGAGGACTAAGGCTACTAGAATTTGCCAGCAACTATAAACTAACCATTGCAAATACACTATTTCCTCATAAGTTATCAAGAAGAACAACGTGGCATGCCCCAAAAACTGAGATACATGGCCAAATTGATTTTATTCTTGTATCCAAAAGATTCAAGTCCAGTATTAATAAAGCCAAGACTAGGACTTTTCCCGGCACTGACATTGGTAGTGATCACGACATGGTATTGATGACGCTCAAGCTTAAACTTAAAAAGAACTATAATCAAAACAGATGTTCTCAGTTAAGATTCAATTTAGACAAACTGAAAGATCCAGAAATCGCGGGAATCTTTGAGGCAACTGTTGGAGGAAAATTCGCAGCTCTCAACTTTTTGGAGGATGATATCAACTCAATCACAGAGAACATGAAAGACGTGCTCATTGAATCAGCAACAGAAATACTTGGTAAAAGAAAGAAAATAAACAAACCATGGGTTACAGATGACATTCTGAAGTTATGTGATACACGGCGGGAAATGAAAAAGGTTAAGAAAGAGGTTCCTGAAGCAGCATGGCAATACAGTATGGTGAATAAAAATATTAGAAGAAAATGAAACAGGCCAAAGAAAAATGGGTAGCTGATCAATGTGAGTCCATTAATACGGGGCTAATAAAAGGTAACAGCAAGGCAGCTTTTGACACATTAAGAAAACTATCAAAACCCCAACAGCCCAGGGTAACTGTCATAGAAGATAGCAATGGGGCCCTGCTCAATGAAAAAACAGCTGTAATGAGAAGGTGGACAGAATATTGTAAAGAATTATATAACTGTAAACTTGACACTGACTTAGGCATATTAAACAACATTAAGTGCGAAAACAGGGAACTCGGAAATGCAGCAATATTACGGGAAGAAGTGGAAGAGGCTATATGTTCGATGAAAGGAAGGAAGTCACCGGGTGTGGATAATATCCCAGCAGAGCTCTTGAAATATGGAGGACCAGATATAGTAAAAATCATGACAACAATTTGCCAGAAGATATGGAGTACAAAAAAATGGCCAAAAGAATGGACGCAGTCATTAGTAATACCGCTTCCAAAGAAAGGAATCTAAAAATGTGCAAGAACTACAGAACCATTAGCCTTATTAGTCATCCAAGTAAGGTGATGTTAAGGATACTTTTGAACAGAATAAAACAGAAATCAGAAGAAATCTTGTCAGAGGAACAGGCTGGCTTTAGACCAAAAAGAAGTACCTCAGAACAAATCTTCAATATTAGATTACTTATCGAAAAACATCTCCAACATCAACACGATTTATACCATAACTTCATCGATTTCACAAAAGCCTTCGATCGAGTCTGGCATGAAGGCTTATGGCAAGTAATGAGAAAATTCAATTTTGATACCAACATCATAGATATCATTGAAGCACTATACAAGGACGCAAGCAGTGCTGTTTTTGCAAGCAACGACATTGGAGAATTTTTCAAAACAACTGTAGGAGTTCGCCATGGATGTATCCTGTCTCCAGTGCTCTTTAATATATATCTAGAACATATTATGCAGGAGGCTCTCTACGATTATAAATCAACCATATCGATTGGAGGCCGACCTCTGTGCAACCTACGTTTTGCTGATGATATTGATCTGATAGCTGGATCAGAATCAGAACTTCAAGACCTTACCTCTAGACTGGAGAAAGTAACAAGAACGTATGGGATGGAAATTAATATAGAAAAAAGCAAGATATTGGTGAATAGCCATAAGAAACATGTTCCGACCAACATTACATTAAATGGGCAAACGTTAGAAGAAGTTAACACCTTTAAATATCTCGGGTCCACTATATGTAGTGATGGAAGATCAAGTAAAGAAATCAAGACAAGACTTGAGATGGCCTCAGCTGCCATGACAAGGTTGAATGTGATCTGGAAAAGTAACATCAGTTTTCCTGTGAAGATCAAATTATACAAATCACTTGTATTATCTATTCTCTTGTATGGGTGTGAGGGCTGGACACTCACTGCAGATACGGAGCGAAGGATTCAGGCTTTCGAGCATAAATGTTATAGAAGAATTTTGCGCATTTGCTATAAAGAGCACAAAACAAATGTCTATGTTAGAGAGAAGATAAACACCTATGCAGGCCACCAAGAACCACTTTTGTCAATAGTAAAACGTCGAAAGCTTGCCTGGTTTGGGCATGTAACTCGTCATGACTCCCTTTCGAAAACGATCCTTCAGGGAACAGTCGAAGGTAAACGGAGAAGAGGAAGGCAGAGAAAATCCTGGGCTGATAACATCAAAGAATGGGCAGGACACGGTTTTTCCACACTTGTATGCATTGCTGAGGATAGAGAGCAGTGGAGGACCCTGTCTGCTGATGCTTCCACCATGGCACCCCTACGACCCATGACGGGTTACGGGCTGAGATGATGATGATGAATATTGATGAACTTATAGATGGGGTTCGGAAGGAAGAAAACGATGACACCCAATTTATTAATGAAATACCCTGCTTCAATAAATATACACCTTCAACAGATGGTGGCTGTAAACGGACCCTTAACAGTATCATTTTTCTGTCCCTACAATAACTGTCAAAATGCGGACGTTATATTGTTTGTACCATTTATGCTTTACTGTAAACACTATGTTATCATTTCCAGCATAATTGTGATTTAATGTTATTATTAAGTTAGTCTCTTGTAGTACCACAAGATTGTGGAAATTAAGGAGAAAGACTAAAGAACATTCAGCCATCAGCTAATGCCAGTTGTATTCATATTTAATTGTCATGTTTTTACTTAGTTCTCACTTTCTTTTGTTTTTGTCCGATTGTCCCTGACAAGGTGGCCATAACTTTGGTTATTTTCTTGTTCTTCTTCTTCTTCTTCTTTCGTTCGCTTGAACTATATTGTCTATATCTGCAATGTTGTTTCTTGTATAAACTTCACTGTCTTTTGTAGTTCATACAGAGGTCCGTATAGTTTTGCTTCCAGTGTTGTTTCTCTGGGCCAGTGGGTTTGCCTCAATATATCATATTCGAGGCAATCTTGAAGTACGTGCTCCGCAGTCTGGGGTGCCTGTCCACATGTACACATGGCTGAATTGCCAATCTTGAATTTTGTATACATGTGGTTGCGTAGGCGGTTGTGTCCTGTTCTGAGGTGCAGAATGACTATTTGTTCTGATCTGTTCATAGCTTGGTAGTCATCATGTGTTGGTGTTGGTGGCTTTCTGATAGATTTGATCATCTTTTTCTTCTGATGGTACGTAACTGGTACATCCGGTTGCTCGTCTGCAGCACCTTCTTTAGCCAGTCCGTCTGCTCTCTCGTTTCCTGGTATTCCACAATGAGAAGGTATCCACTGCATGGCAACCCTGCGCTGGTTGCACAGTTCAGAAAGTAGGGCTTGTATACCTGGCAATTTTCTGGACTGAAGTGCTTGGAGTGCTGATCTTGCATCTGTCAGGAATACTACAGGCTGTGGACCGAGATTGGTGTTCAGTAGTTTCTCAGTTGCCACCTTGATTGCCTGGACTTTTGCATCATAGTTGTTACAGAATTTCCCCGTTGGTACTCTGACCGTATCCCTAGTGTTGTTTGGGTATTCTATGTACACTCCTGCTCCTCCATTCTTTACTGCATTCTGTGCTGACCCATTCGTGTATACTCGGACCCAGAGGTCCTGTGGGTATTCATCATCCAGGAAACTGAGAGTGACTGTCCTACATTGCAGGCTGTTCTGTTCATCCCTGTCGAATATTCCTTTCACTTTTGTGTGGATGTGTACTGGTAGTCCATGCTCCTCTCTCCAAGGGGTTTGTTCTGGCACAGACTTTAGGGGGCTGTTAACTTCAGGCAGGTCTGAGGTTTGTCTACAAAATCGTTTGGCTTGGTGGATAAAGCTGCTTCTTTTCAGTCGCCCCATTGCTAGGTTTTGGAATCTGTCCTTCATTGGATGGCTCGGCATACAGAGGAACTTTTCTGCCTGTGTTAGCACTTTCATGTCTCTGCGTTCTCTCAGTGCTTGTATCCTCCCCATTTTCTCCATCTCCACTATAGGCGTTGATTTCATTGCCCTAGTGATGACCCTAAGCGCCTGGTTTTGCACCTTATCTAGCTCTTGTAATGTGGTGTTTGATGCTGGACACCACGCAGCTGACCCATATTCCAGGTGTGGTCGTATGCCCTGCTGGTAAACTTTACTAAGTATTTTCCCGCTGGCTCCCCATGTGGTTCCACTTAGTTTTCTCAGAATGGCTAACTTCCTCCTGGCCTTTGTTGCTGCCTTGTTGATGTGCTGCTTCCATGTCAGCCTATCATCGAATGTAACTCCGAGATAGGTGGGTTGTTTATCTTCTCTCAGGAGCTCTTCGTTTATCTTGATGACACCAGCTTTTTGTTTGGGAGAGAGGGTGAAGAGCGTAGTGCTGCACTTGTCTGTGTTGATGCTGACACACCATCTATTTGCCCATGAGGTTAAGGCATCTATAGCTCTTTGTAGCAGTTTGGTGGCCACTGTTGCATGCTCATCTGTGCACCATATTACCAGGTCATCAGCGTACATTGCCACTTTCATTCCATGTGGTAGTTCAGCAACCAGGTCGTTGATGTAGACTAGGAAAAGTGTGGGGGACAGAACCCCTCCCTGAGGGACGCCATGACGCAGTAGAATTTTCTTACTCTTGAGGCCATCTAGTTGTACTCGGGCTCTTCTGTTATGCAGGTATGCTTTCACCCATTTGTACATCTTACCATTCACTCTACAATTTCTCAGTTTCTTCAGAAGCCCTTCTTTCCAAACCTTGTCAAATGCTTTCCTTAGATCTATCCATGCTGCTAGTACCAGTTTTTTATCTTGGAACGCATCCTCAATCTCTTGGGAAAGGTAAGTTGCCTGATCTTCGGTGGAATAACACTGCCTAAAGCCCGCCTGCTGTGGTACAAGAAGGTTTTCACTTTCAAGGTACCACTGTAGCCTGAGGTTGATGATACGTTCCATTGTTTTGCAGAGGCATCTTGTAAGGCTGATTGGTCTGTAGCTGGAGGCAGTGGAACTGTCTTTTCCTGGTTTTAGGAGTGGTATCATGATTGCTTCCCTCCAGATCTGTGGAACTCTGCCTGAGTTCCAACAGATATTGAAGATCTGCAGCAGCTTTGTTTTTGCTGCGGTTCCCAAGTTCTTAATCATTTCATTGGACACTCCATCAACTCCTGGTGACTTTCTCATTTTCAATTTGGATATTGCAAGCTCCAGTTCTCTGAATGTGATTGGTGCCTCCATAACTTCAGGTATGGTTCCATCTCGTCCTGCGTATTGTTGTTTCTCACGAGTCTCCTGTTGCTTCTCTGGGCTAACTTCGATGTTGTTGTCTTTAGCAAAGGAGTCTGCAAAGTGATCAGCTGCCTGTTTTCCCATGAGGATGTTTCCATCTTTGTACAGAGCAATCCTTGAGTTTCTCCCTGTACCATCATCCTTAAGTTGTTTTACCAGCTTCCACAGTTTCCTCGTATCTCTTTCGAAGTTCAAGGACTCTGTTTTCTCCTTCCAGCTTCTTTGCCTGGCCTGCAACTTGGCCCTTTGAAATTTGGCCTTAGCTTGCTGGTAGTTATTGCGGTGTTCTTGGCATGGACTGGTCTCTGCCTGCTTTCGAGATGTTTCCACATCATTGTGCAGCTGCTCTAGTTCACTATTCCAATATGGTTTGTAGTGCTTACGAGCCCCTCTAGGTATTGTTTCATGAGCAGCCTGTAATATGCATCTGCTGAATTCATTGACTAGCTTATTGATGTCTTTGTCTACAGTCAGATCTCTAGCCAGTATACTAGTACGGTGCTGGTACATTGTTCAGTCTGCCTTCTTGTAGTTCCACCTAGAGAGAGTGCTGCTCTCCTTGACAAGTTCATTTTCCACAATTAGGAAGACTGGCCGGTGGTCGCTGCCTCCAAGTTGTTTCCCTACAACGCATGTGGTGTTCCACTCCAGGCCGGGTGAGTGGAATGCCAGGTCTGGTGTAGAGGTGGTGTGCCATGATCTCGAGTAGAAGGTTGGTGGGTCGATTGGCTGGTTAATCAGGATAAGCCCATTGTCATCCTGCCAGTTTTCAAGCTCCTCACCTCTCCTGTCCATGTGATCATAGCCCCAGCTCTGTGAGTGGCTGTTGAAGTCTCCGCATACAATCAGTCTTTCTTTTGCTGGGATTGTATCTAGTGCCAGTGGGCGGTCGCTCGGACAGTAGTAGTTGAGCAGGTGGAATTCTGAACTGTCTGTCCTGAGATGAAGCATCTGGTATTCTGCCCCCTTCATATATGTTTCAAGCTGACATGCACTGATGTTATTCCTCACGAGTGTCAGTATTCCACCCTTTCGCCTGTCTATTCGGTCAGATCGGTAGCACTGGTAGCCTCTGATTTTGAAGGCTAGGTCCTTGTTGAGGTGGGTTTCTTGCAAGCAACATACATTTACTTGCTCTTCATTCAAGATATTTTTGAGCTCTAATTTTTTGCTGTAGCCATCTTTTTTACTATTGACGCCTTCAGCATTCCAGTGCATTATTTTAAATGGTCTTTTCTTTGCTTGGCCAGTAGCTCTATTCTCATGCCTCCTGGCTCCACGGGGCAATTGAGAAGGACCCCCAGTAGTAGGGTTTGGGCCATTCCGAGGCAGAGGGCCTGTCACTGCGCCTGCCTGGGTGTCCGTCACAGGGCGAGTGCCATAACATTTTGCAGATATAGGCATACTTCCATAGCGCATGTACGTGGCATCCTGATTGCTGTGGTGCGCCTCTTGGCTGGTTGCCTCCATCTTCAGCACCATGACTTGCTAGGGCAGACTGTGGTCTTGCTCGAGTGTAGGAGGGCCTGGCCAGTCTTGGTTTTTCAGCTGCTGATGGCTGTACTTGAGCCCCATCTCCACGTCAAGGAGCTGGCCTCGATGGGGGTTATTTTCTTGTATTTTGTCTTGTATTTATGAATACATCTCAGTAAGATGTGTTATTTTCTTGAATTTTGTCTCGTATTGTAGAAAATGTCCTGGTAAGATGTGTTATTTTCTTGTACTTTTTCTTATATTCTTGGATATATCCTAGTAAGATGTATTGCTTTTTTCCCCCCTATATTCCCATTCTTTTCATCTGAATGCATTAACGTTTATACAGTTGCTTTATTTTTTTGATTTATTAGTTGATAAGGTAACTGATCCAACACACATTCATTCAAGCATAACATTATAGTTTATGTTTCTGGTTTATTGCTAGAATCAACATATCTCTTATAATTGTTAAGTCACTGAACACTTTTCCCCACAATAGTGGCCTCTTCTAAACATAACTATCAGAATGATCACAAATAAGTGAAGATTGGGAAGATGGCTTTATTCTTATTGAGTCATCTACAGGTTTGTGCCTTGAAATATATTTTTCATTACCAGACCTAAAACAGACATGGATCAAAATGTTGAAACATTACAAAATGATCGTTAGAATATTATAGACAGAACTCACCAAAGGTTGGTCAGGTGTAAAAAGCATGGCATACTTGACTTTTTCTCCATATAATTTGTTAAGCTTCATGAAAGAAAAGTACTTATTGGTCTTGTGCTAAATTTATTGCCTTTACAACTTTCATGATATTTGTTGTCCTTTAGTGTTTAAAAGTCTAATTCTGTTTTGTCAGTCTTTATTGTCCTTCTTTGATTCTTTTTGAGCAAACTAACATCAGCTGCTGTCATCATTGGTTCTATTTTTTATCTAGAATCCATGTAGCGAACACTTGTCACATCATCCCTACTGCAGTAGACAAATAGTAAACCCATATCTTGCTTAACCTGAGTGATAAATTTTTTACTTTATGCTGTTTACATTTCTTATAATGTGGAAGTCAGGATACACTAAAGATGTTAATAACATTATTCCATTAACATTGAGAAAACACTTTCTCTGTTCCTCATATGTTGGGCACCTTTGAAGTAGATGTTCAGTAGTCATTTTATCAGCGCCACATTTACGTTCATCAGTAGTTCCTGTCTTTAACTTGTTGAATGATATACAAATCTATTGTTGCCTGCGTGAAATCTGAAGATTATCATTTGTTCTTTTCTGCTGAGCTGGCAGTATGCATCTTTTTGTCTTGAATGATCTATATCCCATTTGTTTCTGTATATAAGTATATAAACCAATAAAACAGTATTGAATCAGTTCTACAAATTAACTTTTCACGTGAAACAAGGGACGTTTCTGTATATGGTTCTTTTTGCCTCTTTGAAAGTTATTCTTGTATCAGGATGAGGTAGCTTTCCATCTTCCTTTGTCAATCTATCAGCCTCTTTATTGCTTGTGATGTAACAATGAGATGGGATCCATTGTATCACAACCCTTTTGAATTGTTGACATAGTTTTTGGAGCACTACTATTAGGTCATCCTGGTCTGCAATATTCTGACTCCTCAGCGTTGCAACTACAAGGGGATTGACATAAGTCTTGGGCCTGACCATGAAGGACTTGTCACAGAGAGCTGAAATTTTGTATAGGGTTTATTCCTTTTCAATATAGCCACCGTCTGAGTTGACAACACTTCTGCCATCAATGCTTGACCTTGAAAAGACCTTGGGAGTAGAACATCCTATTTTTCAAACTAAACCAATCATCACATGCCAGTATAACCTCTTCATCGTTGTCAAAATGATTTCCTTTTAGATGTTTTTTAAGATTTGGGAATAGAAAAAAGTCTGATGGAGCCAAATCTGGAGAATATGGTGGGTGTGGAAGAATTTCAATATTCAAATCGTTGGCTGCTAGCTGCACAAGCCGTGTTTTGTGAGAGGGCGCGTTGTCTTGAAGCAAAGGAAGATTTTGAGTGCGCGTTATCCCTTGTTTCCTGGTCACAGCCTTTCTTAGTTTGGTGAGAAGATCTGCATAGTACTGTCCATTAACTGTGTTGCCACAAGGCAGATAATCTTTCAACAGGACACCTTTGGCGTCCCAAAAAACAGTCAGCATCACTTTTCCTGCAGATTTCTGCGCTCTCGGCTTGACAGGTGTTGGGGAGCCCGGGGTTTTCCATTGCATGCTGGCAATTTTGGATTCGGGGTCATAATGGTGTACCAAAGTCTCATCTACTGTCACCATGGCCTCCAAAAATTTTTTGACTGACACTTTTTGAGCAACTGTTGACAGCAATTTACCCTCGTTTGCTTCTGTTCACGTGTCAACAGTTGCGGAACCCAGCGTGCACACACTTTTCTCATGTTCAGTCTGTTGTGTAAAATTCTATTCTTCTTTTTTTTCTTCTTGCGATCGCATCTTTGATGTTTACACCGTCAGACGAGTTCTCACTATGAATTCGACTGTTGTTTGAAGTTCCTCTTTAACTCCATATAGCTTTGAGTTTAGTGTTGAGTCATTGGGCCAGTATATCTTTCTTAACTGGTCATACAGAGGACAGTCCTGTATAACATGCTCAGCAGTTTGTTCGTTTAATCCACATGTGCACAGTGGTGAAGCAGACAATCGTAACTTGTGCATGTGTTTATTCAGTTTGTTATGCCCTGTCCTGAGTCGAAAAATAGTTATCTGTCCCTGCCGGTCGAGAGTGTGATAGTCGTCTTTGGGTTGGTTCTGTTCTCTTTTGATAGTCTGGATAGCTCTCTTTTTCTCAAAGTATGTGACTTCATTATCTTCTTGTTCACATTCTCCTCCTTTTTTGCAAGTTTATCTGCCTTTTCATTTCCGGGTACACCACAATGAGATGGTACCCACTGAAGTATGGTTCTCTTTTTGGCAGCTACCTTGTTTAGTTCATTTCTCAGATGCGGGAGTTTACCACCCTTGAGAGCTTGCAGGACAGACAGTGCATCTGTGAGGATGACTACCTGGTGGCAGTCAGAGTTGGTGTTATAAATCATATTGGCAGCTTGCTCTAGAGCTTGAACCTCAGCTGTATAGTTGGAACAGAATTTACCAGTGGGAATGTGCCTAGTCTCATAGTGGTTGTCAGGATATGAGATAAAGATACCGGCACCTTCATTCCTAACAGCATTAGTTGCTGATCCATCTGTATAGGCATGTATCCATGATTGATCGGGATAGCTTTCTTGGATCATACTCAATGTAGCAGTTCATTTTTGCAGATCATTATACTCACATCCACTTGTGAGACCACTGACTGATGTATTAATTTGGAGGGCACTGCTGGCCTGCTCCCATGGTACAGGGTATAGGGTGGGCTTCAGTGGTGTTGTCTTCATGGATAGGTCTTCTTGATGCTGTCTTATAAGTCTTTTTCCCCGATGCACAAAGCTGCTACGCTTTAGATGTCCCAATGCCAGATCATCTAGTCTTGCCTTCATTGGGTGCATTGGCATACTGTTGTACTTTTCCATCTGGATCATGGTTTTTGTGTCTCTTCTATGGGACAATGTCTGTAATCCAGCAACCTTCTGCATCTCTGTTATTGGTGTAGTTTTCATGGCTCCTGTAATGAGCCTGAGAGCTTGATTTTGCACCTTGTCCAAAGACTGCAGATGTGAGTTAGCAGCTGATGACCATGCTGCTGAGCCAAACTCTAAGTGTGGTCTTATTACTCCATTATAAATCTTCTTTAGATTTCGTTCATTTGCTCCCCAGTTGGTACCTGCTAATTTTCTGAGTATGCCTAGTCGTCTTCGGGCCTTTCCTTCTGCATTTTCAATATGCAAATATAAAATTCTATAAACTGTTCTTTCATTTAGTTTTACTCTACTAGCTGTCTCCACAATTGTCATTTTTCGATCCTGGTCAATGATTTTCTTTATTCTTGTTGCATTTTCATCGTTGCACTCTGAGGCTGGTCTACCAGATCTTGGCAGATCAGCAACATTTGAGCGGCCACACTTAAACTGTTGACACCAGTTTTTTACCGAAGTATATGAAGGACAAGAATCACAAAACACTGGTTCCATCTACCTGTGTATTTCTGTAGGTGTTTTTCCCTGAAACATCAGAAATTTTATCACAGCTCTGGCCTCCTTCTTTTCCATTGTTTTGTCAAATCTTTGGAGCAGCAGATCCGGTCAATAGGGTACATTGTGCCGTGCACAGTAGCGGGAAAACCCATTGAAGAAACAAACTCGTACTTCACACATTTAGTGCTAATATGATGAACTTTAAATGTGCCAAGTTTCATCTTCCTCCTGTGACTCCTTCATGGTCACACCCAAGACTTATGTCAATCCCCTTGTACTGACAGTGCATCTGTCAAGAAAACATCTTGTCTCTCAGTGCTTTCTTCTGCCATTAAAACCTCTGCTGAAGTTTTCAGTAATATATTTTTTCTATAATATATGTTAAGATAATAATAATTTCATATATTAAAATACTTAAAAATTTTATTTATTGTAAAATAAATTGTGCATTTTAAATATGTTAATAGGCTTTGTTTTATACTAATACATGTAATTAAAATATATAATAATTTGAAGGAAGTTAAGATGCTGAACACTTTTCTGATTCTGGACAACTTTTCAGGATTCTTTTATGACTACCATAGTGGCCTGAGAGGAATGCTCAAACTTGACTTAGCAATACCCTTTCTATTGCTGTTACAGACTCCTGAAGTGTGCACGTTGTGCCGATATTGGTTTGGTTTGGTTTGATTTTAAGGACTATCTTCATTGTGTGATAGGGTGGGCGAGATGATGGTGATATGTGATCACTCTTGCACATTCGCAACCGACCCGATTCAACAATAAAACTCTGATTCTTAAGGCAGGGGCTGTATTTATTTTTACAACCCTATCAGTGACATTAAGAGCACACTGAAGCAAACGTTAAACAAATAAACCAACAAACCAAACACCAAACAAACACCCAGCCTGTGCTTGATTGCTAATGTGCTCTGGTTTCTTTGTCCATCTGCTACCCACACAGGGCACCTCGTTTCATTTTCTCTTGTCTTGACTGAATCTTCAAATAGCTCCGTTTGCCGCTCGCTATCTCTTTATATAAGCCCTCGAGCGAATCACTCAACTTACTGTGCGGCGCGTAGTAATTGCGCCCCGCGTAGTAATTGCGCCCCGCAAATAACACTCGCCTTTATTGCTCTATTAGGCATTTCAGTTGACTTGCATTGAAAACATCTCTTCGGAAGAGGGCCTTGAGGGCATTTGGCTGCCATGTGGCCTGAGAACTCTCCACAATTGTAGCACCTCAACTTTGTAGGCTTTCTCTGTGCCATGGGACGCCTCTTACTACCTTTACACTCTTGACCGCCAATGCCGCATACATAAATTGCTTCCATGCCCTGGACCGATGGTTTGCTGTCAAACTCTACTCGTTCATTCCTCGCCAGACTCCGGAATCCCTTTCTGAAGATCTTGGTCTGATGTACAAATACATCAATACCTCCATCATCTGGCGTGATGAACCCCCATCCCCTGTGGACACTATACCACTTGCACATCCTCCTTCGCCTTGTCGGTGCAACTGCATTTGTTGGTGCTGTCAGCTCACAGCCTGACTCTCACATAAAAGAACACGCACCTCCTCGTCGTGCTTTGGCTGTTTTCGCAGTTGGCCTGGTTCTTTCTCTCTTTGCACCTCCTCTTGTACTGGCCAACTGGTCTCTGACATCTGTGCTATCTGGGACTTTAGGAGGGATAATTCTGCTCTGAGTGCCTCCTCTTTATTGTGAGCTTCTACACTGGCTACCTGCACCAGTGTATCAGGCTTTCTACCTTCACATAAAACAGCATATTCCCAAGGTCCCTGACTCACGGCCTGGAAATTCCTGGTCATCTCACTGACTGGTGGTTGCTCGCTGTAGGCTTCTTCTACTATCTTGAGTAACTGCTCAGGGCTAGCCTTGGCTCCGCCACGTATCCGTAATTCCCTAGAGACCACTGGTGTAACGTTGTTCCAGATCACGTCTACCTTGTCTTCTGCGCAAAAGGGCGCCATCTTCCATATGGCCTCTACATCTTCCACAAACTCTTGCCAAGTGGGATTTGCCTCTCCACCAAATAGCCTTACCTCCGGCACCTTCACGTACACTACCTTCACAGGCGCATTGATCGAAGCCATCTTGCTGCAATACCGCACCGCTGGGTGTTTACAATATTTGTTATATTTGTTGTTTGCTCGGTGTCACTGTCTGCCTATCCTGCCAACGACGCCAATTGTGATAGGGTGGGCGAGATGATGTGATATGTGATCACTCTCTTGCACATTCGCAACCGACCCGATTCAACAATAAAACTCTGATTCTTAAGGCAGGGGCTGTATTTATTTTTACAACCCTATCAGTGACATTAAGAGCACACTGAAGCAAACGTTAAACAAATAAACCAACAAACCAAACACCAAACAAACACCCAGCCTGTGCTCGATTGCTAATGTGCTCTGGTTGGGCACGCTGGGATGTGAAAAGTGATAGAAGATATATTAGCGATAAATATGCCTTGAACATGAAGGGGGCATCTTTACGGCCCCATCACAATTGCATACAGACTACTCCATTAGTGCTCCGATCTCCTCCCTTAGTTCACACAAGGAGGATCTCAGCACAGTGCACAAACTCTGTAGCACCAGTGAGAATCCCAGTATGTGTATATAGGAATCACACATTCTATAAATATTATTGTTGTGGGTAGATTTCTAATTTTTAAATTTTGCAAGGGCAGCGGCCTTACAGCCTACTCTTTACGATTTCCAGCTGCCATGGGATTTTTAACGTGCGCAACTTGCACACAGGACCTCCTATTTTTTCGCTCTTATGCGAGAAGGCTAGGCATCCGATCTCACTACCCATGAGACCAGAGAGGAGTATGACATCATGAGGACCACTGGTTGAAAAAAAAGTTTCTGTAAAATATATTCCCTCAACTGGGAATCAAACCTGGTACCTCTAGAACTCAAGGCAGATGCCTTACTCTTGTGCTGATATTAAGAAAAATAAATTCATTATTCTATTAAAATTTTAAAGACATTATAACCACTTCTTCTTTCCAGATCACTGGAAATGTGGAATCAAAGACCATGTACCTGGGTAAAATAATAAAACAAGAAATGAAACCAGAATATGAAGTACGTCCATTGTTTTGTTCTAAATTAATGTTAAAAGCCTACACTTTTTTTATAGTAAGAAGGAACATAGCTGTGAAAAGTTTAACATTAATTTTGTACATCCACTACCTAATGCAAGCATTGTTATGTTATCATCTTGTTCTGTTAGGTTTAGGAACCTAATTCCTGGTTTTTACTTTGTTCCCCATTTATAGCACAGTAGTGCAATTTAAACAACCAAATAATGTCATTTCTGATGGACAGCACTTTGTTCTATTCAAATATGGATCACTGTTTGAACATGCACGTGTGTTTTTTGTTGTTGTTAATGTGTAGTTTTTGTTTAGTGTATATTTTTTCCAGTTTAAAAGAAATGTTGAATACTGGTTCACAGTTTCTGTAAAATTCCTTTGCCAAATTATAGACTTGTGTTGTTAAAAACCTTGTTCTAACTGCTGAAACTATCTTTTGAAATGTCAGCTAGTATCATTTTTCTGTCACTACAATAACTGTCAAAATGCGGACGTTATATTGCTTGCACCACTTATGCTTTACTGTAAACACTATGTTATCATTTCCAGCATAATCGTGATTTAATGTTATTATTAAGTTATTTCTCTTGTAGTACCACAAGATTGTGGAAATTAAGGAGAAAGACTAAAGAACATTCAGCCATCAGCTAGCTAATGCCAGTTGTATTCATATTTAATTGTCATGTTTTTACTTAGTTCTCACTTTCTTTTGTTTTTGTCCGATTGTCCCTGACAAGGTGGCCATAACTTTGGTTATTTTCTTGTATTTTGTCTTGTATTTATGAATACATCTCAGTAAGATGTGTTATTTTCTTGAATTTTGTCTCGTATTGTAGAAAATGTCCTGGTAAGATGTGTTATTTTCTTGTACTTTTTCTTATATTCTTGGATATATCCTAGTAAGATGTATTGCTTTTTTTCCCCCTATATTCCCTTTCTTTTCATCTGAATGCATTAACGTTTATACAGTTGCTTTATTTTTTTGATTTATTAGTTGATAAGGTAACTGATCCAACACACATTCATTCAAGCATAACATTATAGTTTATGTTTCTGGTTTATTGCTAGCATCAACATATCTCTTATAATTGTTAAGTCACTGAACACTTTTCCCCACAATAGTGGCCTCTTCTAAACATAACTATCAGAATGATCACAAAAAAAGTGAAGGTTGGGAAGATGGCTTTATTCCTATTGAGTCATCTACAGTGAATTGTGTGCCTTGTTTGTTAATGAGATATTTAAATTTCTTCTACAGCTTGACATTTCATTACCAGACCTAAAACTGTCAGACATGGATCAAAATGTTGAAACATTACAGATTAAACAGGAGCTAAATGATCAGGTTTGTGAAATATATTTTAATCAACTGTTAGAATATTATAGACAGAACTCACCAAAGGTTGGTCAGGTGTAAAAAGCATGGCATACTTGACTTTTTCTCCATATAATTTGTTAAGCTTCATGAAAGAAAAGTACTTATTGGTCTTGTGCTAAATTTATTACCTTTACAACTTTCATGATATTTGTTGTCCTTTAGTGCTTCAAAGTTTAATTCTGTTTTGTCAGTCTTTATTGTCCTTCTTTGCTTCTTTTTGAGCAAACTAACATCAGCTGCTGTCATCATTGGTTCTATTTTTTATCTAGAATCCATGTAGCGAACACTTGTCACATCATCCCTACTGTAGTAGACAAATAGTAAACCCATATCTTGCTTAACTTGAGTGATAAATCTTTTACTTTATGCTGCTTACATTTCTTATAATGTGGAAGTCAGGATACACTAAAGATGTTAATAACATTATTCCATTAACATTGAGAAAACAGTTTCTCTGTTCCTCATATGTTGGGCACCTTTGAAGTAGATGTTCAGTAGTCATTTTATCAGCGCCACATTTACATTCATCAGTAGTTCCTGTCTTTAACATGTTGGATGATATACAAATCTATTGTTGCCTGCGTGAAATCTGAAGATTATCATTTGTTTTTTTCTGCTGAGCTGGCAGTATGTATCATTTTGTCTTAAATGATCTATATCCCATTTGTTTCTGTATATGGTTCTTTTTGCCTCTTTGAAAGTTATTCTTGTAACAGGATGAGGTAGCTTTCCATCTTCCTTTGCCAATCTATCAGCCTCTTTATTGCCAGTGATGTAACAATGAGATGGGATCCATTGTATCACAACCCTTTTGAATTGTTGACATACGAGGTGCATTCAGAAAGTAATGCACCACATCGTTTTTCTCAGGAGCTGTTTATTAAAAAAGCATGAAATTTATATACAATATACATGGATATGTCATGTAAACATCGGTATTATTCAACATAATCCCCATCAACTTGTACGGCTTTATGCCAGCGTGAAACAATTGCATGTATTCCTAGCCCGTACCAGATTTTGTCTTGATCATAAAGCCATTTCTTTGCTGCATGAATCACTCCTTCATCATCTTCAAACCTTGTCCCATGGAGTGCATCTTTAAGTGGACCAAATAGATGAAAATCAGAGGGTGCCAAATCGGGACTATAGGGTGGATGGGGTAGTACAGTCTAACCCAATTTGGTGATTGCTTCCCATGTTGCCAGACTTGTGTGAGGTCGTGCATTGTTGTGAAGGAGAAGCAGGTCTGCTGGATTCTTGTGCAGCCGAACTCTGCGAAAACGTTGATTGAGTTTTTTCAATGTCTTAATGTAAGCTTGCGAATTGATTGTCTCTCCTCTTGACATAACGTCCACAAGAATCACACCTTCAATGTCCCAAAAGACAGTAATCATGACCTTTCCAGCTGAAGGAATTGTCTTGAATTTCTTTCTTCGTGGTGATTGCGGATGATGCCACTCCACTGACTGTCTTTTTGTCTCAGGTTCAAAATGATGTGCCCAGGTTTCGTCACCTGTAACGATCTTAGCCAAAAAGTTCTCTCGATCACTATTGAAACGCTCCAACAATTCAGAAGAAATTGCTTTCCTTTGCAATCGGTGGTCATTTGTGAGACTTCGAGGAACCCATCTTGCACAAACCTTAGAAAATCCAAGAGTTTTTATAACTGCATTTGCACTACCAATGCTGACTGACAGCTGTAAGGCCAATTGTTGAGTAGTGATTCGCCTATCAGTAAGAATAATGCCCTCAGCGCATTTCAACATTTCTGAGTTGGTGGCTGTGGCAGGACGTCCACAGTGCGTCTGATCAAGCAGCTCCGTATCTCCACTTCCCGATTCTTTGATTCTCTGAACCCAGCGACTGACTGTACTCCTGTCGACTGCAAAACTTCCATACACATCACATAGATGCTTGTGAATGTTCACAACAGTTTCCTTCTCTGCAACAAGAAATTCTATCACAATTCGCTGCTTATAACGCAAGTGGCTAACACGCTCCATTTCAACGGTTTAGGGCAGCCGTATTATTTGGCCAGTTGCGGTGCAATTTGGTGCACACAATTGGCACATGCCATATTTGAAGTGTGCAAAATTTCATGCTTCTATCTTCATTATTAGCTGAGAAAAACGATGTGGTGCATTACTTTCTGAACGCCCCTCATAGTATTTGGAGCACTACTATTAGGTCATCGGTGGTCTGCAATATTCTGACTCCTCAGCGTTGCAACTACTGACAGTGTGTCTGTCAAGAAAACATCTTGTCTCTCAGTGCTTTTTTCTGCCATTAAAACCTCTACTGAAGTTTTCAGTAATATATTTTTTCTATAATATATGTTAAAATAATAATAATTTCATATATTAAAATATTTAAACATTTTATTTATTGTAAAATAAATTCTGCATTTTAAATATGTTACATAGGCTTTGTTTTATACTAATATGTGTAATTAAAAATATACTGAAGCACATTAAAAACACACCACCTGTATAATCCAGGAACAGAGTGTGAAATGTAAATATAAGTGTTTACAAGTTTACATATTTGGAATCTTTATTCATTTTCCTATGAATCCATGCTGGTCATTAATTTGTACATTTGATTGTTATGAAATTCATTGCATTCTGTGCAGGCAAGGGAGAAAACCAAAAATGCAACCAATAAAAAAATTCATTCACACTATCCTCAGTATCTGGTATGTCCACCGTGTGCTTGTAAACAAGCTCGGCAGCGGCTGCGCATGGAACGCACAAGTCTCTGAAGGAAATTCCGGGGAATCAAGTCCCATTCACATGTAAGAGCAGCTTCGAGCTGTTGCAGATTAGCTGGAGAACCTTGCCTGTAGACTCTGCGTCCAAGCTCATCCCACAGATGTTCTATAGGGGACATGTCTGGTGATAGGGCAGGCCAATCAATCGTCACAATGTTCTGCTGCTGTAGATATTGCTGCGTAATGCATGTGGTGTGTGCACGTGCGTTATCCTGCTGGAGAAGCTGCAAGTCTGGATAATTTGTGAATGCAGGAGCAACCAATGCATCCAGAACCTCATCTCGATATGTCACAGCATTAACATTTCCACGGAAGACGTGAAGAGGCAAGCGATGGTGAAAACTGAATCCTCCCCAAATGTAAATACTGCCACCTCCAAATTGGTTGTGCTGACGAACACAGCAATCTGCAAAGCGCTCTCCACACTGTCGCCAAATCCGCATACATTCATCAACAAAGGATATGTTGAATCTGCTCTCGTCTGTGAATAGGACAGCATTCCACTGCAGTCTAGTCCATCTGACATGTTGCTCTGCCCATTGCAGGCGCTGCTGATGATGTCTGTGAGTCAAGTTTGGCCCAACATAAGGTCATCTTGCAGTAAGGCTTGTATCTCTGAGTCGTCGTATGACTGTCATTCGAGAGACTTGCCCATGTCTACCCACTATTGCTCTTGCTGTTTGACTTGCCAGGAGAGAACGATTTCTTAGGTGACTCAGCACAATATGACGATCTTGCGCAGGGGTAGTAACTCGTGGTTGGCCACTCCGAAGTCTATCCCGGGCACTGCCAGTGGTTCCGTAACGTTCATTGAGACGTACTTCTTCTTCTTCTTCCTCGTTCGTCCTGAAAAGGACGTTAGTTGCGTTGTGTCTGTTTACACCGTAGCTGCGATATCTGCGCCTTTCGGCCGACACATCCGACTTCAGCACGGCAATTTTTGGGACCGGGTTTGCCTTCCCTCTTCGATCCCTACTCTCTCAGCCAGACTGCAGTGATGCAGCCTGTTTCCAGGACCACCACGTGGAGGTGGAGTAGGGTCTTGGTCAGCTCTGGTTCGCTGACCATGATGCAAGCAGTCAAGCTATGGGTCGCTGACTGCATTCTCTATTGCTGCATCTTTGGGTCCCTAAAGAGACGTACAATAGGGCTGTGGTGGCAATTCATCCTTCTGGCAATGACCCGCGAGCTCATTCCGGTCTCCAACATACCAATGGCTCGTTGGCAGTCGTTTTTAGATAGCCGTGGCATTTCAAGCACATGTACTGGGTGTTTTGTCTCAACGGCCTTTTTATACCGACTATACTGCCACAACGCATACACATTTTCAGGGTCATAGCTGTTGGGAATCATGTTGCACGTGTGACTTTCATTGTTTTCATGTAGTCTGTACACAAACCCGTGGTTTGAATCATGCACTTTCCATTCCAGCAGCCATTCGCTCTCTACCTCAAGACAAACACGGGGAAAATCCATTCCCACACTTTTTTTTCCTGCTTCTCGTCATCAGTATATATAATAGTGGTGCGTTTTTAATGTGCTTCAGTATATATAATAATTTGAATGAAGTTAAGATGCTGAACACTTTTCTGATTCTGGACAACTTCTGATGTAATTCTCTGAATAACTTTGTCTATCACCATTACTTGCTCAGTAAATGTTTAAACATGTAGTCTGATCATTGATGTTAGCCTTGATAGTTGTGCTTTTTTTTTTTCCTCCTTTGTTTTAAAAATGTTGTAGCATTACCAAATTCATGATAGTGGACATTTTACATAAATAACAAAATTATGTTCGCTTTCCTTCCATGGAGACACAATCATAATAGTGGACACTGTACACAAACAAATGACACAAAGTTATAACACCAGGTTATATTCTCTGTTAACCCTTTACCGCCCAGCCCAGTTTACTACATCTTTATCTTAACGCCCAAGGCAAGGGGAGCAACTCGATTATCTAACACAGTGACCATCTAAAACATTCATTTAAAACAAACTGAGTTAAAATTATGTTTATCAATTTTAAATACACACAATTGAATCATGTACCATCTGCGGTATATTTTATAAATATTAAATGCAGCATCTAGATCTAGAGTGCGTTTATGTCCAAGGTTTCTTACTAAGACACCAAATTCAACTGAAGTGTGCTTTGTTGACAAGTCTATTTCGTTCGATCTGTTGTTTGTATCAGTACTACTTTCACTAGCTTTAATTTCGTCAGTGCCGCTGCCACGAATCTAAAGGGTTCGTATTCAATATCCACATCTGATTCAGCAGCACCATGATCATTTCGATAAAAAAACAATGTCATCTCTCGGTTTCCAAAGCAAAAATTTGACCGCCAGTAAAGCAATGGCTTTAAAAATCCAAATATTGACCAATTTCGAAAATAATTTCAGAAAACGGAAGCTGCGCTTGTTACCAAAAATCTCCATATAACTCAGGTCTCGTTTATAGCAAGATCTCATTGCACTATAGCAACCAATGACAACAATGTTTCATCAGTGGCATCGGCCATTTTGGTCAGTACCTTAGACGTTTTGCACGGGCGGTTTTGGCCGTTTTAAACGGTAAAGGGTTAATATCATATTCATTTCATTCATAACCCTCCACTCCCAAAGGAGCATAGGCCTCCTCCAACTTTGTCTATATTACTGCCAAGGTATGTGTACAATTCTACATCTTGTATTGGTGTTTCTTCAAGTTCAACCCTGTTATCATTACCTGCATTTATTCTCATTATCTTTGTCTTTTCCCTAAGTATTTTCAGACCCAATTGCTGTGACCTCTCATCGAGTGTTTTCAATTTGTCCTGCATCTGATTACGGTTATGGGACAGAAGAGCCAAGTCATCAGATAAATCCATATGGATACACACTCATAACAGTGGACATTTGACACAAACCAATAATACACAATTAGATTATCTTTTCCTACCATGGATACACAATCATAATAGTGGACATTTTACACAAACAAATAACATCAGGTTATATTCTTTGTTCCTATCATGGATACACCATCATGATAGTGGGCATTTGACAAAAACAAATAACACAAAGTTAGATTCTCTTTTCCTTCCATGGATACACAATCATGATAGTGAACATTTGACACAAACAAATAACACAAAGTTAGATTCTCTTTTCCTACCATGGATACACAATCATGATAGTGAACATTTGACACAAACAAATAACACAACGTTAGATTCTCTTTTCCTACCATGGAAACACAATCATGATAGTGGACATTTTTCACAAACAAATAACACAAAGTTAGATTCTCTTTTCCTTCCATGGATACACAATCATGATAGTGAACATTTGACACAAACAAATAACACAAAGTTAGATTCTCTTTTCCTACCATGGAAACACAATCATGATAGTGGACATTTTTCACAAACAAATAACACAAAGTTAGATTCTCTTTTCCTTCCATGGATACACAATCATGATAGTGAACATTTGACACAAACAAATAACACAAAGTTAGATTCTCTTTTCCTACCATGGAAACACAATCATGATAGTGGACATTTTTCACAAATAACACAAAGTCAGATTTTCTTTTCCTTCCATGGATACACAATCATAATAGTGGACATTTGACACAAACAAATAACACAAAGTTAGATTCTCTTTTCCTTCCATAGATACACAATCATAATAGTGGACATTTGATAACACAAAGTTAGATTTCTTTTCCTACCATGAAATACACAAGTTAGTGGACATTTCACAAATAACACAAAGTCAGATTTTCTTTTCCTTCCATGGATACACAGTCATAATAGTGGACATTTGACACAAACAAATAACACAAAGTTAGATTCTCTTTTCCTTCCATAGATACACAATCATAATAGTGGACATTTGACACAAACAAATAACACAAAGTTAGATTCTCTTTTCTTTCCATGGATACACAATCATCACCCTTCAGTTCCTAAAGGATCAATGACCTTGAACAAACTTATGACAAATCTTTCTGTCCTGTGTTATCAACTCTTCCTGTGTTATCAACTCTGTCCTGTGTTAACAACTCTGTCCTGTGTTATCAACTCTGTCTCATGTTATCAACTCTGTCCTGTGTTATCAACTCTGTCCTGTGTTATCAACTCTGTCCTGTGTTATCAACTCTGTCTCGTGTTATCAACTCTGTCCTGTGTTATCAACTCTGTCCTGTGTTATCAACTCTGTCCCATGTTATCAACTCTGTCCCATGTTATCAACTCTGTCCTGTGTTATCAACTCTGTCCCATGTTATCAACTCTGTCCCATGTTATCAACTCTCTCATCTCTTATTTCACTGGCACTAAATAAGCATGCTAGTAATAAATTATTTTAGAAACTGTTGCAGATCTTCTTAGAACAAAGACTGGTTACAAATTTTGTATCATAAGACAACGTCTTACGTGCAAAAAATTGCTTGTATGACAGTGAGTACTGCTTATATTTCAAACACAATTATCTTCTGTTGGAGCCTACAAAACCTTGAAATAAACTGACCTTTTTAATAGTTGCTTTAGTTATGCTGACAATGTTTCCCAGATTGCTTTACCACAGTCTATCAATACTAACAGCTACACCACCTTCAATCTTTTTGTTTTCCTAGACTTAGAAGGGAAGTAAAGAAAGAAACAAATCCTAAATATTTTTTAGGATATTGAGAACATTTATCTGAGAAAACAAGTGAACACTGAATTACACAAGTGAACACTGAATTACACTTTATGAGGTATAACAAACATTGGCTGTTTAAACTTTAGTGACATTTTTATCTTTTGTTTTCTTGCAGACAACAGGAAATATGGAAAGAAAGATTCCATTTCTAGGTGAAGGAATAAAACAAGAAATAAAACCAGATTGTGAAGTATGTTCATCTTCTTTAACTGGACATGTTGATATAATGAGACTACACTGAGCTAACAAAATTTGTGACATCTGTAGCACATGACAATTAGTTAATACAAGTATTATGTTGTTCTCATCTTTGTACACAAGTCTTGTATATTTCTGTATGTCAATAAGTTGTATACTATTAGTATACTCTAAATAATTGATGTGAGCTAAGTGCCAGGTTTACTGACATTATGCCAGAAATGCGTTACAAGTCCCATGTTCAATATTAAGACAATGAAAATCTTTTTTTTTTTTTTCTTTACTTCTCAGCTTCATTAGTCTTGTCTGTTTGTGAGTTTAAATAGATAAGAAGCCTCGCTGGTGTAGTGGTTACCGCACTGTGCTGGTGATTGGGAGATCCCAGGTTTGAGCCCTGGCGAGGACATTTGAAGTAGTGTCATTGACTGGGACTTGGACTGGAATAATTCGAGCCCTGGAAAAGACATTTGAAAGAGTGCCATCGACCAGGGACTGGAATAACCTGAATGGCTCCTGAGCCGACCCAGCTCTAATGGGTACCTCAGAAGATGGTGAGTATCTCCCTGAATGGCCAGGCGACACCTGTCAGCATACAGGTGAAAGGGATACTCATGTAAAAATCAGTTTCAGGTTAGACGTATTAACCGGAGATTTAACCTTGAGTAATAGCGTACATACGATTAAAAAAAAACATTGATAAGAATGGTAGACATAAATAAAATGCAGAAAGTTTAGCTCCTCTTGTTATTGACTTTGTGCTTTGTTAACACTTTATTGCAGAATTATTGTGGCAATAGCTGTACCAAAATTCAAATATGGCATAATGTCTTCTTGAAAATATCGGGATTGGATAAAGAAGAGCAGTCTGACTCATGTGAATGTGATAAAGGTAGGGCTAAAAATAAACTTACATGTCACTGTGAGAATTTCTACTTCTTTATTTCTTACGAGTGCCTGAAAACATACCTTTATGTTTATCTAATATTTATTCACTGTGAGAATACTTGTTGTATGGTCACAGCGACTGGGCCTGAAAATAAACTGAGAAAAAGACAGTGAGAATAAAGGCCAAAAATAATAGACTGGTTGTACTTGGAGACACATTCCTACAGGATACAGACTTATTAGTATATCTGGGCAGCAGTATAGATGAAGTTGGGGGAGCAGTGATGTTAAAATAAGATTACAAAAGACAAAATCATTGATCAAGATCACCACTGTAAAACTGATTTCTTAAAAAAAACAAAAAACCAAATATTAGTGTTACAAAATGTGAGTACAAGACACTGGCATTATGATAGAACATTTACTGCAGAAAACAGCTGCATTACAAGGCTGTCCTTGTTCTAGAATTGTCTACATAAGAGATATATAAAGGAATGAATAAACACATGACAAAAAAAGGAATGTAAAGTGTATTTACAAAAAGGATAAAGATGTGGATGACCTTGAACTTATGGATCATGGTAGGAGAGCTTGACGTAAAATTAGAGGAAGCTCAGGCTCCACAAAAATGTTTTAGATAATAGATGAATGAAGTGTGATGACCTGGTTCTTCTGTCTTATGTTATGAAAGTCTGTAGCTTTTTGGTTGTTGTTTTTGTTGTTGTTCTCCATGTCTTAGAGCCATACAATAGGACTGACTTGACATTTGAGTTGAAGATTCTTATTTTCGTTTTGGACTTGATTTCTCTTGTTCTCCATATGTTTCCCAATGCAATGAAAGCTCCTCTTTCTTTACTTACTTACTTAGTCGTTCCCCTTCTACCGCAAGGTGTAGAGGTTTGGAAGAGAGAGCGCCAGACTATCCTATCGGCTGTCTTCCTCCTGGCCTGGTTCCATTCTAGTCCTCGGCCCTTCAAAGATTGTCTAATGTTGTCTTCCCAGCGAACTCTGGGTCGTCCTGGGGGTCTGGATCCCTGGCTCTTTGTTTCCCATGCTTGTCATGGTAGTCGATCTTCTCCCATTCTGCAGACATGGCCAAACCATCTTAGTTGGGACTGTTCTACTTGGGTCTGCAGGGGGTGGCATTTTAGGCCTTGACGTATCGTCTGGTTGCGTACCATGTCTCTTCTTGTTACTTCAACCACCTTCCTCAGATACCTCATTTCTGAGGTTTGGATCTGGCTTTTGTGGGTTGTAGTCATTGCCCATGACTCGCATCCATATGTCAAGACTGGGACATAGGTGGAGCGGTATACAGCCATCTTCGTTTTCTTACCAACCTCTCTCTTGCTGAGGAATCCTCGATTTATGGCCTGAAAAAGTCTCCCAGCTGCTGCTTTTCGAGTGGCCAACTCTTTCTTTTTGTATTCTTATTTTGATATCATTGTCTGTCCCTCCAACTTTGTCTATATTACTGCCAAGATATGTGTACGATTCTAGATCATTTGGTGGTGTATATTACACATTTTTTTTCCAAATATGTATGTTCAATGTTTTTGTAACACATCTGTTTTAAAGAAGCATACATTTTGTGGCCTTGATGAAGACACAGATATCTATATTTTAAAGTCTTACAAGTGTGGTGTATAAGTTGCTCAGAGAGGTGATTTCCAAGATTTTACAATATTATTTACAGAAAGAAAGCCATCCAACGATGATGTTTGCAGTGTAAGACTTGCTTGTAAATACCCACAAGAGCAACATGACAGACAGCATACAGAAGAAAACTCTTTCAAGTGCAGGAATTACCATCCACATGATGATCTTCAGTCAGGAGAGAAACTTGATAGTTATGAATTGTGTGTTGCAGGATCTAATCAGAAAGGTAAATTAAAAAACCACAAATGCAAAGACACAGGAGAAAAGCTTTACAAGTGTGATGTTTGTGGTTTAGGTTTTACCAGCAACACTCACTTACAGAGTCATAGAAAAATGCACACAGGAGAGAAACGTTACAAGTGTGATGTTTGTGATTTAGATTTTACCAACAACACTCACTTACAGAGTCACAGAAAAATGCACACAGGAGAGAAACCTTACAAGTGTGATCTTTGTGGTGCAGGATTTGCAAAGAAAGTCTATGTACAGTGCCATGTAAGAACACATATAGGAGAGAGGCCTTACAAGTGTGATGTTTGTGGTTTAGGTTTTACCAGCAACACTCACTTACAGCGTCACAGAACAATACACACTGGAGAGAAGCCTTACAAGTGTGATCTTTGTGGTGCAGGATTTGCTAGGAAACAATTTTTACAGAACCATAAAAGAACACATACAGAAGAGAAACCTTATAAGTGTGATATTTGTGATGGAGGATTTGCTAGGAAAAAATCTTTACAGAACCATAAAAGAACACATACAGGAGAGAAACCATTCAAATGTGATGTTTGTGGTGTTGAATTTGCTTGGAAATGTAGCTTGCAACGCCATAAAAGGATTCATACAGGAGAGAAGCCACACAAGTGTGATGTTTGTGGTATAGGATTTACATGCAGTTCTAGCCTACAAAGTCATAGGAGAATACATACTGGAGAGAAGCCTTTCAGCTGTGATGTGTGTGGTATAAGATTTACAACAAGTTCTAACCTGCAATATCACAGTAGAATACATACAGGAGAGAAGCCCTATAAGTGTGATGTTTGTGGTGTAGGTGTTACAAGCACTTCTACACTGCTTAATCATAGGAGAACACATACAGGGGAGAAGCCTCACAAGTGTGATATTTGTGGTGTAGGATTTGGACGCAAAGATCATCTAAAAATTCACAGGAGAATACATACCAGAGAGAAGTCTCACAAATGTGATGTTTGTGGTACAGCATTTTCTCGGAAAGATTATTTACAGAAACATAAAAAAACACATACCTAGAGGACGCTTATAACAGTGTGGACTTAACCTTTAACACGCTGCATTCTTTTCCCGAAAACTTGCCCTGCAGCTGCATTCTTTTTCACAACCCCCCGTTTTTATAGTGGGTGACTTGTAATGTCTTTAGTTTTTGTGTTTCTTGGTCAATTGCTATCATTTTTGGAATTTATATAAATAAATGAATGATGAATCTGATGATATAAAATTTGTTTGTCTACATGTTAGATGTGATAGGAAGAGAGGAATGGAAAGATGGAAAAAACGATAAAAAGATATAAAAAAATTAAAAATTTAAAAAAAAATTTAACTCTTTAAGTCCCAATCGACTTTATAAAGGATCAGGGGTTAGATGCGCTTGGCCCAATCGACTTTAAAAAGCCTTTAGTATATATGCCTCTGTTTGAGACTGTTTCTAATTATAACTACCCACAAACCACCCAAAACGTCATTTCCGACTGAAAGTACATTCTTTTAAATACTGCACGTGATTAAGAGTGAACGTGTTTCTGTATTGAGATATTTATTTTAGATTTTTAAAGCGATTTTTTTAAGCGCATATTTTCTAACAAAAAATGGCCACACCCACTTCTTCGAATGGTAGGCCCAAAAGATTAACATCAGATCAAGCTCGTAAGTTATTATAAGAAATTTTTGAGAGTGATTGCAGTATGTATTCACAGGATAGCGAAAACGAATCTGAACCTGATATCGACTCCTCGGAAACCGAGGATGATATTGATAGGCCTAATGGAAGGTCTGGTGTCGATAATGAAGTTATGGATACAGGAGCATGTAATCAGACTGCAATAAATTCAGATAATATATCCAAGCCAAAAAGAATCAGGAGGGATGGAAATAATGATTTTGTTAGTAGGACTAGGCCTAATACAAACAACGCGGTTTGGCATTTGGTCACCACTGGAGAAACTAAAGCAAATTTTACTTTTCGCCAGACAAGACAGAACATAAATCCAGGTCTGTATAGTTTGCAAACGCCTCTTGATTTTTAAAAATTTTACATGGATGATGGTGTTGTTAGCACTCTGATAACCAGCATAAATTCCTATGCTGCAAAAGTTGTTGAAACAAACAACCCACATAGAAAGTATTCATTGTTCTTCTTTATTATGAATGGCTCAAGTTTACAGCTGTAATGATTGTGATGGGACTGGATCGAAGACCAAAAATCAAAGACTACTGGTGCACCACAGGAAATTTTTATACACCTTGGTACCACGAGATGTTTTCGAGAAACCGTTTTCAAACTATTTATCACAGTATGCTGCATGTTTGTGAACCAGAAGATCAGGACGCAGCTAAAATTGAGCCATTTGTCGACATGCTATTGACCAAATTTCAGAATGCTTTCTATCCATTTGAAGATGTTTGTATTGATGAGATGGTTATAGGATGGAAAGGTAGGTTTAGGCACAAACAATTTAATGCAAGCAAACCTCACAAATACCATATCAAAACATTTGGACTTTGTGATTCAGCTACCGGCTATGTTTTCAATTTGAAAATTTATTTTGGGAAAAATACAGCCTATGATCCTAGTTTAGATCCCAGCTCTGCTCATGCCGTGAAAGTGTTCGGCACTCTTTTGAAGCCACTGAGATCAGGACATCATATTTTTGCTGATAGATTTTATTCATCCAAAGCTCTGATTGAATATCTGCTTGCACACAGTTATAATTATACAGGAACCCTGAATGTAAACCGTGTCAGTTTTCCTCCTGAAATAAAAAATCTCAAGATTGGCCATCAAGAGATGAAATGGTTTTTGGACTCGGGAAAATACAACATTGTGTGTTGCCTGGAAAGATAAAAAAAGCAAAAAAAAAACCTGCATACTTGTGTCAACTAAATCAGCCGTCACAACGGTTGAGAAGAGCAAGGGTCTAAACAAAGTTACAAAGCCAAAGGTAGTTCATGACTACAATATGTGGATGAATGGCTGCGACCGGATGGATCAAATGGTTGGTTACTACAGTACGCACAACCGTAAAACCAGAAAGTGGTGGAAGAAGATTTACCACTGGATTATTGAAGTGACACAGGTAAATGCCCACATCCTATACAATTTGTGTCAGGAAGGTGCAACAACAAAAAGGAAGCTCACACTTCAAGATTTTAAACAGAGTTTGATTGAGGATCTGTCAAAAGAAGCTGCTCAGCTGACACCAGGTGGTGTAATAGATTGTCCACCCAAAAATTCTAAACACTCTATAAAAGGAAATGAAGTGGAATGGATGATTGGAGCCAGACATCTAGTGGAATATGATGGAAAGAGCAGAGCCTGTGTTCATTGTAGCGCCAATGGAATTTGTCGCAGATCAAGCTATGTGTGTATAGGATGCACCGGCAGACCCCACCTTTGTACAAAAAATTGCTTTGTAGCTTATCATAAGCAAAAAAATATATAGGGTATGCCTAGATATGAAAGAGCTTTGTAAATAAAATTTTCTTTTCCTTTTTTTTGATGTTTGATAGGGCCTACCATTTGAAATTTTCATTTTTTTTAAAATGCTAGGGACTTTTTTTTGTAAATTTTTTTTTACTTAGGATTTAATTATAAAATAGCGTTTTCACATAGGCCCTAGTGTTAATGTATTTAGAAAAAGTGATCTTTTGTGATTTTCTATGGATTATGATTATGTGTTTTCCTATGGATAATATCTTCAGAAGAGGAGCAGCTCAGCAAGGTAAGAATATATCTATTTCTTTAAATGATGTGCCCAGGTTTTGTCACCTGTAATGATCTTAGCCAAAAAGTTCTCTCCATCAGCAATGAAATGCTCTAACAATTCAGAAGAAATTGCTTTCCTTTGCAATCGGTGGTCATTTGTGAGACTTCGAGGAACCCATCTTGCGCAAACCTTAGAAAATCCGAGAGTTTTTATAACTGCATTTGCACCACCAATGCTGACTGACAGCTGTAAGGCCAATTGTTGAGTAGTGATTCGCCTATCAGTAAGAATAATGCCCTCAGCGCATTTCAACATTTCTGCGTTGGTGGCTGTGGTAAGACGTCCACAGCGCGGCCGATCAAGCAGCTCCGTATCTCCACTTCCTGATTCTTTGATTCTCTGAACCCAGCGACTGACTGTACTCCTGTCGACTGCAAAACTTCCATACACATCACATAGATGCTTGTGAATGTTCACAACAGTTTCCTTCTCTGCAACGAGAAATTCTATCACAATTCGCTGCTTATAAGTTACTAACACACTCCATTTCAACGGTTTAGGGCAGCCGTATTATTTGGCCGGTTGCAGTGCAATTTGGTGCACACAATTGGCACATGCCATATTTAAAGTGTGCAAACTTTCATGCTTCTATCTTCATTATTAGCTGAGAAAAACAATGTGGTGCATTACTTTCTGAACGCCCCTCGTAGAATACTTCTGTTTGAGACATTTTGAAACTTTACACTTGGATATTCTCATGAGAACTCAGCCTATGCCGGTCCCAAGCCCGGATGAAAAAGTAGGAGGGTGGCCTGCATGGAGGCCGTAAGGAGGCAGCCCCTCCACCATGCAAATGCACAACAGGCCAATCACCTGTTTGCTTTAAACTATGATTACAAGCAATATAAGAGAGAAAACCGGACTGATTCTAAAGGCGACGAACTGGAACGGACTACGGACTACGACTTATGGAACTTGGAACATAAGAAGTATAAATGGGAAAGAAGAGGAGCTGGTGGAACAGATGAGGAAAGCAAAACTAGAAATCCTGGCTATTACCGAAACAAACAAAAAAGGGACAAGGAGTCATGGATCTCGATGGCAAAATGCTGTTATACAGTGGTGTACCCACATCTGAAAGAGCTAAAGGGGGCGTGGGTTGCATTGTGGCCACAAACCAGAAAGATAGTATCAAGGGATGGAACTTTGTCTCGGAGCGCATTATGGTTGTAAAACTAAAAGAAGGAGAAACCATAGTCAACCTGGTCATAGTGTATGGGCCAAATGAGGATGAGAGAGCAGAGGTCAAGGAGGAATTCTTTGAGCTGCTTCAAAGGACAGTGGATGACTGCCTAGATGAAGTTATCATGCTCGGAGATTTTAATGCCAGAGTTGGAAATGACCATGCTAGATGGGGTGGAGTTATCGGAAGATATGGAGAAGATACTCTCAATGACAATGGAAAGTGACTCCTTAGATTCTGCAGTGAGCAGAATCTGATCATTACAAACACAAAGTTCCCCCATAAGCACATACATGCATACACTAGATGTGAACCAACAAAGAATGAGAAGTCAGTGATCGACTGTGCCATTGTTAGGAGAAGCCTGGAAAAAATTCAAGGATATCCTAAAGACAGCTGCAGCAGAAGCATGCGGTGAAGTCCGACTTGGGAACAAGAGAAAGAGAACACCTTGGTGGACAGAGGAAGTCAAAGAGAAAATAAGAAAGAAGAAAATGGCATGGAAACAATACTTAGGAGCTAAAAACACAACAGGACAGATGGAAAAATATAAAGAATATGTGACACTCAGAACAGAAGCAAAGAACAAAGTGCTAGCAGCAAAACAGAAGTCCTGGGAAGAATTTGGAGAAAAGCTAGAAAAAGATGCACAAGAAAACCAGAAATTGTTCTATAAGACCCTAAAGAACATGAGAAAGGAAAAACAATGCCCTCTCAAATTTATAAAGGACAAGCAAGGCAAATTGCTTAGTGTCCCGAAGGAAGTAATGGAAAGATGGAAAGAATATTTCTCAGAACTCCTTGATGGTGAGCTAGGTCAAGCATCAGAAATGATAACCACTAGCACAGAAGAGAAAACCAATGATGGTGAAGATGATATAAAGATGGAAGAACTGAAGGCAGCACTGGAGAAAATCAAGATGGGCAAAGCAGCAGGGCATGATGGTATAACACCAGAAATGGTTAAGTACATGGGAGCATCAGGCAACCTATTACTCTTAAGGGTTCTACAGGCAGAGTGGTACAACAAGACCATACCAAAGGATTGGGAGATTGCCATCAAAACACCAATTTTCAAAAAGGGTGACAATCGACAGTGTGGAAACCATAGAGGCATATCCCTTCTCAGTGTCCCTGGTAAAATTTACTCTAGAATCCTAGAGCAGAGACTCCGACGCCTAGCTGAGCCACAACTGGATGAGGTCCAGTGCGGATTCCGAGTGAACCGAAGTACTCAAGACCTAATCTTCACACTCAGACAGCTGAGTGAAAAGGCCCTTGAGTATAAGAGTGAGATCCATCTTTGTTTCATAGATCTGGAAAAGGCGTTTGACAGGGTCACCTGGAGCCAACTTTGGGATTGTTTGGCAAGGAAGAACATTCCAGCACCTCTGATTCATGCTATACAGAGCTTCTACAAGTCTTGCAGAAATTATGTGAGGACAGTAAACCATAAGTCAGAAGAGTTCAGGACCACCACTGGTGTAAGACAAGGTGATATCCTGTCACCTTACCTTTTCATACTCCTCATGGACGATGTCATTAACCCCCCCCCCCCCAACTGTTTTGGGGTTTTACCCAGGCCCGAAAATGGATGCAATTTTTTCAGACAGGTGAAATTTTAAAAATAGACAGAGTACAAATACATAAGTTCAGTGGGTAGGTGTTATACATTTGAATATGTGGAATTGACTGGAGAATCTTATGAATTGCTTCATATAACTAATTACTATGAATAGGTGTGTGTTATGTCTTGTGAAGTGTAGACTTGATTAAAAAAGTGTTAAAATTTTTTTTTTATTGTAAACGTAAACTTAAATATTTCAGCTCCCAATTAATGTATGGCAATAAAATATTAAGAATATCAGTGCACATTTAGTTTGAAACATATCTAGAAACTTTTATCACTATCACTTCATAGATGTAATTTTTATGATTTTTTTCTCAACACCACATATGTTTGTAAAAACAACCGCTCAAAATGTGTGCAATTTTTCTCTTCAGGTTATATTTTAAAAAACAGGCAGCAGATACACATTTTTTTTAACTAGGTGTTGATGTTATACATTTAAATGTGTGAAATTGACTGGAGAATCTTATGAATTGATTCATATAATTAATTGATATGAATAGGTGTGGGTTATGTCTTGTAAAGTGTAGACTTGATTTTAAAAATGTTTAAAAAATAAAATAAAATTGTATACTTAAATTTAAATATTTCAGCTCCCAATTAATGTATGGCAATAAAATATTAAGAATATCAGTGCACATTTAGTTTGAAACATATCTAGAAACTTTTATCACTATCACTTCATAGATGTAATTTTTATGCTTGTTTTCTCAACACCACATATGTTTGTAAAAACACCCGCTCAAAATGTGTGCAATTTTTCTCTTCAGGTTATATTTTAAAAACATGCAGTAGATACACATTTTATTTAACTAGGTGTTGATGTTATACATTTAAATGTGTGAAATTGACTGGAGAATATTATGAACTGCTTCATATAATTAATTGATATGAATAGGTGTGTGTTATGTCTTGTGAAGTGTAGACTTGATTTTTAAAATGTTTAAAAAATAGAATAAAATTGTATACTTAAACTTAAATATTTCAGCTCCCAATTAATATATGGCAATAAAATATTAAGAATACCAGTGCACATTTAGTTTGAAACATATCTAGAAACTTTTATCACTATCACTTCATAGATGTAATTTTTATGATTTTTTTTCTCAAAACCACATATGTTTGTAAAAACAACCGCTCAAAATGTGTGCAATTTTTCTCTTCAGGTTATATTTTAAAAACAGGCAGTAGATACACATTTTATTTAACTAGGTGTTGCCATGTGGGAAATTGACTGAAGAATCTTGTGAAATGCTGTAGATAATTATTTGATGTAGGAAAAGTGTCTGTCATGTTATGTGAAGTGTAGACCTAATCAAAAATAACTGGAAAAAAAGATAAATAAAACTGTACTTACATATGTCAGCTCCAGTTTAATCCATTGCAGAAAAATCTCAGAATATCAGTGCACATCCATTTTGAAACACAACACATTTTACCACAATCACTTCAAATATATAATTTATATGATTTTTTTCCATACAACACAAATTTCTGTAAATACCAAACAACTATGACTAATATTATTTACACCAACCATATTCTATTTTACATTTCCCAGAAGAATTTGCCACTATTCACATGCTTTTAAGGTAGTCATAAAAACATTGTGGGTGTAGATGTAGCTGGTCTGGACATCCAGTGCAATAATAATGAGAGCGCTGACATAATAACCAACTGTTTGATCCAGGAGATCACACCCATTCATTGAATTGTTGTATTTATCTATCATTTTTGGTTTGACAATGTGCTTCCACTTTGGCCTGAGAAGATACAAGGAAAACCAATTTCTTGGCTTTTTTGTCTCTAAATGCTGTACACAACACTGTGCTTGTTTGTGTCATATACCATCTGTATTCCAGATAACTAAGGCGCAGAGTCTTCAGCTGTAATGGACAATTTCTCCGGATTGTGTTCAGAGTACCAGTGTAGTATTGCTTCTTGTCCAGTAAGAAGTCAATGAGTTTTCTTGTGGTGTAATACCTGTCAGCAAATAAATGTTGGCCTGTACCCAAAGGCTGTATTAGGGTCTTAAAAATCTTGACAGCTTGCTCACTGTTTGCATCTACTTCAGGATTATATGAAGTATCAGAACCAAAATATGTGAACATGTTCACCACATATCCAGTAGCTGAATCACATAAACCAAAGACCTTTATGTGATATTTGCTTGGTTTCCTTGGATTATACTGCTTATATTGCCACCTGCCTTTATACCCTACTACCATTTCATTCAAACTGAGATTTTGGAATGGGTAAAAGGCACTCTGAAATTTTTGCAACAACATGTTCATAAAAGGTTCAATCTTTTCTTTTCCTTGTGAATTTTCATCAGAGGCATGAAGCATTGTATGATATAATGCTTCAAATCTACTTATTGAAAACATCTGAGGAAACCAAGGAGTATAAAATTCTGCAGATGTAGACCAGTAGTCGCGAATGCATGGTCTTTTCTGAATCCCAATATTTATTAGGACAGCAATAAACTTATCAAGTTCATGGCGTGTGACTTTGGTCCACTGAGAATACAATGAATATTGTTTCGCAGGGTTATTTTGAATACATTTGAGTGTGGCATAATCATTGATGCACTGGCACATGAAATCGTGAACCTCTTCTGTAAACAAAACACTGAAACATTTCAATGGGGTTGACAGGTCAAACCCCTCAGTCACACCTGGTGTTCTCTTTGGACAAAATCGAAATGCATTTTGTGTCATCCCCTCAGCAATTTCTAACCACTCTGGGACATCTTGTGAAGATGCACCTGCCTCTAGACTTGTGGCAGTTCTCATAGCTTTACTTTTGGTCACAATGGTGTTTTTGCCTCTTTATCCTTTTCCTTTAGTGACTGAAAGTTTTGCTCTTTTTATACCAGCCCTACCTGATGCATGTTCATTCAGCTGATCGACATCGCCCTCAAAATGATCACTTTCATGAATATTCTGACACAAAGTCTTTACAATGTCTTCATTGGAATAAGTCCTATCTGGCGCAAAGCGCGCCAGTTTGGACGGAAAAAGTTCAGGCATGTAAGGAGAGAACAAGAAAGTATTCAGTGGGGTACTGGAAGATGAGACAGGTCTGTATTTCGGAGCTGGCATTTGCTGATGATGTTGCCCTGATTGCTAATCAGAGGCACATCTCCAATTCAACCTGCAAGTCTGGAAGGAAGAGCTGGAGAAGAGAGGGATGGTCATAAGCAGCTCTAAAACAAAATCCATGGTGATATCACGAGAAGAAAGAAGACATCAGATTAAGCTGGTAGAACAGGTCCTGGAGCAGGTAGACCACTTTAGATACCTCGGAGCTATTATTGACCGAAAGGGAGGCATCAAAGAAGAGTTGGCCACTCGAAAAGCAGCAGCTGGGAGACTTTTTCGGGCCATAAATCGAGGATTCCTCAGCAAGAGAGAGGTTGGTAAGAAAACGAAGATAGCTGTATACCGCTGCACCTATGTCCCAGTCTTGACATATGGATGCGAGTCATGGGCAATGACTACAACCCACAAAAGCCAGATCCAAACCTCAGAAATGAGGTATCTGAGGAAGGTGGTTGAAGTAACAAGAAGAGACATGGTCCGCAACCAGACGATACGTCAAGGCCTTAAATCCCACCCCCTGCAGACCCAAGTAGAACAGTCCCAACTAAGATGGTTTGGCCATGTCTGCAGAATGGGAGAAGATCGGCTACCACGACAAGCATGGGAAACAAAGAGCCAAGGATCCAGACCCCCAAGACGACCCAGAGTCCGCTGGGAGGACAACATTAGACAATCTTTGAAGGACCGAGGACTAGAATGGAACCAGGCCAGGAGGAAGACAGCCGATAGGATCGTTTGGCGCTCTCTCTTCCAAACCTCTACACCTCACGGTAGAAGGGGAATGACTAAGTAAGTAAGTAAGTAAGTATTCTCATGAGGAACAATTGTAGAAGAATTTTGATGAATACTTTTAGTCTAATTTTGCACCGGCTTCTTCTTTTGTCCTCCATTTTACCTTGAATAACTAATCATTTTTCAATGAAAGCTTTTATACTTGTAGCACAAGAGTAAAGTACATCCAATTACCTTCAGTTTCATATACAACAACAAAGTTATTTATACATTTGAACATTTTAAAAAAATGATTTCCAAACAACAACAATAAAAACACACAGGGTTGACAATTTCCTCTTTTTTACAACAATATGACCTGTTGTTGTAATTTGTGAAATTAACAATCTTCTGAGTGTTTATTGATTAAAAACTGATTGAACTTTGTTAGAATACTTCTGTTTGAGACATTTTTGAAACTTTACTCTTGGATATTCTCATGAGGAACAATTGTAGAAGAATTTTAATGAATACTTTTAGTCTACTTTTGCACCGGCTTCTTCTTTTGTCCTCCATTTTACATTGAATAACTAATCATTTTTCAATGAAAGCTTTTATACTTGTAGAACAAGAATAAAGTACATCCAATTACCTTCAGTTTCATATACAACAACAAAGTATATGAAACATTTTAAAAAATTATTTCCAAACAACAACAATAAAAACGCACTGGGGTAGCCATTTTTGCTTGGGCCAAACCCACTTTTTTGCTTGGGGCTGAAAGAGTTAAAAAGTTTTTTAAAAATTAAAAAAAAAATAACTAACAAACGAAGAGTCCTTATCTCTTGCATCTCAATGAAAGTCATTTGACCAATACAAATCAAATGACGATCTTTTCGTTACACCCATCATCAGTAGCAAAGCAACAAATGCCCTCGTCAGCAGTGACTTTCGGCCGTAAACCTAAACCTTTCCCATAAACCTAATCCTAACCCCTAAAATTAGACATGCTAGCAATGACATTCTACTTTCGTTTCCATCTCTGCAATCACCCATATTCTGAGAACCGATATCAGCGCTAATAAAGACAATAATTTCCTCGCCATCGCATCTGAGTCAGAATCCATTCAAATTAGAGCGAAAATGGCCGCGTGCTCGATGCCGATTGATTTCGATTTTAAAAATTCACAGAAAATAAACGCGGATACACCCATCACTTTTTTAAGATCGGAAACGGAAGCTAACTCTCTTGCAAATAACATTAGAACTTAACATCCGTGGCTGAAATCACGTGTACACAATTCTTATGCTAGAAACGATGATATCTGCAGGTCGACATATGTCGACAACAGCAGGGAGAGCATAGGTTACCTTCGTCAACATATGTCGACAGCAGCGTGCTAAAGGTTAACAACCCTAATAGTAATAGACTGCATAAAGGCATGTGGTGTAAACCCTTGGATAACAAGGTGGATAGCGGCTGACTTAATGGAGAGATCAGTTGCATTTCGCTTGGGAACATGGACATCAGAACCTTAAGCCCGGGACTACCCCGGGGTTCTCCACTATCACCAGTGCTGTTTAACATCTACACAGCAAAAGCAGCAACCTTTCAACCAACAGGACTGGGAAGAACATTAACTTTCGCAGATGACCTACTCATGTACAGAACTGGCTCAGACAGACAGGAAATGGTCCAAGGCGTACAAGAGACACTACAAGCGGGTTCTTAATGGTACGAGGAAGGCGGATCAAAGGTCAATCCCAACAAGCCCTGTGTGATGTGGTGCTCTTTGAACATTTTGAAAGTGAAAGCAGACCTTCCAGACATCACTTTCAATGGGCAGAACATTGAAAGGCAAGACAATCTGAAGTATCTGGGAGTAACGTTTATTCGTGGGCTATCGTTCAAGCATCATGTCGAAGTGATCACACAGAAAAGCAAGCGAGGCCTGGCAGCCTTAAAAACAGTGGCTGGTGCACACTTGGAACAGAGACTACTGTTTCTCCTGTATCATCAGCTTGTGATATCAGTAATCAAGTATGGCCTGGGAATACTCACGCTGTCAGTGTCACAATGTGAATGACTGGAATGCATTCAAAATGAAGGGATGCAACTAATTTTGGGCTGTACGCATGATACCCTCATTGTGACAGTGAGATATATGTTTGGACTGCCGTCGATTAGATCCAGATATGCGATGGTTTAGGCAAAAGCCTATATGTGGGTAACCACAGACAAAAGATGCCCCCTACTCTTACTTACTCCACTCTTGTGCTCACACAAACTGTGAACAAATTATAATTATCACGATAAATACAATTTCAGGTAGGCTTCTCTCTGTTGAAATGAGCAATAAATAACAAAAGAACAATAAATAAATGGTTTTTGTTTATTGTTATTTAATTTAAAAAATAAATAAGTAAATGGAATAAAAATCCTCACATACACACACTCATACAGATGTTCTTAGACAATATTTGTTTGGGTGATGAAGTGCATTGGAATTACTGAACTACGGTTGTGTAGGTACGTGGGGGGATGGGGGGGGGGTCATTATTGATGTGTGTGTGTTGTGGGGCAGGTAGTACTAGTATATATATATATATATATGGGTCGACCACACATAATGTAATGCAGCTGGGGAAGGTATCTGATGAGTCAAACTCGATCGTTACATTTTCATGTGCCATCCTTTAAATTTCCCTGTGCTCTACCCTTTATTTTTCTCCCCTCTTGCAGTATTTGTTGTTTTCGCTTCATATTTCAAGGTTTTTTGTCATGTCTGGGCCTAAATGACTATCCCTTACTAATTGTTCTGACTTTAACACATTAACTACTGATTGAAAAACACACTGTGGCCGAATTAAATTTTTTTTCCTTTTTTATCCTGTAGGTGTTTGCACAAAGTAAGCGGTAGTTTTCATAATTGTTTACAAATTTTTATGAATTACACGTATTTTAAAGATAAATGAATGTACTATTACAATAAGCACCATGTGTAAATCTAATAGAGGTTGTTGCTATTTAATGGCCTTCCGATGGCCGAGGACTTGCAATATTTTCACAATTATAACTGCTTGCGCCCCATCTCTATCACAATTCCTATTTCAATCAATGTGCACACCGTTTTCACTCTTGTCCTCGTTGCTAGATCTATCAGTCAATTGTTGAAACAAGTTTCTAGCCTATTCAGCCGTTAGACGAGCTGTACAAGCATTTTTTGTAGTCCTATCACTAGTTGCCACGGTAAACAGTTATACACGATTTAGTTACTAATCTGAAATGCTGAAAAACATGAACATAATATCAATTTTCCAGAGTTCTACAACAACCATGCTTTGGTAATTTGTTTTCCGGTAGCAACATAAAATTTCGAACCAGATCAGAAAGTGTTTCAGTACATTTTTCATTCGTTTTATTACCAATATTAGATTGACACTCTGAGCGGCTTATGGTCCAAATGATAGGATTTCTAAAGCCGGTCCCACCGGCTTGCGGTAGTTATGTGTTAATTTGAAACCATATTGACTCCTGGTGGTGTAGAATAAAGTGTCTGGGTACAATTGTGTAACACTTCAGACTAGACAGTAAGGCATAGATTCAGTGTAGGAGTTGAATTAGATGCTCGATCTGTCATTTACCGTTAGCTCAGCCTGTTGTTACCTCCGACTTTCTGTTTGGTGAGGTAGAAGAAAACCCAGGTTGTTGCCTGATAAGTTGTTAAAGTTTGCAAATGCCGTGCCCAAAAATGCACAGATTAAGGCACGCATAATGAATAGGATTTTTAGAGCACGGAAAAAGACTTAATCATTTCAGCTCTGATTTACTGTGAGGGATAATTCCGATAAGTTGACAATCTGAGAAGATATAATAAGTGATGATGACGGTAAGAAGTAATGAGTTGGTAAACAAGATTAAAAACCAACCGAAGATTCAACACCTTATATGGGAGTGAATTTTGACAAATCACATCTTATGAGTCATGCAGGAATTTGTAGATGACATGCAGAGAACATTATTGTAAGTTGTCTTGAAGAATATTCTAGATAACTGATGGCAGCTGGGGACAGACCCCTACCAAAATCAGCAAGTTAGTTATCATTGGTTTGGCATTTGAGATGCAAATATAGGATGCTGTTGACTGGACTTCTTGCACACAATATATATATATATATATATATATATATATATATATATATATATATATATATATATATATATATATATATATATATATATATATATATATATATATATATATATATACCCTTCAAAAGAAGTTAAGGACCAGTAGGTGAAAATGACCCAAAATTATAAAAATTATATTTCATAAGCAATTAATCTGACATTGATTTTTCTCGAATGACAAACATTCAACACGTGCTGCATGGGCCACCAGCATACCGTGTGGCTAGTATTCAGCTCAGCAAGCACGCTGAAAAAATGCTGCTGAGACGCCAAAATGTGGGTGTTTTTAATGATGTCTGAGCATGAAAAAAATACCTGCTATTCCAAAAATGCGTGATGCATGTGGGAGACTGTCGCGAGAGACGAGTAAGTCTGCAATTAAATTCTTAAAACCTAATGGTAATATTTTGTCGATAAATTTCTCAAGGGATGAGAACGCAGTTGGTTGTTTTTGCCCATTGTCTGCAACAACATTCACCTGAAATGTTTTCACAAACACGCGGACATTTCATCAATAGACTATTAGGAGTAAAGCGACTGACGTCGCGGGTGTGTTTACACAAAGCCAGTAATACCCAAGTATTATTTTGGGCTAGTAATAGAACATAATGTGCAGCTGGCGACAGAAGGCCAAGTAATTTTACAATGCGTATGGCGGTCCGTCGGACTTCACGGAAAATATTGAAGTAACGGAGACACAGAGTCGGGGCGAAAGTAAATAGGAAAGGATAAATAACAACACTGCACAAGACCCTCAAAAGACGAACGCAGACAGATTGTCTGGTAGAGGAAAAACAAGAAAACGATAATAGCAAAATATTACAGAAATTTACCCAGTAATGAGGAATGTCTGACTAAAGGAAAACAAAACGAAATTTCACATGACAAGAAGCAACCCGAAAACTCGCCACAGGCGATTCAGACGATATATAACCAGGAGAAATGTATCACTCGGCAATGGTAAGAGAAATCATTCCGCCCGACCCGACTTGTTCCATATTTCACGAGGAAGATTCAAGACATGTGTCAATGAAATTCTTTTTATGGAAACCAAGGTTAGTGTAATATAGTTTGTACCTTATTATTATTATATCTTTAATTCAATCATATAATATATACATATTTTCCATAAATATAACACTGTAAATACCAGTCACGTTTATTATAATATTATATTTTATACTCATAAGTACAGGTCGCAATAAACACCATGAGAGAATTACTATATTTATAAAATTGCACAGTTTCCAGTAACTGTAACGAAGTAATTTCAAGACACTTTTATTTTGCCCCTTACATTACCTGTGCAGTAAACACCGCGCAGTCATTCATTATAAGGATAAGGTTTCACAGACACGAACACACTGCATGCGGAGCATAGGTTACGGGGTATTTATACGGGGTTATCCTTTTATCCATCGCAGTGGTAGAGACAGGGGACCTTTGAGATAACTCAGCCTTCGTCTTACTGCCCTGGCGGGCGTTAATTACGGGACAAGCTAAAGGAGAAGGGCCGAACCGAGATACTGCGACGACACGCATCTCACAGATAATTAACGGCACCAAACTTACCCATTCTCCACGGGGGTTTTAGAAAGGAATTTGCCAGACGGTGAAGGGTCTTTCTATCATCGACCACCCAAACAGAACAGTGAGCAGACAATACCCAGGAGGATTGCTGCATTACTAAGAGCTGTCCACGTGAATTTAATGATCAGAAGTGGCAGTAGCCAACGGACGATTTTTACAACAAGTGCTTTGAGAAATCTTGAGCGGACGTGGCAAGAGCCGACGGACGATTTTGTAAACCAAGGGCCTACAAAATTTATCGAGATCCTAAATTACATGCAGTAATGGACAGAATCTCCCCGTAAAACTGATGCGCAACCAAATTCAATCTATAACATAGTTCCACTATCATCACTACATGAGCAAAGTATCAGCACAACAAAAGGACCTCTGCATATCAGATGAAGTCTCCACCGCTTACCATTGCTTCAACACAACCTATGAATAAGCCACAACAGCAGCTCATAGCAGTGTCAACATTAGCATTGTGGGGAACAAAAGACCAGGTTATCGACACCTGACGAAATTAAGTGGACCGTCTAATGTTATTACAGGCAGACAAAGACTTGTCCAGTGTATACAAATACCCAGAGTTTTATTGACAGTCAGCAAGAGGCCAAGAACAAGATATCCTTTTTGGTAGTAGTTAAGATAACTTAAATTCATCATCATCACATAGTGTATACTTTAGATTCAGTTGTATATTTTGCATTAACTATTAACTAATATCTTGAATCATCAGGGTGGTATTCAGTGTTTTGGGAGGGGGGTGCGGGGGGGGGGGGGGGGGGGGGGGGGGGGGGGGGGGGGGGGGGGGGGTAATTGAATGTTGTTATATTTCAGTACTTTAATAAATGTTGTAGTTGTGCTTACCAACACACGTTATTGCATATATAGAGAAGGAAAGAAAGTGTGCGAAAGAGACATACTGTTCTTCCTTTCTTCCTCTTCTGTTCACTCAGTGTAATAGGGGAGGTGGGGGCTCGTTAGCATTATAAGATAGAGAGAGGGGGATGGAGTGGTAGGAGTTATAGTGTCACGAGATCCAGAATCACTGGGACTTTCGGGGGGGGGGGGGGCAAATTTTTTCCAGAGTCTTACATTCGCCTTCTTCACTCCTGCTGCATATTTCCAACCGGTTGCCAGGCAAATCTGAGCCATTGACAAGGCCGGCACCACACAGATAACTCTCTTTGGTTACCCTTTGGGATAACCCTGTGACAGAGACTATAGTGTTGGTCTTGAGTTGTACTCACAAAATTGTCTTGGTAAGCAACACAAGTGCTGCATAACCATTGCACAACAATATGCCTCAACTACGAAAGCTAAGTGTTGTGGATAAAGGAAGAGCCATTGCGTGGTTGCAGGAAGGTCTTACTGTCCAAAATGTCACTCAGAGGCTGGCAGTATCTCATTCAGTTATTGTCAGACTGCAGCAACGCTTTGCCCAGTTGTGCTGTGTTTTTATTTTTAGATTTCATTTCACTTAGCCCCCTTAATAAAAATGGTCCTTAACTTCTTTTGAAGGGTATATATATATATACTGTTCAAAAAAAAGAAACGCAACATTATTGCAGTGGTAATGGACACCAAATTTCAAAATTGTACCAAAAGTTTATTTTATGGAATTAATGTGTCAATCTTGGCATGAAGAAACTTTCCGACTTTAACAATGAAATAATGTTCATTAAATTTGGTTTGGACTTTTATTCTTTGCGACTGAGGCCTCCATTTCAGTAAGGTGTATGACCTCCTCTGGCCTCTATCAGAGAACGACATCTCCTTGACATGGATCCGATTAGTCGTTGGATCTGTTGTTGTGGGATGACTGCCCACTCTTCCCGCAGTGCAAGAGACAACTGTCGGAGATTGGCTGGAGCCACGTCTCGCTGGCAGAGTCGTCTGCCGAGTTCATCCCATAAGTGTTCTATGGGGTTCATGTCTGATGACATGGCTGGCCACGGAGTGGTCTGGACGTTGTTGTCAGCAAGGAACTGGGTGGTGAGTTGTGCCACATGAGATCGAGCGTTATCCTGCTGAAAAATCGACCCTCGTGCAGCCAGTCAATAAGGTGTTGTCCCGCCACTGTCTGCTTTCCCCATTGGGTGCATGGGGATTAGGGTCAAACCCGAACTGTGGACAGAAAATTTTGCACCAAGCAATTATCGAAAAAATAGAAATAAGCAAACTCTGAGATTGGGATGCTGGAACGTCCGGACTATGTTGACTGGACTATCCGAAAACCTACAGGATGTAAACGATGTAAGGAAGACAGCCATAATTAATGATGAGCTTAAACGACTTCAGGTGGATATAGCTGCACTTCAGGAAACGCGCCTGGCGGGCTCTGGAACGGTGAGCGAGAAGGACTACACATTTTATTGGCAAGGGAAAGATCTTGATAAAGCTAGAGAACACGGAGTAGGTTTTGCGGTCAAAAAATCGCTAACTAACATGGTTGAACCAGGCGAGAATGGATCAGAACGCCTGTTAACGCTCCGCCTGCAAACTAGCACAGGTCCCATCACCCTTGTCAGTGTGTATGCTCCTACTCTGTACTCTGCCTCAGAAGCTAAAGATGAGTTCTACGAGAATCTAGCAGCAGTAATCAAAAGCATACCTAGGCAAGAACAGCTTGTTCTCCTTGGTGACTTTAACGCTAGAGTGGGTGCCGATAATGTTTCATGGCCTTCATGTCTGGGCAGGTTTGGTATTGGCAAGATGAATGAAAATGGACAACGGCTCTTAGAGTTGTGCGTCCACCATGACCTCTGCGTGACCAACACCTACTTTCAGACAAAACCCCAGCATAAGGTGTCATGGAGACACCCACGATCCAAGCACTGGCACCAACTTGACCTGATTCTTGTCAGAAGGCCACTCCTCAGGTCTGTGCTCTCTACGCGCTCGTACCATAGTGCAGACTGTGACACAGATCACTCCTTGGTTTGCTGCAAAATCAGAGCACAACCAAGAAAACTCTATCGTGTCAGACATGAAGGGAAACCACGCATTGATACCAGCAAGATGTCAGACCCTTTCATGATCGCTCAATTCACTGCGACCTTCAAGAAAGTGCTCAGTAGCCCTCAGCATGGTGATACTATTACAGAGAACTGGGAGCATCTACGGAACACCATTCAAAGTACTGCACTTGCCACCTTTGGTAAGAAAACAGCAAAGTCAAATGACTGGTTTGACACTTCATCAGATGTGATGGCACCTGTTATTGAAGCTAAGCGCAGTGCTATGAATGAATACAAACGTTCACCGAGTGCCAGAACCCTACAGATCCTGAGGGCTACAAGAAGCAAAGTTCAACAAACTGCTCGACGCTGTGCAAATGACTACTGGCTCCAGCTCAGTGAGAGCATCCAGATCGCAGCGCAAACAGGCAACATTAGACAAATGTATGACGGTATAAAGAAAGCACTTGGCCCCCATAAAAGTAAGACGGCACCACTAAAAACCATCAGCGGAGAGAAGCTAACCGATAAGGGTAAGCAGATGGAGAGGTGGGTCGAGCACTACTCTGAGCTTTACGCTAGAGACAATACCGTTACGCCTGCAGCCCTTGATGCTGTCAATAGTCTGCCAACTATGGAGGAGCTGGATGCCGAACCAACATTAGAGGAACTCAGTAAGGCCATTGATAGCTTGACCTCTGGCAAAGCACCAGGCAGTGATGGGATTCCTCCTGATTTAATCAAATGCTGTAAGAGCACGCTATTACATCCCCTGCATAGGATGCTGTGCCAGTGCTGGGAAGAGATGGGTGGGTTTGAAAAAAAATCGAAAAAAGGTGATTCGTCTTACGAGGACAAAAGACAAAGAAAATAGTCTACGTTACGGCCACAAGGCCTTCGTCAGGAAAGGAAAGAAAGTGAAGTCTAGATAGGACACATAAAAAACTTAATAAAATAATAAAATAAAAACTGGGTACTTCCCTGAAGGCAAGAACCGAAATTCGCTGTCTGTTGAAGAGCGCGTGGCTGAACAGAAAGCGACTTCCGCCGCCGGGTGTACACAATACATACTGAAAAACTAAAAAACGAAACCGGACAATAAACTACCCAACGGGATAAAAGTGGGGACTGGAAATAGAAGAGGACAGAATGAGTGGGAGATAAATAAATATGAAATTAAAAAATGTATATGGCATACAAATAGAAGAATAGGATAAGAGTGGAAAGAGTCAAATAGAGCAAGAGAGGAAAGGGTGACCTCAGACAAAGGTGTGAAAAGTGTTGAGACCGGCTGGTTTTAGACACCCCATGCGGTGTATAAGACGGTTCTCAAGCTGTTCTCGGCTGGCAGTGTCAGAGGAGCAGGATCGGATCGCTGTGACCTGGATGTCGATGGGACCATGGTGGTCAGGACCATTGAAGTGTATGGCAACTGGTGTGGACTTTTGCTGAGCGATGTCATTTAAGTGCTGGCTGAATCTGTCCCCAAGTCGTTTGCCTGTTTGGCCAATATAGGTTTTGCAGCAACGTTTACATATGATCGTATAAATGACATTGCGCGATTCACACGTGAAGCTACTAGTGATGGTGTACGTAGCCTTAGGAAAGGACACCTTCTGGGTTGAGGTGACATACTTGCACGTGTTGCATCTTGTCCGACCACAGGGTAGTGTGCCAAAGTGAGTGGCATTCTCCTTTGGGAGACGGCTGTGAACAAGAAGATCCTTCAAGTTCTTGTCACGTCTATATGCCACCAAAGGTGCTTCACTGGGAAGAGACAACTATTCCTCAAGACATGCGAGATGCCAAGATTGTAACACTGTATAAAAATAAAGGAGACAGAAGTGATTGCAATAACTACAGAGGCATCTCTCTTCTTAGTATTGTTGGTAAGGTTTTTGCCAAAGTCATCTTAATGCGACTACACAAGTTAGCAGAGCGCATATATCCAGAGGCACAGTGTGGATTCCGAGCTGGTAGATCAACAACAGACATGATCTTCTCTCTCCGCCAGCTTCAGGAAAAATCAAGAGAGCAGAAAAGACCATTATATATCGCCTTTATAGACCTCACAAAAGCATTCGACCTGGTTAGTAGGGATGGACTCTTTAAAATCCTCCTGAAAATAGGCTGCCCTTCTAAAATGCTGGAAATGATAAAGTCATTTCATGACGACATGAAGGGAACAGTCCAATATGCTGGAAGCACGTCACAGCCCTTTGATATACGAAGTGGCGTTAAACAAGGCTGTGTTCTGGCTCCGACCCTCTTCGGAATCTTCTTTGCCTTACTCTTGAAACATGCATTCAGAGATGCAACTGAAGGAATATTCCTTCACACTAGGTCAGATGGCCGTCTGTTTAATCTTTCAAGGCTGAAGGCAAAAACAAAAATCAGAAGGGTCACTATAAGAGACTTGTTGTTCGCTGATGATGCTGCAGTTGTCACTCAAAGCCAACAGAAGCTTCAGAGCTTGATGAATCGCTTCACTAAAGCATGCAAGGACTTTGGCCTCACAATAAGTCTAAAGAAAACGAATGTGCTGAGTCAGGATGTGGGTGCTGCACCAGTTATCACTATCGATAACTATGAATTGGCAGTGGTGCACCACTTCACATACCTAGGGTCTACCATCAATGACAAACTCTCACTGGATACAGAAATCGACAGCCGCATTGGCAAAGCTGCAGCTACCTTTGCCCGCCTCACATCGCGTGTTTGGGGAAACTCTAAACTCACAATGAAGACCAAAGCTGCGGTATATAATGCCTGCGTCACCAGCAAACTCCTATATGGCAGCGAGACCTGGACGACCTATGCTAAGCAAGAAAGAAGGCTCAATACCTTCCATTTGCGGTGTCTACGCCGCATCCTCGGCATCTCGTGGAAAGATAAAGTGACAAATGTCGAGGTGTTGTCACGTGCTGGCCTTCAAAGTATGTATACGCTGCTTAGACAGCGCAGACTTCGCTGGCTTGGCCATGTTCGCCGCATGGAAGATGGTCGCATCCCAAAAGATATCTTCTACGGACAATTAGCAGATGGCAAGAGAACAGTTGGGCGACCACAGCTGAGGTTCAAAGATGTGTGCAAGAGAGATATGAGGGCACTGGACATGGATCCAGCAACATGGGAGGATGAAGCTGCCGATCGCACTAAGTGGCGATGCTATTTACGGCACCACCTCAGATTGGGCGAAGAGAGGCTAACACAAGAAGCAGAGGTGAGGAGAAAACGTCGAAAGGAGCACCAGGAAAATAAGCAGCTGAGGGCTGCCACCTCAGGGGCGCATTCCCATAGTCAGTTATGACTGAAGGGGCTATTATCATGAACCTGTCACGAGTTATTGTCAAAAATGTTGTTTTGACCTTGACCTCTTTCATGACCTCACGAATCATGAGGTGAGTACAATTCAGGTAACCACGAGAAGTTAATGACCAGATGGACACAGTCGATAGGTTGACTGATGTCCAATAAGCGAATATCTTTTATAAAAGTAACACCAAAAAAGTTGCGTTTCTTTTTTTGAACAATATATATATATTCTTCTTCTTTGATCCTTAGCCGCCGACCGTCAAAGCAGTCAGTGGCCATCACGCCTAGTGGCGTCTTGTAGGGCAACAACAAATTGATTCCACTTTGCTCGGTCGGTGGCCATCCTTCGTACAGTGCCCCAACTCTGGTTCATTTTTTGCATCTCAGCCTCCACAGTCCTCCGCCAGGTTGTTTTTGGTCGGCCTCTCTTTCGTTTTCCTTCAGGGGTCCAAAGCATAGCTGTTCTTGTGATGGCATCGGGGTCTCCTGAGGACATGGCCAACCCAGCTCCAGCGTCTGCCAGCTATGATGGTGTGCATGTCCTCTTGTTTGCTACGAGTAAGCAGATCTTGGTTAGTGATATATATATATATATATATATATATATATATATATATATATATATATATATATATATATATATATATATATATATATATATATATATACGAGAGACGGTCAAAAAGTAATGCCTCGTAATTTTTAATTTCATTCAATAGGCAAGAAAACAGATAAAATTCACATTGAAATGTAGCCCCAAGTCTGAAATTCAAAAATTTATTTCTCAATGTAATCTCCGTTATTTGTTACAGTTTTTGTTCATCTTCTCACAAGGGCATGTATCCCCGCACGGTAAAAATTTGTGTCCTTTTTCCTAAACCACTGACGTACGGCGCGTTTAAGGGTCTCGGTGTCCTCAAAGGGTTGTCCGCGAAGATCTTCCTTCAGTGGTCCAAACAGATGGAAGTCAGAAGGTGAAAGATCGGGACTGTAAGGGGGATGTGATAATAATGTCCAGCCAAATTCTGCAATCGCATCAATGGTGCGTTTAGCAATGTGTGGCGTTGCATAATCGTGCAACAGTAGTGCAGTTCTCTGACCTTTTAATGGGTAAAGTCGCCGAAGACGACCTCTAAGCTTCTTCAAAGTTTCAATGTAACTGTCTGCATTCACCGTGTTTCCCTGTTCCAAGAAGTCAAGAAGAATCACACCCTTCTCATCCCAAAACACGGAGGCCATAACTTTCCCTACAGATGGTGAACTTTTGAACTTCTTTCTTGTCGGCGATGTTGTGTGATGCCATTCCATTGACTGCCTCTTGGATTCTGGTTAAAAAAAAAGATGTACCCAACGTCGGACAGTGCTAACATCCACTGTTGAATTTCCATAAACATTCTTCAAACGTTCGTGGATGCGAACTGGGGTCTCGCCTTCAGCATTGAGGAATTCTATGACATAGCGTTTTAACCGAACGTCTTTGGCAGCCATTTTTAAACTGTTACAGTGGTGCCACCTGTTACTGAAACAGGTTGGTAATGCTATACAGTGCAGAAGAGTGTTTGAGGAATCCTGCTAAATTTACAAATTGTACACCGATGCAGTATTTACATACATATAAAATAGGAGGCATTACTTTTTGACCTTCCCTCGTATATATATATATATATATATATATATATATATATATATATATATATATATATATATATATATATATATATATATATATATATATATATATATATATATATATATATATATATACAGTATTCCCCCCTTTTACGCGACCAATACGTTCCGAGACCCATAGTGTATAATAGCGCACCCCATATACAGTATAAGTGTATTTCCTATATGTTAATACCTATCACACATTTTTCCTCTAAATAAGGTAAGTTAACACTGTAGTTCTTCTTCTTCTGCGTTCAGTTTGTAGTCATGCTAAATCTGCAGGCCTGTCGCCAGGACGAAGTCCACAGTCTTTAACAGGTCGGCGCGGCAGCCCCATAGCTTCTGCTGGAGCTCAGAACCCCTTGGCCAGGTCGCACATCGCGGTTCATCATGGGTTGGACAGTTCTGGAGAATGTGTTCTAGGGTCTGGATTCCTGTTCCGCATGGGCATTCATTCGTGTGGGATATCTTGAGGCGATAGAGATGTCTTAGTAATCTGCAGTGGCCGGTTCTTAGGCGGAACATTGTGGTCTGTTGGTATCTGTTTAGATGGTGTATTGGGTCATCTCTGCTGTACATATCCCCTTCCTCCTTCCACTGATTTTTGTACTTGTTGTGGATTATGGTTTTTGCTTCCCGATACGGCAATGGATGGCTGTATTGTTCCATTTTACTGCCTCTTCTTGATAGAGCATCTGCTTTCTCATTACCAGCAATTCCACAATGGGAGGGTAACCACTGAAGGGCAATGGTTGATGACCTTTGGATGATGTTATGCTCAAATCTGATCTCATTCATCATGTTATAATTTCTGGTGTTTTGTATTGATTCCAGTAATGATCTGCAGTCGGTGAAGATTACTATCTTAGCTGGTGGTTGTTGTTCGGGTCTGGTGAAGATTTTCAGGGCTTGCAGTAGTGCCATAGCTTCTGCCCTGAAATTGGAGGAGATCTTTCCAGTTTGGAAGGCCTTTCGGATGATCTTTCCATTTAGGAATCTTATAAAAATTCCCCACTACTGTTCTTTACTGCCCCCTCAGCGGATCCATCTGTGTATGCGTGTGTCCACTCTTTCGGGTTGTACTTTTCTTCAATCATTTCATGAGCCAAGGTTTTTAGTTGTTGAGGGGTCTGGATGCCTTTCTTTTTTATTTCAGGGACTTCTGTGAAGATAGATATATTTCCATGGCAGTCGTCTGGCTCCTCATAGTCAATTAACATTTCAATCTCAGTAGGTTGTTTTGGGAGGAGGTCTTCATGGCATCGATGCAGGTGTTTGGAGATGTTTATGAAGCTGGTTCTTTTCAGCCTGTTCTTTGTCATGCTATGGAGTTTGGCATGCATTGGATGACTTGGCATTCGTAGAAGCTTCTCACTGTGAGTGAATACCTTTTCCTCACGTCTGTCATTTAGAGAGCGGATGTTGGTGTCTGGATTGGAGAAGTCTTCATCCCTCCAGTGATTAATCTAAGGCCTGAATTTTGTACTTTCCCTAGACGTTCTGTGTTTGTTTTAGATGCCGTGGCCCAGGCTGACATGCCATATTCAAGTACAGGCCTGACTGTGCCTGTATAGACTTTTTTTTAGTTTGTTGGTATTTGCCCCCCAACTTGTGCCAGCCAGTTTCTTCATAATAGAGAGCTTTCTTATTGCTCTCTGTTCTACTGCATTTATGTGCGGCTTCCAGGTGAGTCTCTTATCCAACTTGACTCCCAGGTATGTTGGATTTTCCTCGATTGGAAGCTCACTTCCATTTAGTTGCAGTTTGATTGTTTCTTGGCGATTTGACAGAGAGAAGCAGGTTGCTACTGTCTTGGAGAGGTTTATCTGTACTCCCCACTCTGATGCCCATTTACCGATGGTATTTAGCGCTGCTTGCATCCTGAACTTTGCAGTAGGCAAATGTTCAGCAGCACACCAGGCAGCAAAATCGTCAGCATGAAGACACTGTAGTAACAATTATTAAAGTAAAATACTGTAATAATAAAAGTAATTTAAAATAGAATTATAACAGTACAGTACTAGCCTTCTCTCTCTCTCTCTCTCTCTCTCTCTCTCTCTCTCTCTCTCTTTCTCACACAACATTCATACATGTTATTGTACTCACCCTCCTCTTCGACCATCTTCTTGAAATTGTGGTGATGATGATTCAATGCCTACTGGTGAAATGAAAGTGGAAGATGTAGTAGGCGTTTATTAGTAGCGTTAGGCTACTCGACACTTTCCAAAGGTACTTATATATTTTCCATATTTTTCTACCTTTTTTTCCCTCGATCGCCAATCACGTATACTTGAAACTGCGTAATTTGAGTTCGCGTAAAATGTGGTCCTACTGTACATATAAAGCTGTAGTTGGATTAATCACTATTGTGTGAATTGTATGTCTGCACTGTGGCGAGATAGGTAATTTCCGATGAAAAGATAATAAAATCAAGTAGAACTTGATGTAACAAAGAGTATCCCAGACTCAGAAAATGGCATAGGGATGGCACAAGATGAAGTCGGGCTGTTAAGCATACTGTCTGGATGGTATAGAAGTTGTGAACAAGTGTCTAAGTTGCCCTCCCGCTGAACCTGTCCTTTGCTTCTAGTGAGAATATACTAGCTCTACGATATCCCTACAAGTTACAATAATATACACCGACAAACTTACTTACTTAGTCGTTCCCCTTCTACCGTGAGGTGTAGAGGTTTGGAAGAGAGAGCGCCAGACTATCCTATCGGCTGTCTTCCTCCTGGCCTGGTTCCATTCTAGTCCTCGATCCTTCAAAGATTGTCTAATGTTGTCCTCCCAGCGGACTCTGGGTCGTCCTCGGGGTCTGGATCCTTGGCTCTTTGTTTCCCATGCTTGTCGTGGTATCCGATCTTCTCCCATTCTGCAGACATGGCCAAACCATCTTAATTGGGACTGTTCTACTTGGGTCTGCAGGGGGTAGGATTTAAGGCCTTGACGTATCGTCTGGTTGCGTACCATGTCTCTTCTTGTTACTTCAACCACCTTCCTCAGATATCTCATTTCTGAGGTTTGGATCTGGCTTTTATGGGTTGTAGTCATTGCCCATGACTCGCATCCATATGTTAAGACTGGGACATAGGTGGAGCGGTATACAGCCATCTTTGTTTTCTTACCAACCTCTCTCTTGCTGAGGAATCCTCGATTTATGGCCTGAAAAAGTCTCCCAGCTGCTGCTTTTCGAGTGGCCAACTCTTCTTTGATGCCCCCCTTTCGGTCTATAATAGCTCCGAGGTATTTAAAGTGGTCGACCTGCTCCAGGACCTGTTCTCCCAGCTTAATCTGATGTCTTCTTTCTTCTCGTGATATCACCATGGATTTTGTTTTAGAGCTGCTTATGACCATCCCTCTCTTCTCCAGCTCTTCCTTCCAGACTTGCAGGTTGGATTGGAGATGTGCCTCTGATTTAGCAATCAGGGCAACATCATCAGCAAATGCCAGCTCTGAAATATAGACCTGTCTCATCTTCCAGTACCCCACTGAATACTTTCTTGTTCTCTCCTTACATGCCTTGATGACATCGTCCATAAGGAGTATGAAGAGGTAAGGTGATAGGATATCACCTTGTCTTACACCAGTGGTGGTCCTGAACTCTTCTGACTTATGGTTTGCTGTCCTCACATAATTTCTGCAAGACTTGTAGAAGCTCTGTATAGCATGAATCAGAGGTGCTGGAATATTCTTCCTTGCCAAGCAGTCCCAAAGTTTGCTCCAAGGGACCCTGTCAAACGCCTTTTCCAGATCTATGAAACAAAGATGGATCTCACTCTTATACTCAAGGGCCTTTTCACTCAGCTGTCTGAGTGTGAAGATTAGGTCTTGAGTACTTCGGTTTGCTCGGAATCCGCACTGGACCTCATCCAATTGTGGCTCAGCTAGGCGTCGGAGTCTCTGCTCTAGGATTCTAGAGTAGATTTTTCCAGGGACACTGAGAAGGGATATGCCTCTATGGTTTCCACACTGTCGATTGTCACCTTTTTTGAAAATTGGTGTTATGATGGCGATCTCCCAATCCTTTGGTATGGTCTTGTTGCACCATGCTGCCTGTAGGACCCTTAAGAGTAACAGGTCGCCTGATGCTCCCATGTACTTAACCATTTCTGGTGTTATACCATCATGCCCTGCTGCTTTGCCCATCTTGATTTTCTCCAGTGCTGCCTTCAGTTCTTCCATCTTTATGTCATCTTCATCACCATTGGTTTCCTCTTCTGTGCTAGTGGTTATCATTTCTGATGTTTTACCTTGCTCACCATCAAGGAGTTCTGAGAAATATTCTTTCCATCTTTCCATTACTTCCTTCGGGGCAGTAAGCAATTTGCCTTGCTTGTCCTTTATAAATTTGAGAGGGCATTGTTTTTCCTTCCTCATGTTCTTTAGGGTCTTATAGAACAATTTCTGGTTTTCTTGTGCATCTTTTTCTAGCTTTTCTCCAAATTCTTCCCAGGACTTCTGTTTTGCTGCTAGCACTTTGTTCTTTACTTCTGTTCTGAGTGTCACATATTCTCTATATTTTTCCATCTGTCCTGTTGTGTTTTTAGCTCCTAAGTATTGTTTCCATGCCATTTTCTTCTCTCTTATTTTCTCTTTGACTTCCTCTGTCCACCAAGGTGTCCTCTTTCTCTGGTTCCCAAGTCAGACTTCTCCACATGCTTCTGCAGCAGCTGTCTTTATGATATCCTTGAATTTAATCCAGAGGGTTTCCAAGTCATCAGGTTGTTCTTCTGTGTTGCTCACCAATGCAGCAATAAGCCCCTGATATCTGGTCTTAATTTCTGGCTCTCTCAGCTTGTAGGTCCTAATGCTCATTTCTCCTGCTCGGTTATTTCGTTTCTTGCGTGATGTTGAGCAGTTCCTAGGCTGAGCAACTCTTTCAGATGTTCGTTTGATTGTTAGAAGGTAGTGATCACTTCCAATCTCTGGCCCCCTCCAGACTCTTGCATCTCGGACATATTTGAATGAGCTTCTCCGAACAATGGCATAGTCGATCACTGACTTCTCATTCTTTGTTGGTTCACATCTAGTGTATGCATGTATGCGCTTATGGGGGAACTTTGTGTTTGTAATGATCAGATTCTGCTCACTGCAGAATCTAAGGAGTCGCTTTCCATTGTCATTGAGACAATATCTTCCGATAACTCCACCCCATCTAGCATGGTCATTTCCAACTCTGGCATTAAAATCTCCGAGCATGATAACTTCATCTAGGCAGTCATCCACTGTCCTTTGAAGCAGCTCGAAGAATTCCTCCTTGACCTCTGCTCTCTCATCCTCATTTGGCCCATACACTATGACCAGGTTGACTATGGTTTCTCCTTCTTTTAGTTTCACAACCATAATGCGCTCTGAGACAAAGTTCCACCCCTTGATACTATCTTTTTGATTTTGGGCCACAATGGAACCCACACCCCCTTTAGCTCTTTCGGATATGGGTACACCACTGTAGAGCAGCGTGTTGCCATTGAGATCCATGACTCCTTGTCCTTTTTTCTTTGTTTCCGTTATAGCCAGGATTTCTAGTTTTGCTTTCCTCATCTCTTCCACCAGCTCCTCTTCCTTCCCATTTGTACTTCTTGTGTTCCATGTTCCATAAGTCGTAGTCCGTAGTCCGTTCCAGTTCGTCGCCTTTAGAATCAGTCCGGTTTTCTCTCTTGTGTTACTCGTAATCATGGTTTAAAGCAAACAGGTGATTGGCCTGTTGTGCCTTTGCATGGTGGAGGGGCTGCCTCCTTACGGCCTCCATGCAGGCCGTCCTCCTCCTTTCTCATCCGGGCTTGGGACCGGCATAGGCGGAGTTTACACCGACAAACACTGAGAACAATTTAATAACTTCAGAGTTAACCAAAATCACTCACTTTCATATTTATCTGATTTTTTTTTCTTTTGAAAACAAATGATGTATGATAACAAATGATAATGTCAATTAATTATAATCTTGGAAGCACAATAAACTATGTACAACAAAAACTGTCTACAGTCCATGTCATCATGAGACATTTAAACTGGTTTGGTTGTGGTAACTTGTATCTTGGCACTTATCTTGATAAGTTGCTCTTGAACTTTAAAGCTGCAATGCTAAAGCCAGCTAGCAGTAAAGTTCATAAAAACACAGTCGCAATCTGGCTACAGGTCTACCAGCACAATGTGGAGAACCAGTAAACAGTGATGGTCCAAGCTAATCAGATGTTGGCTTCTAGTTCATTAGCTAAGCCAGGTACTACATGATTCACAACCGGGATTAAAACCTGCAACATGACAAGCCAACTGTATGGTACTTGTCAATCAAATGCCACATGTCTTACTGTGTTGTCTATGTCTTCAGTATTTGTGTGTGTGATGTGATCATATGTCTGTTTACATACATGTGTCATAATGTTGTCACAAACCTATGCCGTACATAATAATTCATCAGTCATATATAGACAAAAGGGAAAAAGCATGATAATTCAAGCATACAGACAAAAGTACATGATAGATCATTAGTAATATAGACACAGGAGAACCATATGATACAAACAGGATGAACTCTTTGTGCGCAGCTTTACACGCCAGCTCTGCAAAGGACTGATAGCTTAATTGAAAAGGACTCTTTCAAGCTACTATAGTATTAGTAGATAAAAGAGAAGTTAATCAAAGTTTTGGTCAAAGGAAAGTTACATAGATAAACATAGACGGATGTAGAGTGGAGATAAGGGTTACATCCCTTTAGGTCATTAGGTGGATTAAACTGTCTATATGGAATTGAGCGAGTAGTCGAGGTTCACGTTAAAAGTAGGTGAACTGTTTATGGGCGGGAAGAAATTGAGTTCCAGATGGTTCGAGGAAAGTTATCTTTGTAAATCAGAAATTAAGATTTAATCAGTTCGTTCTGAGACATGACCAATTGCGCATCGCGTTAGTTCTCGGGTTTAGAAAAACCAGCCTAGTTGGTTGTCGTCTGTGGCACCAGTGCACAGGTTTTTGCTACCTATAAAGCTCTGAGCCACTCATGTGTTGTGACAGATTTCATAAGGAGAGAGATGTCAGATATTCAATATTTCTGTGAGGACTGAGTTTTCTGTACACCAGGTATGTGTTGAAATAAAACCTGTAGTTGAAGTGTTAAATAAGAATAGACTTGTGATAGACAGAACAGTAGCAAGCAGAAGTCAGAGTAGAAACTTGGTAGGCGTTAACATCCCTGGCGGTAGGCCAGTTTCGTATAGATGTACGAGGCATGTTCAAATGAAACCCGCCCGTGCTGCGCAAAGTGGACATTTGTAGGAGGAGCATGATGACGTCACATCTGACGTAATAAGCACATACGAATGTACAAGTGTGTAAGTGTTCATTCTCCTAGTATTCATTGTTTGTGCTGCAGACCGTTAAAATAATGGCCGGTGTGATACGGAATCCATCCAAGGTCGATCAGCGAGCGGTGATCCAGTTCCTAACAGCCGAAGGATGTCGACCAGCCGACATTCATCACCGAATGAAAGCAGTGTATGGTGAAAAAAGTGTGTCTAAGGCTACAGTGAAAGACTGGGCACGAATGTATCGAGAAGGACGTCAGTTAACGAAAGATCTTCCGCGGCCAGGTCAGGTGCATATTGTTGCGACAGAAGAAGCCATCGCCATAAGGAAGAACGCATGGGGTGGAGTTTGAACCACCTGCTGCATTACGAAGAGGAGGGTGATGCATTTCATTTGCGCATAGTGGCAGGCGATGAGTCATGGTGCCACCACTTTGAGCCGTGCAGCAAAACAGCGAGCATGCAATGGAAACATCCCGGATCACCAAAACCCAAAAAATTCAAGTCACAGATTTCCGCCGGTAAGGTTATGCTGACCGCATTTTTTGACATGAAGGGCTTCTATTGGTTGATTTTAAAGAGCCTGGCTTGAACATCAATACCATCTGCTACAAAGACACACTAGACCACCTGCATACAGCCATCAAGAAGAAACGACCCAGCATGCTTTTGCGTGGTGTAATTCTGTTGCACAACAATGCTCGTCCACATGTTGCGAACATTGTGCAGGAAGCGTTAGCAAGGAAAAGGTGGGAAGTTCTGCCACACCCTGCCTACAGCCCCGATCTGTCACCATGTACTTTCATTTGTTTGGACCCTTAAAAAAATCTCTAAAGGGACAATGATTCGACTCCGATGCAGACGTCAGGGCCTCGGTGACCAAATGGTTCAATAAGCAACCAAAGTCATTTTTCTCGGACGGCATCCGCCGTCTACCCATGCAGTGGGATGCGTGTCTGAATGCCTATGGTGACTATTTCTAAAGAACCCCAGTGAGTACTTGCTTCATAACAATTGCTGTATTTAATTCTACTACTCCTGCTGATGTACCTTACATATATATGTTATAAAGCCACTGGGACGGGTTTCATTTGAACACTCCTCGTACCAAGATGACTTTTAGGAAGTGGCAAAGATAGGAGAGAATATTGCTAATGAATACAATTGACAGTAGTGGGGAAAATCATAAAAAGCATGCAGTGGTTCTCAGCATGGGACCAGGCCACCACAAGAGTGAGAGAGTGAACGGTAGCACATGTTTGTCTATGCAAAGAAAATCAGCAATTATATTGGAAGGTTGGTTGTTATGAACTTTACCAATATCTTCAAGTTTTCATTTGTGTAAATAAAGTTGACATAAAACTGGAGAAGTATTGCTGTCATCGTTCACGTCAATTATGTTGAGTCAGTGAGTCTAGTTTTTGAATCACTTGATACTAGAGATAATGCTAAAGGGCAGTGGTAGAAATCCACACTATATGATCTACAACTAACAAGACAGTTGATTTGTGGCATACATCAGTTAAAGGAAGGAATAGACACAGGCGTCAATGGCCACGATATATTTCAAAGATAACAATCTTATAATAGCACTATCAAGAATAGCGACAGAGTCATACACACAATATTCATCAACCAACATTATCTATCTACACTTCTATATTAACATAATTACTGATGTATATTACGTCGGTCGGTGTGATGAGGTACTGTTATTTTTATTTTCAACTCGCCCCATTTTTTGGTTCCATTTATTTATTTTTTGTTCTTTAGTTATTCTTAGGCGTTCGAGTTCGTTATTAATTAATTCTGGATTATTTTTATGGCGGTTGGATTAAATGAACAACCTTCACTAACCCTTTTATTTGTGGGGATGGGGGAAAGTATCACCCATGTTGTAACGCGGAATCAGTGATTCACTCTGGTAGATAGGAGGCCAGGAATGTTACAGAATATTATGTATAATTTCAGCGAGTGAGCAGAAATAATTTTGCAATTGCTTGGTCAACGATGAGCCAGAGGTTAAGATTATGATTTGATTGGTGGGGTTTAGATTTAATTTATGTGCAGGCATGATAGTAGGTCAACGGTTGGGTAAAAGCGGTTCCTGGGAGATGACGCCAGACGCAATGACTCACCGTGTCTGTCTTGCATCAGGCTATTAGCAATATATATAGTAAGAGCCAAAAGTAGTTATCGCTCACTAGTCCAAGAATTTTGTGCCTTGAATACGCACCATTGCAATCTGATCGGTTCGGGAAATTCGGTAAAGTTGGCGATTCACGGTGAGGAGGTTGTATATAACATTAAGCCTACAACGTACTTTGCCTTCTCAAGAGAGGGGGGAATATCTGGGTACGTGCTTGTACCTGACGCCCAGTTACATCCTCAACACTGAGAGGAATTAGAAGTTCTCTTGACGTGAGGAAACCTATACCTCAACGGGGGACTTGCCTCTAAATAGGAGCTCTTAGCTCATAAAGGTCCAGTACCAAAACAGGCTACATTGCCTGGTGTTGTTTACATACTGCCACAATAATGCAGTAGGCCTAAACCCGAAGCAGGTTAACTCGTCGGTTTGAAGAATTGAGTGTCATCAGCAGTGATAAAATCTACAGCCTTAAGCAATTAAATTTAAATCAAATTACCAAGGGCACCTTCATCAGTATTCGGGAAAGGAGAGAGGAAAAACATGCCTTCTAAATGCTAACGGGAGGAGGTGTATGATGAAAAGGAACTCATCAGAGCCTCAGACAAAGATGATAGCGTCAGAGAGGCACTGAACAGAAACAGAGGAGAGAGAGAGAAGTTAAGCGAGGAACAGTAGGGTTAGACAGAAATACTTAGAGGACAGCCTCTGAGTTTGTGCTGCAGAATCCATTAGTGTAGCATTTCTTGAGGGTGTATAAGCTAGGTGTGCAGAACCACCTAGAGCGCCTTGAGACAGTGTAGTCATTTAGTTTATACATCTTCAGCGGGACAGTGTGTTTAGTTATTAACAATAGTGTAGTCAGGAGTGGTGGCTCTTACTTAGAGACCCCCGCCAAGTATATTTCTTTATCCTTAGTTGTTTTCGTGCAGGTGTGAAAGAGATCGTGGTAATTTGTATATTGTGTCTTTCACTTAATTTATTCTTTTTTTTCCCCAGGTTGTGCGAACTCGCACGTTATTGTTATTTGCTGTGGTATTGATTTGTTGTTTAATAAACTATAAAATGTACATTGGATCAGTTTATCTTTAACTATACTGTACTTATATTCTTTGACTGTATAGTGGTGTCTGTGGATAATTTAGTGTAATCTTATCTCCTTTCTGGTAGTCAGAGGTGGTAAGACAGTAGCTAGTAAATAAGTCACAAGTGGCGAGGGAGAGTCATTCTAGGTTCTCACCCTTGAAGCTATAAGTCTCATCCTTCCACATTCACTGTAATTCTCATCTAAATCTATCTTCTCAGACTTTCCTCAAAACTGGTGTCTTGTCTCTGTGCACAGACAGACTCTAATTAAAGCCACGTTGTGACAGTCGGTCTCTCACTCAAAATAGTAACTTACTTACTTAGTCGTTCCCCTTCTACCGTGAGATGTAGAGGTTTGGAAGAGAGAGCGCCAGACTATCCTGTCGCCTGTCTTCCTCCTGGCCTGGTTCCATTATAGTCCTCGGTCCTTCAGAGATTGTCTAATGTTGTCCTCCCAGCGGACATTGGGTCGTCCTGGGGGTCTGGATCCCTGGCTCTTTGTTTCCCATGCTTGTCATGATAGCCGGTCTTCTCCCATTCTGCAGACATGGCCAAACCATCTTAGTTGGGACCAAAATAGTAACTCGCGCCAGAAAAAAAAGTGTGCAACGTACGGTGTGCAACTTGCGCGGCGTGTGTGTTATTTAAAACAAATATTTTGGTTTTATTAATTTTTTTATTATTATTATTTCACGAAATTAGTATCGCTCGACAAAGAAAAAGTGCGTAAAAATTGGTGTGCATGAGCCACTAACATACCAAAGTGAATTGTATTTGAACAGTTTAACACATAATGATCAAGATGATAAGATGGCTGCCCAGTCAGCAGCTACTAACAGGAAAAGACGGAGGCATCAATCGCAGTGAGCAGGCGAGACTATAGAAACCAAAAAAGCTCAAAGAATTTACTTCTATCTGCTCATCCGGGAACAGAAACAGCACACTTTAATTAAAAACCCGTTAAGTTTGATGGGTGATTGCTAGTATATATCATAATGCAATACAACCAGTGTTGCCACAGCTGGGTATTTTTTACTAGATCTGGGTTTTTTGGTTTCCATCTTGGTATTGTTTTTCCAATTCTGCATTAATCTGGGTATATTTGACAATTGGCATTTACAATGTATGTATATTCTGTGCACTGAGCATTGTACATTATATGTATATTATAATTAAATGTAAAACATTATGTGCTATATATTTTTTATTCCACTTAAATTTAATTCTTGTTTTTAACCACATCAATGATGTTTTTGGACTCGTTTACATCAAATATATATTTCCTTTTATTCTGTTAATGGCTGTCATTTACAATACTCAGTCATTTTTGCGATGTGTTTTAAAGTATTCTTTTTAAATTTTAGACTCAAGCAGATAAACAGTATATTGGTTTTTTTTTTAATTATAAGATTATATAATAAGCGATGATGAAGGTATGCTAGATAGTTGTAGCAGCATGTCGACACACACCACTGTGTTAAAAAGTGAAGCCATAGTATCAGCAGGCGTTTTGTGAGGAATGGCTAACAGACAGTGAACAGAAGGATTGGAGTTTGTCATAAGTTTAATCCTAGTAAAAGTGTGGTTGGAAGATATGCGCGAAGGACA
>JAMPIV010007665.1:0-86837 GCA_024509875.1 Oreohelix idahoensis | reverse complement strand
GGGGTTTAGGAGGGTGGGAAATTGGTTAGAGTTTATGGAGGGGGGGGGGGGGTGGTGAAGGGGGAAGAAGGTGGATTGGGGGGGGAGGGATGTTGAGTAGGGGGGGATGGGAAAATGATGGGGTTGTGGTGGGGGGATTATTTGAAAAAAGTGGAAGTATGGTAGGGATGAGGGAGGTTGTATTTGGAAGGGGGATTTGATGGGTGGGGGGTGTTGTGGAGGGAGTGGGTGGGGGGAAGGGTTGGAGGGGGGTTAGAGTTGGATAGGGGGGGATGAATTTGTTGGGGTGAGGGTTGGAAAGGGAGTGGATGTGATGGATGTGGTGATATTTGTGTGGTTTTGAGGGGTGTGTGGGGGTGTTTTGAAGATGTTAGTATAGTTGGTGAGATAGGAAGGGGGGGGGGGGGGGGGAAGTGGGAGAGAGGATGGGGGGGAATTGGGAGGGGGGATGGGGTATGGGTAAAGGTGTGTATGGGGGGAAATTGTTGGAATTAGAGGGGATGAATTGTATTATGGGGGGGAAGTGATGGGTTGGGAGAAGAAAGTTGAAGTGGTTTTATTATGGGAGTGTGAGGATTGGGGGGAGGATTTGGGAGAGGGGAGTAGTGTTGTGATGAATGGTTTGGGAGGGTGTATGGGGGTGGATGGTGAATTATTTTGAGATGATGAAGGTTTTGTATAGAGGTGATGGGGGATGAAGTTGGGGTGATGGGGGATTGGATGTTGGAATAAGTTGGGAGTTTTGAATTGTTGGGAAATAGGATGGATGATTCAGGGTGAGGGTTGTAAGGGTAGTTGATAAAAGGGGTTTTGGTGGTGGGAAGGTTAGTCTGGCAAATAACTGGGGGTTGTGTCTGGTATGGATCCACTTGTAATTCTGTGATGATGGATGTTGTAAGTTTCCTGTAATATGGAGGTGTGAAAATGTAGGGGGGATATTTTTTAACATAGAACTAAAAGATGATTCACTGTGTGAAATAATCCCCTCCTTCAACAAATAATCTATTTCTTCCTTCAATGCCTTCTCCTTCGCGAACGGAATAGAATAGGCTCTCATACAGATTGGGTTTGAGTCTACCAGTTTCATGTCATACTGTAGCAAATTTGTATGGCCTGGTTTATCTGTTGATACATCTGTATGTTCCTCCAGAACCTGTTGAACTCTCTCCCTCTGGTTTTTAGTCAGGTGCTTACTGACTTTTACCTGTGCTGCTGTTTCACAAGGATGTAATGGGTATTCATGTGAGGTGAGTGGTTCCTTTTGCATTTGAGTTGCGATAGCTAAGGTCAGTAAGGGGGTGCTTTCCTGGAGTGGTCTGTCCAGATACTTCTTTAACAGGTTTACATGATAAACTTTCTCCTTCCCCTTTTTGTCAATTTTATAGTTTGTTCTAGACACCTTCTCTAGAACCGTATATGGACCTTGCCATCCAATTTGTAATTTATTCTGGCTACCGGGTAGTAGAAGCAGCACCTTCTCTCCCACTGCCAGTTCTCTGTCCTTTGCCTTCCTATTAAAATATGCTGCATTTTTCTTCCTGGCTTGTTTCAAATTATCATTTGCCAGTTTCCATCCAGCTTTCAAACGAGTGGTCAGTTCGTTCACGTATTGATAAGATGAGGTAACAGTCTCTTCCGCCTTCTCATCTGTCCAGGTCCTTAATAAAGCTACATCTGGATCTTTAATTTATCATACTTATTTTTCATGGAACCCATCGGGTCCCGTCCATTAGAAGCTGTATAATGAGGACTTTTCTTCCTAGAATCATCACTCACAAATCGACCACTACCAATTTTTTTTCTTGGGTTTATCTCCCCACTTTAGATTGCTTATGAGAGATCTTCATTCTCTTTTCTGTTCTTCCAGTTTATATAAGTCTGACCGAGGGATTGTCATCTTATCCTGGGTAAAACTACTCCTGTGTACTCGTCGCATAGTGGCCATGTTAATCCATTCAAGTGAAGACTGGTGTGAAAAGGGGGCTCCCCATTCACTTTGTCTACCTGAGTATAATTAGTTTTCCTTTGGGGAAGGCCTAAGAGGTTGCCCCGTGGCGTTTCTAGGTCCTGCACATATTTTCCCTTTGTGGGTGTTCCCTCATGAAATACGCCACATGCTTCTACAAAGTTTTCAATATCGACATTTACGTCGGGCCAATAGTATTTTTCGAGCAACTTTTTGGCAGATGGTACCACTTTTTCATGGTCTCCATCTTTTCCAACATGTAAGCTCCTTATTAAATTTGCCCTATATATCTTGGGAAGAACCAACTGTCCGTGACCAGTGGATCTAGTTCCTGTCTTCCTGTATAATAATTTGTTCTTCATAAAATATTCCCCCTTGCTCGGAGGTGTGTGGCATTTGGGCAATTTTTTAAAACATGGCTTGAGTGTCCTATCCTCAGCCTGCGCCTTCCTCATCTCCTCTGGATGAGCATTTATAGGTTCACCTTCTTCCTCCTTCTTCTGTGACCTGGTCTGCACTGTCGCCATGATCACAGGTTTCTCGGGATTCCCCAAGAAGACGTATCTACACCCCAATATCAGAGGGTAGATTGTTCATCTATCACTGCTGCTCTGATTTCTCCTTCCACATAGCGAGTTTTCACCGTTATCCTTGCGATGGGAAGTGTCATGAGTGGTATGTCCTTAGTTGCCCCTTGTATTTCCACTGTTTCTGTGGTATACTGACTTGGGTCCACTAGGCTAGACTTCACAACTGAATCATAATCCAAACCTGTATCATAAAGGCACCTTATGGTGACCCCATTACAAATAACATCCTCACAAACTGGGGGGTGATAAGGTTCCTGCTGTCCATTAGGATTAACCTTTAATCTTTGAGTCCCCGACTTCATTGCAGCAATGTTTGAAGGTTTCCTTCTACAAAATTCGGTGTTATGGTTATCTTTCTTGCACCATTTACACCATCTTTTTCCTTGGTTAAACGGTTTTCTTTCATTGGATTTTTGGTCATTGAACTGTGAGTTTCTGTCTCGGTAGTCATTTCTTGGCCGTTCAAAGTTTGTCCTACCTTTATTTCCCTGTTCTCTATTATCAAATTTATTAAATTGCTGTGGAGCTTTAAAATTGTCTATGTGCTTCTTTTTAGCACCACTTACCTCTGCCTGGGCTGCCTGATACCTCTCAGCGACATTTAAAACCTCCCCCAATTCTCTGCACCTTGTTCCATGAGAAATTTTCTCATGTCTGGAGCCATGGACTCTCTCAATTGCTCTATCATGATCATTTCTTTAAGATCTTGGGTCTTCCCCAGAGCAGTCCATTTCTCCAAATAGGTTTCCAGTCTGGCAGAGAATTGGTGGTATGTCTTCCCAGACAACAGTTTGGCATTTCTAAATTTCTTACGATAAAATTCACCATTTTTTTCGTACCTCAATAACAAAGCCTGCTTTAACATGTCATAATTGTCCTGGTCTTCTCTGTTCATTTTTGCGAAGACTTCATAAGAAGTACCTCTCAGTCCCTGTGATAACTTTAAACTCCACCTCTCTCTCTCTAACCCATATGTAGTAGCTAATAACTCAAAACGTCCTAGGTACCCCTCTATGTCATCGTCTTTTTCAACAAAATGGTCTAAATGAAACCCCATAGCTGATGTTGAGGCTCCCAGACTGGGCGTAGCATCTGAGGCAAAAGGGCTGGCACCATTTTCAGGAGCCTGGCCTTGTAGCTCCAGCTCCCTTAGTCGTAATTCGTGCTCCCTTTGCAACCTTCTATCTTCTGCCTCCCTTTCGGCCTTTTTATCTTCTGCCTCCCTTTCGGCCTTTTTATCTTCTGCCTCCCTTTGCTGTCGTTTTTCTTCCGCCTCAATCTGCAGCCTCTTCATTTCTCAATCTGCAGCCTTTCTCAGCCTCAATCTAACCTCTTCTCTTCAGCCAACCTTTCAGACTCTAATTTTCTTTCAGCCTCTTTTTCTAATCTTCTTTCTTCCCGTTCAATATACTTATCACATTCAGCCGTTACATATTGAATTAAAACCTGACCATCCATTCCCATATCCTTTGCCGTTAGCACAGCAGCTGATCTGAATTTGGCTAGCTCCGCCATACTTTTTAGACAAATTTAGCAATGAGCAAGATAAAATTTCCAACCACTAAAGTAATTCTAATTACTATAGTCTAAAGTAATTTTAATTAGCGAATGAACTAATTAATTACCACTGGCTGTGAAGATTCACTAAACTTTTATTTTCACTTTTAATTTTAAGGGACACTTTTAATTTTTTAAAATGTGTTCCCCTAATTTAATTCTCCCCCCAGGAGATCCTAATATTATTAATAGGCTAGTTATCCCGGACGAGAACCCAATATATGTAGTGGATTTGATGGTATTGTATGATTGTGATATTACCTAGTGTGATGCATGAGGTCAGCTGTGAAGGCTCCTGAGATAAATGTAGCTGTGAATTTACAGAAGGCCCTTCTTGCTACCACTACGACCTCACACCTATCTTTTTTTTTAAATGAATGTGGCTACGTTAAAATTCTAGGGTATTGATATGTAATGTGTTGTGGTAGTTTACATACACACACACAGATATTTAATAAGTCTAATAATATTAATAAAATGTTATAACACACTGAACTAACTCAAGCTGTGTAAAATTTTGATAGTAAATTTTCTTTAAGTTTATTTGTTCTGAACCAAGGTTTTATTTTGGTCAGAACATATGAAAGGTTTTGCAATTATGAATGAAATGCATGAATATATGGCATAATAAATGAAAGGTGTGTACATATGTATTTTACAAGACTAGTTAATATTACTACTGTTTATAGTTGTAATTCATCTGAAAAAACGATTAATGGATGTGCTGTTGGGGTGGCCTCATCACTCCCTGTCTATGGCTACTACACATTGTCCATTTATTGATGGGCATATAATTGGTGTGTTAGAAACTAAGTTGGTGAATATCCAGCAGGCCAGACGCTCACGTATCTTGAATGAGTAGTTCTGGTGCTGGAATCTGGTGGCCCCACCTCTCCGTGCTTGGGGGGCAATATAAGGCTGCTCTGCCAAAATATAAACTGCACGGGTCCACTCTTGTATTATTCAACACATCATTTGACACCACATTGGTGCCAAATAAAAACTCACAGTTCTGAAATAAAAGTATTGGTCATGTGTCAGAATTCCATCCTCTAAACCATTTCTGGACTCAACACTACACACAACAACACCACATAGACGGGTCAGATCTTTCTGACCAAACAACACATCTTACCAAGTTGGTTTCACATAGGATAAGTTTCCCCAGACTACATATTCTGAAATATGTTCATTAGCTTTCTGCTATAGAATAGGATAGGTGATATGTTCCACTGATCTCAACACTTGATCTGCCCTTCATAATCCTTGCTGGAGTTTATGTATTTTGTTTGTCTCTAGACCCTGAACTGGGGCGGGGGGGTCTAGAGCGAATCCTTACTTGTTGTAAGGGATAGATTTTGATATGGCAGTATCAAATCACTCGAAACATTAAACAAATATTAAAATATACAAAGAAATACTTTCAGTCTTACCAGAATTATGAATATAGAACACAGTTATATGCTAGCAAAACTCAGCTGAGCTGCTGGCTTTAGTATGGCGTCCCTCTAAATATTTCAATTAGCTTCTGGGAAATACACCACTGAATAATTACTGTGTCTACTACTGGACAACTTATGATGAATGGCAAAAATGCGCGTCTGAGCGCCGATAATATATTCATCTATGGCCAATCACCGCCTTTTTTTCCTTTTCAAATTCAAACCTCCTACCAAAAGTCAATTCAGTCATACCTCAGTCAAGTATGTATTATTGTCTGTTGGTCCGTCTGTCTCTACTTGCGTTTCACAAAAAAAACACACTTGTTTTTTGAACCAACTCTGCCCTCCCCTACACAATTTTGCCTTTAAAGTTATTTTTAGCCACAATTCTCCACCACATTCCCTCTCTTTCATTCCAACTAGATTTTAGCACTTGAGTCTCAAGGCCGCAGTTTTTTGAAAATTAGGGACATTTTTTGTTTCAATGCAGTCGCTCGCTGATATGAACAACAGTCTTTTGTCAATATCTTTCTTATTATCTATCCGTCTGTATAAATGAAAGCATATTATTTCACTGCTCAAGATGGGCCATCCGGCCAGCTAGGTTTTATATTCCTAACATCATTATTAAGAAAAAGTTACTTTTCAAGGTTAGTTGGTTTTTTTTTTTTTTTTTATATTTTCGAGCATCTTCTGTAATGCGTTCGTCGCTGAATTCAAATAAACGGACTAAGTTATCGCAAAAGCGTCCAAGAAATGACTGTTGCGTATAATAGCTAAGGTCCCTTTTGTCGATTTCTTTACCTTGTGTCAACTTGGGGACGTGAATTTTTTTCCTTTCCCCACCAATTGCGTCTTTTTAGCCTTGCTAGTTTCAAGCACGTGTTCAGTCATATTTTTTTCTTTTGATCTCCGTTCTCATCCCGTTCCAAGGGTAAACGTTTTGCCTTCACGTCTAACAAGTTAATTTCCATGGCGGGTGTGACCCGCGGCGTGGGCGATCATGTATTCTAGTAGCTTACGCATTAGTTTTTATCCCTACATTTTATCTTTGGAGATATTTTAACGTTGTATCACGGTTAATTTTATCACAATATCATCATCCACTCACTGCTCTCTATAGAGTATGGGACCACCTCTGTTGTTGGTTCCTTATAAAGAAACCCGCACAAAGCAGTCACCATTTCTTGCAGTTGTGGTTCATTTATCAAGTTATTTACAGTGCTGAGGTGGCCAGCCTCATATGCCAATGTACAGCCACAAGCAAATTAAACATGTCAAAATGCAAAATTTGAAATGATAAAAAACACATTACAACTTACCTCGAGTTTTTCGGGCGAATTAAACACAGACTTGTTGCCCAGGAAACGTCCGAATATTGTCGGCCAACGGAATTAAGATGCCGTCTCTTCATGTGAGTTAGGTATCTTAATTTTTGCACTTGATCTAGGTACAACATGATTTCTCCAGGGTTTCTCTCTTCTAATCATAGAATTCATGCCCGGTCTTCTGGCCTGTCCAATATTTGCGTCCTGATATTCTGTGTTCTTGGCTGTCTATGATTTCTACTTGAAGGTTATAAAGAACATTTTCATTCACACACCCATATTGCTTCGTGTACGAGAAGTCCAATCAAGAGCAGCCTATCTTCGCATCTCAAATGTCAAACCATTGGTAAATGGGACCCAAAGATGCAGCAATAGTGAATGCAGTCAGCGATCCATAGCTTGACTGCTTGCATCAGGATCAGCGAACCAGAGCTGGTCAAGACCGTACTCCACCTCCACGTGGTGGTCCTGGAAAAAGTCTGCAGCAGTGCAGTCTGGCTGAGCGAGTACGGATCGAAATGGGAAGGCAAACTCGGTCCCTAAAAAATGCCGTGCTGAAGTCGGATGTGTCGACCGAAAGGTGCAGATATCACAGCTACGGCGTAAACAGACACAATGCAACCACCGTCCTTTTCAGGGCGAACGAGGAAGAAGAAGAAGAAGAAACCATTGGTAAATAACTTGTCTAATTTTGGTAGGGGTGTATCTCCCACTACCTTTGTCTCGCACGAAGAACATTCTACATGACATAAAATAATGTTTTCAAACTCCATACCTTATAAGGTTTTGCTACTTCCGTGGGTATATATCATGTTTCCAACTCACTACTTCATAGATATATTAATGATAAATATCTTTCAAGATGTCACTTTCTTGAAATTGTTAATCACAACAAGATCTGGGCGGAAGCGATTACGTATCATTCCGAGCCCCAAAAATCGCATTTATTTTCTTACTGTCCGCGTCCTGATCTTCACCAAGGTTGTCATCTACAGTATTTCTGGACACTGCATATTTGCTAACTTAATTAATTATCTCCAATTAACTATGTTCATCTATATCCTTCTTCTTTTCTTCTTTGATCTTAGCCGCCGACTGTCAAAGTAATTGCTGGCCATCACGCTTGGTGGTGTTTTGTAGGGCAGCTACAAACTGTTACCACTTTGCTCGGTCGACGGTCATCCTTCGCGCAGTGCCCCAGCTCTTGTTCATTCTTTGCATATCGGCCTCCAAAGTTCTCCACCAAGTTGTTTTTGGTCGACATCTCAAGGGTCCATAGCATAGCTGTTCTTATGATGGCATCAGGATCTCGTCTGAGGACGTGGCCAACCCAACTCCAGCGTCTGCCAGCTATGATATAGTATGTTTTTGGTATCTTCCCAAACAAGAAGTCTGGATTAACAATAGGGATGTCGCTCAGCGCAGACTTTTACTGTGTCTGGAGCTGGTGATAAGACAAAAGTCAATGTGGCAACACATGTCACAAGATGGATTTTTGGGCGACCTCTTTCCGAATTCTCTTTCACTACGGCAGTAATCAGTTACATTTTTGTACTGATTTTATTGCGATTTTTTTCCCGAGTCGCACCCTTTTCTTTCTCTGTCCACTGTAGCAGATATTTTGTATTTTTTCTCTTACACCCCTCTCAGAAATAAGTCATCACACCTGTTTGCTACCCGTCCCTTCCCTAAAGCGTTGAAAGGAGCGGCAGAAATAATATTAACCACAGGCTTGTTGGTGATTCTCGCGTTCCCAACCTTGGCCGCTACCGATTAACACTAAAGCGCCAGCGTATTTGTCTAATTGCTGATAAGGCCAGGTAATCACGACAGACATTATTTGTCTGGGTGACACATTTTGGACAGACAAGGATGACATAAGCGCTTCCTGTCCGACTTGCTATGACAAGATTACTTTAGATAGTAATACTTTGTTACATCTGAAACACAATGTCGTATGAGTTTACTGATGTGTTGGTGAGTTCGCCTGCCAGGGCATTGGCTATTTTCATACCATTTACTGAAGACTTGACCTCTACATTATGTTCAAAATTTTTCCATGTCAGGAATCAGTGAATATTGTGAAACTCCCCCCCCCCCCCCCCCAACCGTTTTGTTTTAAACTATTGGCGCTTTCTTAGCATCGTTACAAACAGATGCGGGGGATGACAGTGAATATAGCCTGACGCTTCAGTCAGTCAAATTCACGGTGAAGATCGCTTGCCAAAACGACACAACCTGACCTTGCCAGAGTGAAGCCTAGAATTCAGAATTCCATTTTATCACACCGGACCTTTTATTGGAGTATTTATCAGGACTTACAAAACCAGCCCAGGAAATCTCTAACATTTTAAATAAGGAAATCCGGATTATCTGAGAAAGCTGTTTACACGAAGTCAGAGAGGGAATTAAAGTTAAAATTAACGACCCCAAGTACACGTGTAAAAAGGCATCGGATAGTGCCTTAACTACACTCATATGAGCAAAATGTCTGCCAGGATTGGCTTGCTGGTGGTACCAGTTGAAGGGTACTATCTATGGAACAAGAAGGGAACAGTGGTCTGAGCTTTTAGACGAGGGACCAACTTTGTAGACTCTCCCTGACACTCCTGGGAACGAGCTGCACTCTACAACTTTGATCAGCGACGAGCGTGAGCAGTGCAAAAGAACTACCCAGCGGGAGCAGAAACAACCACTGGCAGCTAAGTGCAATATATAAGCTGCCAAAGTGAACTTTTTTCATAGAACCCACTTTCAATCAATGATGAAACTTTTCGTTTGAACTGTTCAATTATTTTCAAACTGTTAAAACTTAAGTGATTATTAAATTTTGTTATTTTTATTTTTACAAATTTAACTTCGATTTAATCATTTTAAATGTACTGCATGTTTGTCTCAGTCAATTTTCTAAACGCACTCTAAACAGAGCTATACCAGAATAATAAGAATTCCACTGAGTAAATCAGAGGTGGGGGCCCGAACAAGCTAAGACCAATCATTGCTTAATTCTTCACAAAAGTTGTAGGCAGATTCTAGAATTAACGAGCTCAGCCAATGCAGCATTGTTTTCGCTTATCTGAATATCTTGTGAATCTCCATTGAGATAGAAGCGTCATTACCATTCTATTTACAAATCTGCCAAGAGTAATCTTGTGCGAAGGTAGACACCTTTGAAGCCCATATTATATACTCTTGAGTTTTGGCCACTTTTGAACCACTGGAAAAAGTCTCCCAGCTGCTGCTCTTCGGGTAGCTAACTCTTATTTGATGCCTCGCTTCCGGTCTATGACAGCTCCAAGGTATTTAAAGTGGTCGACCTGCGCCAGGACCTGTTCTCCCAGTTTAATCTGATGTTTTCTTTCCTCGAGCATATACTTATTAAAGGAATTTCGCTGGATTTACACCAGCTAGGGGCTTGAACGGGCTAAAACTATTGCTTAATTCTTCACAAAAGGCAACGGATCAGATTTAAGTTAATAGTGCTCTGCATTTGAAGCTTTGTTCTTGACTTGTGAAAACATCCTGTGAACAGTACCTTGAGATAGAAGCGTCATTATCCTTCTATCTACAACTCGGCCAAGAGTAACCTTGTGCGAAGGTAGACATCTTTGAAGACCCAGATTAGATACTCTTGAGTGTTGGCCACTGGAGGACCTTTACTGCAGAGCTAAGGGGAGGCAATCCGTGACACGGTGGGACGTTTGTTTTCTGCCCTCTGAATAATCAAATCCTATTTGAGAGCAGCAATGAAGCCGAACCTATTAGAAGCGATCCTGTTTTTAGAACCAATTCACTTTAAATAAAAATGATCATATTTTAAAATGCTTTTTTAATTTTTGTTTTGTACTATTGTATGAATGAATAGTCAGAAACAGAGCTTCGGAACAATGAAAGTTTTGAACTGCTCCACTCCGGCATTGATAGAAACTGCTGCGGCTCTGCTTCGAGCTCCGAATCATTTTTTCCTTTACCTTTAAGTTAACACCCCCCAACATTGAAGTACTGGTACTGAAAAGGAAACGAAATACGCCAGAATTTTCAAACAATTTACATGTTATTTTAACTAAAATCGTCCGTGTGGTTTCCTCGGGTCTCTGAGGAGATAAAGAGAGAATAAACCCACTGTCCTTCTGGCACTGCCGTCAAAGTTTGACTGAAATGAGGATCTGCATGGGACTGGCTTAATTCATTATGTCTAACAAATTGCTACGAAAACTATAACTGCAAGGGCACATGCATGCCTTGATGCAAACTTCCTATAAAGGGCCCAGCAGCAGTGCTCGCTCTATGCTCCATGAGTAGTGTCAAGGGAAATGAGGATATTTATAATCATTTAGCCATTCTTATATTAATAACTAGTGTAAAAGCCCGCTATAAGACAGGAGTTAAATTCAGAAGCACCAATACCTAACTGCAATGTTACGAGTACTTACTTATTCAAAGATATTTAAAAAAAAAAATCAAAATATTTGTTTTACAGCTGATGTTAAAAGTCTGAACATGACAGAAGAGCATCTTGATTCTCTGTTGTTTTAATCTGGTACACCGTAGATCATGGATCTCCGCATCTTCTAGTAAAATTTTACGAATAATGTAGTTTTACACTCTTTAATATTAATATATTTTTAAGTACTTTTTTAAATAAAAAAAAATACACCGATATAAGGGAACAAATAATGTTGTACAAAGAATAAAGTGAGAGATGTTAGTGGCATCGTAATTTGCGCAGTCTTCTTTGGTAAGTGTTACTTTGTTCAGGAGAGTACATATAAGGGAAACAATACAATTAATGTCTAACACTCAACTAAAGTTGCATCCCTTAACGTTACGCACTGGCAGAAAAAGCTGAGATTTTAAAAATATAGGATTACTTCTGTAAAACGTTATTGTAGCATTCAAATAATATTTCATACTTTGTCGCAGGTAATTTCATATTTGATTTAAAGCTGAAAACTGTCGCTCTACACAGGCTTAATCTGTTTGCGACTCTATAAGCAGCAGCCTAGGGGGTCAGAGTGGTTAAGAGGTATGGCGCCCGCCTCTAATTATAAGGTACCGGGTTCGCTGACAGTACATAGAATATAACTGGTGGAAATATTTTAAGAACCAGTGGTTTCATACTCCCCTGCCCCATCTTCTGGGTAGTGAGATCGGATGCCTAACCTTCTCGGACAAGGGTGAAAAAAAATAAGAGGTCCTGTGTGCAAGTTGCGCACATTCAAAAATCCCTCGGCAGTTGGAAATCGTAAAGAGTAGGCCATACGGCTGCTGCCCTGGGAAAAATTTAAACATTAGGAAACCTACCCACCACAAAATTATTTACAGAATGTGTGATTCATGTGTGCACATACTGGGATCCTCACCGATGCTAAAGAGTTCAAGCACTGTGCTGAGATCCTCCTTGTGTGATCTAAGGGAGGAAATCGGAGCACTCATGGAGTTGTCCGTGTGTAATGAAGATGGGCCTTAAAACCAAACCAAACCAATAAGCAGCCTGAATGTGGCGTGGGCAACATTTACCCCCCACCCCCCCCCCGCCCCCCCCCCCCCCCCCCGCCCCCCCCCCCCAGTTGTTCCGCTGTCCGCCACCGCCCTACCCCCCGGCACCAAAATTTGTTTCCCGCTTGCGTGTAATGAAACCCCCCCGAATTGCCCCACCCCGAAACCTCCCGCCTATGTCTTTTCCTGTTTATAAACCCCCCCCCCCCCCCCCCCCCCGCCCCCCCCCCCACGACCCCCTTACCGAAGTCACCTGTTTCCTTGCTCGTATTAATAATCCAAGTCAATCAGGCTATAAGTCATATGGGCAAATTTGATGTTGATGGCATAGCTATATTTGCATGTACTGCTACTGCAGCCAAATTTTTGTTGTTAAAATTACATTATTTTAATTTTAGACTTACCACTTCAGCCTGATTACCTCAGATTGATTACCGTAATTACTTCTTTTTTTTTTTTGTGTGGAAATAAATAACATATGTAAATTTGAAACTTACTACTTACTTACTTACTTAGTCGTTCCTCTCTACCGTGAGGTGTAGATGTTTGGCAGAGAGATCGCCATACTATCCTATCAACTGTCTTCCTCCTGGCCTGGTTCAATTCTACGAGAGTTCTCGGTCCTTCATAGATTTCTAATGTTGTCCTCCCAGTGGACTCTGGGTCGTCCTGGAGGTCTGGACCCCTGTCTGTAACAAAATGGGGCGGCCCTAATCGATCTTTGTTTCACTCCGGCAGTATCGGAACATTTGTGGTACTGATTTTATTGTTGATTTTATTGTGTGCTTTCATTTGTCGCACTTCCTTTCTTTCTTTTTCTGCTATGTGTAGCAGATATTGTGTATTTTCCTTCTTACACCCTTCTCAGGGATAAGTGGACATGCCTGATTGTTATTCATTTCTCCCTGCGTTGCAAAGAGTGGCACCGACCTAACAATGTTGGCTATCGTGGGCGCAGCGATATCAGTATACCGATTAACACGTAAATCGCCTAAGCGCAGTGCTTAATCACTGATAAGACGCGGGTACGCGCATCACCAAAGCTTAGAATACGGGGAGACAACTGATGGACAGACACAGATAAGAGATTACTTTCTGATAAAAGTAATGATTATTACATTGGGAACACGTTGCTATATGAGTTTACCGACATGTTCGTAAGTTTGTACCCAAGGGCAAGGGGATGTGTTCAGCCCATTTTCAGAAAAGTAATATTTGAAATTGTGCATTAGCTGAGTCACGCAACATATTCAAATAAGATTGGCCGATCCTTTGAGGCGCGCATAACAAAAGCGTGGGAAGGCAGTGAGTATAATCTGACCATTTTCTCAAGCTATTTCACTTGAGAAATCACTCGCCAAGATACCAGACCTTGCTACAGTGAAGAATTAGAATTCAGAATTCCTTCTTAACATACCGGACACCTTTTATTGGAGAATTTTGGACGCACTTTCATAGCCCAGGAAATCTCTTTCATATTAAATAAGGAAGCCGGGACTGAGGAAACTGAAGGACCACACATGAAGTCAGAGAGGGAACGTATTAAATTAACGACACCCCAGACGCGTATAAGAGGCCGATTCAAGTCTCTTTTATTCATCTGAGCAAAACGGCTGTGAGCCAGGATTGGCGTAAGTTGGGATTTATCTTTCATATTTTATTACTAACATGTGAACTAACATATATATATATATATATATATATATATATATATATATATATATATATATATATATATATATATATATATATATATATATATATATATATATATATATATATATTTTACCATGTGAATTTTAATATGTCAGACTCGCTAGTGGATGTCACAGTCATTTGAGGCTGGCAACCTCAGCGTATAGAATAATAATTCGTGAACCACCACTGCACGGGTGTGACATATGTAAATATAGCCTCAGTAATCCTACATAAATGCGACCACCTTTGCTTCCTCAGTTAGTGTTTACGTTTTGCGAAGGCAAAACCACGCAATTCGCTGTCTGTTGACTCACGTTTGAAGCCACGCCTATTTTTCCCGTCTTTCTTGCACTAACGAGTTGTTTACCTATTTTTGCAACATGCCAGATAATAGGGGAGCGAATCGGTCTGTTTACCTGAGTTCTCACACGAGCTGATCTGTCAATCATAAGATAGTGACAGAATGCACGTGGGGAAAAAGATCAGACACGGTAGCAAATTCAAGGGGGCGATAATAATATTTCCCGACCATCGTTGATGTCCGACATTTTCAGGGGAATTAAGTATTTGATCTACGGCAGGGGAAGGAAATCTAAGTAGGCCGTTCGCAAGGCATGTCTTATGATGTCGTTCGGCATTCGCGAGTGAGCGAACCGTAGAATCCTTTATCTCGGAAGCCAAGCTCGTTGATTTTCCCTGATACGTCCAAGGTGTGAATTTTCACATCTTTTAGAGATATTACCCTAAATCTGTTTACATACTGCTTTCTCTCCAAGTCAGTTATCAAGTCTATCAAGAAATTTTGGATAATCTAAACGCGTACGCTAGAACCTATGTGAAATATTGCGTTAATAGCCTTCGTGGGGATTATTCTGTTTTTCTGGTAATAATATAAGTAGTGCTTAAGTGTTAAATGTGTTAAAGTGTTACCATTTTATTGACTGTGAATTCCAAGCGTTAAGACTAGCGAAATAGCAAACGCGTAGATATTTTCTTATCAGTGGTTCAGTGATGTAAAATCCATCAACCATTTTTTTACACCAGAAGATACGGTCTAGCTGACTAAGTAAAATGCTATGGATGACGGATAAAGTGACAGAGTAGAATGCGCATTATATTTTCATTGTGTGTAATTATATAGTGACTAGCATTTAATATCATTTCGAGTAAAACGATAGACGCCGACAATCAACTAGCTAGTAATGACAGGCGATATTTGTTAAGGGAGCGTAGTCATAATTGAATTATAACTGACATTGTGCGCTGATTATTTTACCGGGTCGGAGAGGGAAAGGCGGCATGCTTTTACCAAACCCGTACTCGTTAAAGCGACGCGCGATAGTATAGGCTAAGATACCGTGTGCCTTTTAATTTAATTAGGTGACGGAGAGGATAAGAGATCATACGTTACGCTTGATAGTATAGGATATTGTCATTTTGGAAATGTTTTGTTTTCTTCCTAATACAGTGCTTGATCAAAACCCGTCGGCCAGCGGTTTTCTATTGTGGTCTTTTCCTCAGTTACTGAAGGAATAATAGTTGTCGTTTTTTCCTTGGCGTTCGTCCCCGTACCGGTGTGAACGGGAATTGCCAAGGCGACACACTAACATTTTTAACTGTAAATTTGAGTAACGGAACTTACAAAATACCCAGATTTCTCCATTCAATTTTATCAGCCCGCTGTGGCAATATACATAACATTTTTCCCGACTTCTGACAGTCGTTTTACCCAAGTGGATTTTATCCCGGAGAATACGCTGTTTCATAATCGGTACTCACCCCAGAGCAAGCCGATAGGATTATCATCATCATCATAATCAACAGTTTTTAGCAATCATATGTTTTCCTGCTGTTTACTGGGAATGACATATCTCAGAGAGTTCCGGCATTAACTATTCTAGGTGACATTTGTGTATCCAGAAATCTACCACCAAATTAGGCGTTCCCCGTGAAAAATTTAATTATTATCGGAGGGACTGGGGCCGATTCGGATGATACCAACTACTGGATTTTATATGCACATTCATGTTCATGGATTATTCGTCCAAAACATCGTTTCACCAGATTAGGTAAGGAGCGAATGAGTGGCCACGTATAACAGAGAAAGAGAGAGAGTGAAATATTTTCTTTTGTTACAGGAAACACTGTACTCCTCTTATACTATTCCCTCGTGAAATTCTATTTCTTACACCTTTATTCTCACATATTTACCACTATCACCTCTGCTCAGACGGGACCATAAATATCTTCTTTCACGGGCTTGTGATTGCTTTATTGCTAGCTTCGTAAAGAAAACTAAAATCATAAAGTAGTTCCAGGTTCCATACGGAGCAAGGAGGGAAAAATAAAAGAAATGATGTACATTCTAAGTATAATACTTACATTTTAAAAGCAGTGTAAATGTCCATATAAACATATTCACTTTAAAATTAATGTAAGTTTTCAAGCTTTAAACCAGTGTAAATGTCTATGTGAAAATATTCATTGTAAATTAAATGGAAGTTTCAAACTTTTCAATCAGTGTAAACATAAATGAAAACATATTCAATTTATATTGTGAACACTTTTCAATCAGTGGAGATGTATATGTAATTATACTCTATCTGTATTTTTAACCTTTTCATTTAAATTTAATGTAAAACTAAAGCTATTCTATTTAAATGTAAAGAAAGTTTTATCCCGAGGGATTAAATTAAATTCTCATCGAGGGTAAATTCTGAGTTAATTGGGATGGTGGTATGGGAAGATAGAAACCCATAACTATGGGGTGGAAAACGCCATACTCAGAAGAGCGTTTCGTTCTATTCTTTTACCATAGTTATTGGTGGTACCAGCAGAAAGTACTATCTCTGGAACAAGAAGGGAACAGTGGCCTAAGCTTTAAGACGAAGGACCCACGTGGTAGACTCTCCTTGAAATTCCTGGGAAACGAGCTACACCCGACAACCTTGATCAGGGACGAGCGTGAGCAGTGTGAAAAGAACCAACCCATAAGAAGGAGCAGAACCGTCATTGACAGCTAAGTTCAAATATATGCTGCCCCTTGAACTTCTTGTAACATTTAACAATCCATAACGACCGTGATGATAACTTTTCTTGATCCATAACTATTCAAATTATTTTTCAACTGTTAAAACTTAAGTGATTATTACATTTCGTTATTTGTAATTATACAAATTTAACTTCGACTTAATCATTTCAAAGTTACTGCATGTTTGTCACAGTCAATTTACTACACACACCCTAAACAGAGCTATACTAGAATAATAAGAATTCCACTGAGTAAATCAGGGGTGGGGGCTTAAACGAGCTGAAATTAATAAGTGCTTAAATCCTTCACAAAAGCGTCGGCAGAATTACAGAGTTAACATACTCAGCCAAAGCAGTATTGTTCTCGCTTATTTTGAATATCGTATGAAGACTCGCTGGAGATAGAAGCGTTTTGTTTCTTCTATTTACATCTCTGCCAAGAGTAATCTTGTGCGAAGGTAGACACCTTTGAAGCCCATATTAGATACTCTTGAGTTTTGGCCCCTGTTGGACAACTACTGCAAAGCAGGCGAGGCAATACCGTCACACTGTCTGAATTTGAAACTTGATAGAAAGAAATTAGTTAGTTTTTAAATAAATTTAACATCTTTTTCTTAACAAAATGACATTTATAATTTACAAAACAGTAGTGCTGCCAACATTTAATTAATACAAAATGTGTTTTTATTTTAAAAGTATAGACCAAACTTATCTGTCGTCATCATCTCATCTCAACCCGTAACCCGTCATGGGTCGTAGGGGTGCCATGGTGGAAGCATCAGCAGACAGGGTTCTCCACCGCTCTCTATCCTCAGCAATGCGTACAAGTGTGGAAAAACCGTGCCCTGCCCATTATTTGATGTTATCAGCCCAGGATTTTCTTTGCCTTCCTCTTCTCCGTTTACCTTCGACTGTTCCCTGGAGGATCGTTTTCGTTTATCTGTCGTCATACCAGTGCATAAAGTGGGTTTTTTTCATTCATTAAAAAGTGTGCGAATAAAACAATTAAATTAACTAAAATTTCTTACAAAACATAACTATTAAATATTGTAGGAGTCGGAAAATTTGTTGGTCGGCTCCACAACCGTGGTCACTGATATTCTTTGTCGATGGAGATCTGATGGCGTAAAAAAATCCCCGGGGCTTTCAAAGTAGTCGTTAAACTGTTTTCAAAATTTGATGTTGTTTTTTTTTAGTTGAATGTTATTTCCGATTGACCTGATTTCTCGAAAATCTGGCAAAGCGCTTAGAATCTGCTTAAAGAGAATTCTCCGAATCTTTCGGCCAAATACCATCACCAACCAAGAACTACTTACTCGGAGCAACCAAGAGGACATGCACACCAGTGATGCCACAGCTGGGTATTTCTTACTAGATCTGGGTTTTTGGGCTTCCGTCTGGGTATCTGGGTAATTTTTTTCAAAATCTGCATTAATCTGGGTTTATTTGACAATTGGCATTTACAATGTATGTATATTCTGTGCACTGAGCATTATACATTATATGTATATTATAATTGGGGGGGGGGGGGGGGGGGGGGGGGGGGGGTTTGGGATGTCAGGTATTGGTAGTACCTCTGGTTAAGGAGCTGTCATGCACTTTTCAGGGCAGCTCGGCCACCTTTGGTCCAAACCTGGCATTCAGCTCTCACCTGTGGCTCCTCGTAGCTGTCAGCATGCGACAGCGGCCACCCCCCGGGAAACGGATTTGACAGGCCGGCTAAACTAGGTGAGGGTAGCCGACAGGTTATAAACCTTCGGTGAGTTAGGGTCTGCCTACCCATGCATGCGAAGACTGGATTCGGTAGACTGCGCGGAAGAAACCACCTGTTGGTTCAACGGGCATGACGGCGATTACCAGCAACGCGCTGTGGAGCGTAAGGAGCATGGCGAGGCACGTAGAAAGCCATGGTCATCCACTGCACCTGACTTCATCTCCAGTCGTCTTGACTTGTCTTGCCACTGGATTAAGATGGACCCAGGCGAGAGAGTGAGGTCGACGAATTGCGCAACTCTTCCTCACTTTAAACCAAATCACTGCGCAAGTCACTCTTTCATCCACTCATCCACTCATCCATCCACTCACAACAAGTCCTGTGGCGATGGGCGAGCGGCGAAGCGGCAGGCGTGGGTGCGCTGGCAGTCGTAGTCGCAGACCTACATACAGGCAGCTCAGGCCATATGGTCGTCTTCCACTGATCGGAGCAGCAGTGGGATTCGGCAGCCCCCTGAGTGACTGAGCAGCCCTCTTTAGGAAAGCACTGCTCACCTCCATGGCATGAGGAAGGGGCTAGAAAAGGTGCCCTAAACATTTCCTGCTCCACCATTACCTAACCAGCTTACCGCGGTTGGTGGGTACCCTACTTCAGCGGGCGACACATAAGAAAAAGAAAGGACAGATTTTTCCCCCTCATTCTAGGCGCATGGAATGTGCGCACTCTACTCGACAAAGACTTTAACACAAACAGACCCGAGAGGCGAACTGCCCTGATTGGGAGAGAACTGGCCAGATACAACATTGACATAGCAGCACTGAGTGAAACTCGACTTGCAGGCGAGGGCCAACTTTGCGAAAAGGGTGCAGGTTATACATTCTATTGGAGCGGAAGAGGAACTGAAGAAAGACGAGAAGCAGGGGGTTGGATTTGCAATCAAAACAGCAATTATTGGCAAGCTAGCGGAGCCCCCAAAGGGAATAAATGACCGACTCATGACGGTCAAGATCCCGCTGCTTTATGGAAGGAAACATGCCACCATCATTAGCGCGTATGCACCAACTATGACAAACCAGGATGACGTCAAGGATAAGTTTTACGAAGAACTACATGCAGTCATTGCATCAGTTCCCAAAACAGATAAGCTTATTATTCTTGGTGACTTTAATGCAAGAGTAGGCTCAGATAACATCTCCTGGAATGGCACTATCGGAAAGTACGGCGTGGGTCGCTGTAACAGCAATGGACTTCTTCTCCTCCAGACTTGCGCAGAACATAACCTCCTTGTCACCAACACCATTTTTCGACTTCCTATCCGCAACAGGACCTCCTGGATGCACCCTCGCTCGAAGCATTGGCACCTAATTGACTATGTAATTGTTAGGAAGAAGGACAGGCAAGATGTCCGGGTGACCAAGTCCATGTGTGGTGCCGAATGCTGGACTGATCATCGCCTCATTGTGTCTAAACTTAAAATTCGTATCCAACCTGCCAGGCGCCCTCAGGGAAAGAAAACTCAAAAAAGGCTGGATATTACCAAACTAAAGAAGACAAAAATTAAACAGTCATTCACTGACACCCTAGAAGACCGTCTCAAATCTATCTCGTTAGACGGCCAAAGTGCGGAAACAAATTGGACAGCCATAAGCGAGCAGATCTACAACACTGCTACAGAGGTCCTGGGTCCCGCCATCAAGAAACAAAATGACTGGTTTGATGAGAACTCAGATGATATAACGAAGATGTTGGCTGAGAAACACCATCTCCATAAAGCATATTTAAATGATCCAAAATCTACATCCAAGAAAGACGCTTTCAACAACATGCGTAGAATCGTCCAACATAAACTACGCCAGATGCGGGATTCATGGCTGAGTAATAAAGCAGATGAGCTCCAAGGCTTTGCTGACAGCCATGACTTGAAAAATTTTTACCATGCACTCAAAGCGGTCTATGGTCCAACATCATCAGGATCATTTCCCCTCCTTAACTCTTTCAGTCCCAAGCAAAAAAGTGGGTTTGGCCCAAACAAAAATGGCCATACCAGTATGTTTTTATTGTTTTTGTTTGGAAATAATTTTTTTTAATGTTCATATTCATAAATAACAAAAGTCCATAATGGATGGCTATACTTTAAGAAAATAGCGTTTTTGAGTTGTCAAAATTAGAAAACAGCCCTAGAAAGGATCAAGAGATACGAAAGCCAGTATACTGTTGATTGGGCCAAATGGGTCTAGCGGGAAGTACAGTATACTGGCTCTTGGGGGTTAAAGAGTTAATGCAGATGGAAAACTAATTACAGACAAGGAAAAAATTCTCCAACGCTGGGTCGAACACTTTAATAATATTCTGAACCAGCCATCATCTATTAACGATGAAGCCATCAACCGACTGCCCCAAATTCCTATAAATGAAGCACTAGATGATATACCGACTTTGGAGGAGACTCAAAAAGCGATTCGTCAACTTTCTAGTGGAAAGGCCCCCGGCTCCGATTCAATTCCTGTTGAGGTCTATAAAGATGGCGGTACAGTTCTGATAGAGAAACTTCACATGATCTTCCAGCAAATGTGGCAGAGTGAAACCATCCCACACAATCTCAAGGATGCGTCAATTATACATCTTTATAAACGTAAAGGTAATCGCCAAGATTGTAACAATCATCGACGCATCTCACTACTATCAATTGCTGGGAAGATATTTGCCAGAATCCTTCTTAATCGCCTTACGGCTCATCTTGACAAAGGTCTTCTACCTGAAAGTCAGTGTGGATTCCGGAAAGAACGTGGAACCACCGATATGGTGTTCGCTGCAAGACAGCTTCAAGAAAAATGCCAAGAACAGCACTGTGACCTGTACACAGCTTTCATCGACTTGACAAAGGCGTTCGACACGGTCAGTAGAGAGGGTCTATGGAAGATCATGGCAAAATACGGCTGCCCAAAGAAATTTATCTCAGTAGTGCAGCAACTGCATGATGGAATGCAGGCTAGAGTTCAGGAAAACGGTGAGCTGCCGGAGCCTTTCCCCGTCTCAAATTGAGTTAAACAAGGGTGTGTACTTGCACCGACGCTTTTCAGTATCATGTTTTCTGCTATGCTGACTGATGCTTTCAGAGACGGGGACACAGGAATCGACATCAGATATCGTATTGATGGAAAATTGTTTAACCTTAGGAGGCTTCAAGCAAAAACCAAGGTCAAATCACACACCATCAGGGATCTTCTGTTTGCTGACGATTGTGCCCTCAGTGCTGGCTCAGAGGCTGATCTGCAGCGTAGCGTTGATAGATTCTCCGAAGCCTGCTCCAACTTTGGGCTTACCATCAACACGGGAAAAACAGAAATCATGTACCAACCAGCTCCTGGCACAATTTATACTGAGCCAGTCATCAAGGTACACCCGTGTGTTACCGGGGCCCGAAAGGGGAGCAAAGAATAGTAACACTGCACCCTACCACGCATGTCGTAAAAGGCGACTAAGGAGGGTATGGGCATGGGGCTGTTTACCCCATCCCGTAAAAACTTCGCACAGTGGGCTGATCACCTGCTTGCCAACCAATCTGATTACGGAAACAATGATAGATTGTTTGGTCTGTTTTTGTTCCACAAAGACGCCACTAGGTGTGGTGGAAACAGCGATAGATTGATCAATTTGTTGTTGCCCTAAGACGCCACTAGGCGTACTGGCCACATACTGCTTTGCCGGTTGATGGCTAAGGATGGAAGAAGAAGAAGAAGTCATCAAGGTAAATGGTGAGAAACTGAATGTTGTGAACAGGTTCACATACCTTGGTAGTACACTATCCCAGAACATCGTCATTGATGATGAGGTGAACACCAGGATCTCCAAAGCCAGCAGCACATTTGGCAGACTATACACCAACGTTTGGCATCGAAGTGGCATTAGTCTACAGACAAAGCTGAAGGTATACAGAGCTGCGGTGCTTCCAGTGCTGCTTTATGCATGTGAAACATGGACTGTATACAGGCGCCACGTAAAAAAGCTCAACCACTTCCATACAGTCTGTCTCAGGAAGATAATGAACATCAAATGGCAAGACAAGATCCCAGATACCGCCGTTCTTGACAGAGCTGGTATCCCTAGCATCGATACTATTCTGATGCAGTCACAGATTCGCTGGGCAGGTCATGTAGTCCGCATGCCAGACCATCGACTGCCAAAGATACTCTTTTATGGTGAGATGCAGAAGGGTAGACGCTCCCATGGTGGCCAGAAAAAGCGCTTCAAAGACACGCTTAAGGCTTCATTAAAAACCTTTGACATAAACCCAGACACATGGGAAGCTGCTGCGCAAGACCGAACTGCCTGGCGCACATCTCTTCGTAAAGGTGCAGTGGCATGCGAATCTTCCAGAAGACAAGCTAGAAAAGATCGTGAAATAAAACCTTCACATGAAGCAAACATTCCCTGCCCACACTGTCCGAGATCCTTCCAGGCCCGCATCGGGCTCATCAGTCACCTTCGTACTCATAAATATCTTCTCACTTTATATGATTTGTAAAATCCTAACATCCTAATAATTGGATGAACAGAGTGGTCTTCATCACTTGTGATGGACGAACAACATATTATAATTAAATGTACAACATTATGTGCTATATATTTTTATTCCACTTAAATTTAATTCTTGTTTCTAACCACATCAATGACGTTGTTTTTTGACTCGTTTAAATCAGCTATCTATTTCCTGTTATTCTGTTAATTGCTGTCATCTGCAATACTCGGTCATTTTTGCGATGTGTTATAAAGTCTTCTTTTTACATTATTAGACTTAAGCAGATAAATAGCATTTTGGTTTTTTTTTGTGTTTGTTTTGTTATTATAAGATTATAAAATGAGCGATGATGAAGGTACGCTTGGTAGTTGTAGCAGCATGACGACACACACGCCACCGCGTAAAAAAGTGAAGCCATGGTATCAGCAGGCATTTTGTGCGGAATGGCTAACAGACAGCGAACTGAAGGATTGGATAAAGCCGGACTCTGGTAACCGCTATGCTTCGATTTGAACGGTCTGTTCCTGTACATTAACTAATGCCAACAAAACAGCTTTATTGACACATAAAAGCACACAGAAGCACATGAAAAACTTCGAAGCCAAAAGCAAAACTCTGAACATTAACAAGTTTTTTATCAAACCAAAAGAGCCCTGTCTCCAAGACAAAATTGCTAAAGCGGAGATAGTGTTGTCGCTTTCATGGCAGAACATAATACTCCGTTTTCGCAAGCTGATCATTTGATTGAATGTTGCAAGCAGATGTTTCCAGACAGCACAATTGCTCAGAATATGTCACTGAAGCGCACCAAGGCTGCCTATGTGATGCAGTACGGCATTGCTCATTTTGAGCGGCTTGAAGTTATAAACATTTGCAGAACTCAGAAATTTTCTATAATCGTTGATTAGAGTACTGATATTTCTATGAACCAGATGTTGGCAGTTGTTGTGCGATTCTGTGACACAAAAACATAAAAAGTAGTTGATTCACTGTGAGACCTCATTGAGGTGGAGGATGGGAATGGTCTTGGCATGTTTACAGCTGTTAAGAAATTGTTGAGCACGCATGAAATCCCGCTTAGTAACGTCATTGGTTTTGCTGCAGACAACTGTGCCACTGATGGGGACTGCAAGTGGTTTACAGGCACATCTGAAGAAAGAGATTCCACATGTCTTTGTTCTCGGCTGTTTGTCATTCATTTGCACTTTGTGCAAATGCTGCCAGCAACCACCTACCGTCTTGGCTTGAAATTTTCATAAAGAATGTCTGCTTCTATTTTTCGCGTAGTAGTAAAAGAAATCTCCAGTTCCAGTTAATACAAGATGTAGTTCAGGCCCAGAAACATAGATTGTTGAAGCTGTGTGAAACACGCTGGCTGTCCCATGAAGCAGACATTGAGAGGATCCTTGAGCAATGGGATGCTCTGCACTTGTATTTTGAGCATCGCACTCTTGCCAACATTGATCCTTCGGATGTACAGGTGCACAAGAAACTGAATTACATTGAGCTGGGTGGACGATGTGAAGCGCAGTTAATGCGACAACCGTTACGAGATAAAGAAGTCCAGTTTCGCAAGGATGCATTGGCATACCTGATTGAACTTTGTACTCAAATATGACGCAGGTTCCCACTTGAACAAAACAGTGTTCTGGCGCAAATGCAGCTGTTGGATCCAAAGCAAGCTCTCGATATCAACAAACCTTCTGTCATTCCCTTAGCAGCGCAGTTCCCAACAGTTGTTTCAGAAGAGAGCCTTGATCGTCTTTCTGATCAATGGCGAGAACTGGCATCGTACCGAAAAGATCTTGGACATCTAGTGGATGAGGATCCTCCCGCATTCTGGCTGGGACTGCAACAAGTAACAGATGCTAATGACCAGAAGAAATTTGATGTTTTGGCTGACCTCATGTGCACGCTTATGGCACTACCTCACTCCTCAGCATGCGTCGAAAGAGTGTTTTCGAAGGTTAACATAGTTAAAACTAAATAAACCAACAAGCTTTTGTGTGAAACAGTTTCCAATCGAATACTAGCCACGCAAGCAGTTGCCAAAGACGGAGTTTGTCATAAGTTTAATCCTAGTAAAAGCGTGGTTGAAGATGTGCGTGAAGGATGTTGTCGGCAGAGATATGCAAAGATTTTGGAACTTCACAATGCAGATTCCACGTTGTCAATTCATGCATATGATCTTGACGAAGGAGAAGTTGTCGACATGGATGCCGAGTCTCTGACAAGTGACATTTTTCAACAGTAACAAGTTACAACTAACATTTTATATTTAATTTGAGGAACATTTTGTTAATGTAACTAATGTAAGTATATTACTGTTAAAATATCTCATTTTCAAGAGTTCATATATTGGGGTGTTATTAAAATCATTTTTATTTAATTGTGAATTTTTGGTAATTAAAAAAAAAAAAAAATACATAAAAATTAGTAGCACACAAATTATTTGTGCTAAAGATGCACATAAAAGATTATGTAAGCATCGTCTAGCCCGTGTATTTGAGGCATAAAATATTCTGGGTATTTCTGGGTTTTTTTTTAGAAGAGCATCTGGGTTTATCTCTAGAACTTGATTGGCAACACTGATGCACACCATCACAGCTGGCAGACGCTGGAGTTGGGTTGACCATGTCCTCAGAAGAGACCCCGTTGGCATCACAAGAACAGCTATGCTATGGACCCCTGAAGGAAAGCGAAAGAGAGGCCGACCAAAAACAACATCGCGGAGAACTGTGGAGACCGAGATGCAAAGAATGAACCAGAGCTGGGGCACTGTACTACGAAGGATGGCTGCCGACGCACAAAGTGGAAGCTGTTTGTTGCTGCCCTACAAGACGCCACCAGGTATGATGACTAGGCTACTGACTGCTTTGACAGTCGGCGGCTAAGGATCACAGAATAAAAAGAAGCAGCGTATAGAGTGCTTTCCTCTCACAGCACAGTTCCTGAGTTCCGGGAACAAAACCTGGTAGCGTCACGCTCCAATGAATCTACACAACTATATAAGGGTACCTGATTCTTCTCTTGAGCTAGGAAACGCAAAGGCGGTGAGGATGGGAGCTGGTCACATTATTTACCCCAAGAAGGGGTCCATAGCCTTCACTGGATAATCAAAGATTTTTATTTTTTTTTTATTTTGGTGATGAGAAAAATCCCGTTCAACCTCTGATGGGTTATAATTAGGATATATAGTGTTTTCAATTCCAAATAAGAAGAATAATTGCCGATACGGGAAAGTGGCATCACTTTGTCAAATCATTGTAAATATGGCAAATCAAAATTACCAAATTTCGATTGTATGTTAAAAAAATAAAACAAAAACAAAACAAACCAAACAAAAAAGAGATAAAACAAAACAAAAACACCAAACAAAAATAATATTCAACATCGAACAATCAAAAGGGCACGTGGTACAAAAAAATGTTAAGTAATCTTGATGTAGACAGAGACAACATAGCCGTAAAAGCTGGGAGAAATATGAAATTCTTGAAATAAGGGAGATAATGATGAAATGTACAGGATATAGCTACGACTGATTTCCCCTTTTACCTACTGTGGCTTTATCAAAAATAGGTTATGAATGTCTTCTTGAGCAAAGTAATGGCTGACACATGACCTCGTGCGGGGACTAACAAACGAACATAGTTGATAAAAGAAAGAGAGAGCTAGTCTAAATGCACAAACAATAAATAAAACAGCAGTAAATGAGGATCATTGTCATCACGCCAGTGAGAAATGATGCTGGGTCACAATAGACAACTAGGAACCCTTTATCCATCATTTATCCCACTGCATATGCTGGGAAGTCCCCATGTAGTTCCAATGGTCTCTGATGAGACAGAATGAATAGGACTACTACTACACCCTCAGAAATATCATACAAGGCGACTAATATGAGGTTGTGCATGAGGTTGGCAACCTCATCATGTCAAACAAATTGCCATAGAAACCACCGCTGTAATAGGAGATTTCTTGGAGAGAGTACTGCGTATAACAGCGATCTTGTGTATTCCTAGCATTTACAGTTCTAGCTAAGTGACTTGTTCCGAAGTTTTGTTCATTCTCTTTTTTTTCGTTTCGTTTATTATTTACTTTCTTGCTTCGTTATTTCTGTTAGGTTTTTCGATTTTCCTGTGTTATCATTGTACTTTTTCCATCTGCTTGTATCGCTCATTTTGTATTGTTTCTTATCATCGTATGTTTTTGTAGTACCTATTACTATATGTAATTCTTGTCTTTGTCACCTGTTTGTGGCTGACGAAGGGTAAAACCCGAAACGTCATTTGTCTCATGTGAACTGTTATTTGTAAAACTGATTCAATACCTTTTTATTAGTTTATAAACTTGTAATAGCATGTAACTGCTTGGTGCAGGCTTCTTGCATGGGGGCCACCTGTAGTGGCAGCTTTATGCGCCACAAGGAGCACAAAGAAGCATGATGATGATGATGATATTCCCATTGTTTCACTGCTAACTTCCATTCGTTCAGTGAGTTCCATCCAACTCAATATGTTCAGTGTCATAATGTTGACTATCAATGGAGAGCTGTACAGGCAGTGTATGTTCTTATTTGTTCCTCTTCTCCAGGCACTGGTATTCTGTTCTTAAAAAAAAAAAAAAAGAACATTCTGAAGCTGCACATAAGATAACATAATGGTTAAAATGATAACATAGCACGGAAGACAATTAAAACATAATTTATTAACAGCACTAAAGATTGGAAGCTGTGGTGAGACATGATCACATTTGCCATGGGACTTGCAAAAGTAAAATATGGGAGTATATCTGCTATAGGTTAAAATAAAACAATTAATAAACATCAATCAAAATATAAAGAGGGTATCAACAAACATGAATCAAAATATAAAGAGGGTATCAACAAACATCAAACAAAATATAAAGAGGGTATCAACAAACATCAATCAAAATATAAAGAGGGTATCAACAAACATCAATCAAAATATAAAGAGGGTATCCACAAACATGAATCAAAATATAAAGAGGGTATCAACAAACATGAATCAAAATATAAAGAAGGTATCAACAAACATGAATCAAAATAAAAGAGGGTATTAACAAATATCAATCAAAATATAAAGAGGGTATCAACAAACATGAATCAAAATATAAAGAGGGTATAAACAAACATGAATCAAAATATAAAGAGGGTATCAACAAACATGAATCAAAATATAAAGAGGGTATCAACAATTATGAATCAAAATATAAAGAAGGTATCAACAAACATGAACCAAAATATAAAGAGGGTATCAACAAACATCAATCAAAATATAAAGAGGGTATCAACAAACGTGAATCAAAATATGAAGAGGTTATCAACAAACATGAATCAAAATATAAAGAGGGTATCAACAAACATGAATCAAAATATAAAGAGGGTATCAACAAACATCAATCAAAATATAAAGAGGATATCAACAAACATGAATCAAAATATAAAGAGGGTATCAACACATATCAATCAAAATATAAAGAGGGTATCAACAAACATCAGTCAAAATATAAAGAGGGTATCAACAAACATCAATCAAAATATAAAGAGGGTATCATCAAACATCAATCAAAATATAAAGAGGGTATCAACAAACATCAAACAAAATATAAAGAGGGTATCAACAAACATCAATCAAAATATAAAGAGGGTATCAACAAACATCAATCAAAATATAAAGAGGGTATCAACAAACATCAATCAAAATATAAAGAGGGTATCAACAAACATGAATCAAAATATAAAGAGGGTATCAACAAACATGAATCAAAATATAAAGAGGGTATCAACAAACATGAATCAAAATATAAAGAAGGTATCAACAAACATGAATCAAAATATAAAGAGGGTATCAACAAACATCAATCAAAATATAAAGAGGGTATCAACAAACATGAATCAAAATATAAAGAGGGTATCAACAAACATCAATCAAAATATAAAGAGGGTATCAACAAACATCAATCAAAATATAAAGAGGGTATCAACAAACATCAATCAAAATATAAAGAGGGTATCAACAAACATCAATCAAAATATAAAGAGGGTATCAACAAACATGAATCAAAATATAAAGAGGGTATCAACAAACATGAATCAAAATATAAAGAGGGTATCAACAAATATCAATCAAAATATAAAGAGGGTATCAACAAACATCAATCAAAATATAAAGAGGGTATCAACAAACATTAATCAAAATATAAAGAGGGTATCAACAAACATTAATCAAAATATAAAGAGGGTATCAACAAACATGAATCAAAATATAAAGAGGGTATCAACAAACATCAATCAAAATATAAAGAGGGTATCAACAAACATCAATCAAAATATAAAGAGGGTATCAACAAACATCAAACAACATATAAAGAGGGAATCAACAAACATGAATCAAAATATAAAGAGGGTATCAACAAACATCAATCAAAATACAAGGGGATTGACATCAGTCTTGGGCCTGACCATGAAGGACATGTCACAGAGAGCTGCAATTTTGTATAGTGTTTATTCCTTTCCAATATAGCCACCGTCTGAATTGACACACTTCTGTTATCTCTGCTTGACCTTGAAAAGACCTTGGGAGTAGAACACCCTATTTTTCAAACTAAACCAGTCATCACATGCCAGTATAACTTCTTCATCGCTGTCAAAATGATTTCCTTTTAGCTGTTTTTTAAGATTTGGGAATAGAAAAAAGTCTGATGGAGCCAATTCTGGAGAATACGGTGGGTGTGGAAGAATTTCAATATTCAAATCGTTGGCTGCTAGCTGCCCAAGCCGTGCTTTGTGAGAGAGCGCGTTGTCTTGAAGCAAAGGAAGATTCTAAGTGCGCGTTATCCCTCGTTTCCTGGTCACAACCTTTCTTAGTTTTGTGAGAAGATCTGCATAGTACTGTCCATTAACTGTGTTGCCACGAGGCAGATAATCTTTCAAAAGGACACCTTTGCCGTCCCAAAAAACAGTCAGCATCACTTTTCCTGCAGATTGCGCCCTCGGCTTGACAGGTGTTGGGGAGCCCGGGGTTTTCCATTGCATGCTGGCAATTTTGGATTCGGGGTCATATTGGTGTACCCAAGTCTCATCTACTGTCACCATGGTCTCCAAAAAATGTAGGTGTTTATCCCTGAAACATCAGAAATTTTATCACAGCTCTGGCCTCCTTCTTTTCCATTGTTTTGTCAAATCTTTGGAGCAGCAGATCCGGTCAATAGGGTACATTGCGCCGTGCACCGTAGCAGGAAAACTCATTAAAGAAACAAACGCGTACTTTACACATTCAGTGCAAATATGATGAACTTTAAATGTGCCAAGTTTTATCTTCCTCCTGTGACTCCTTCATGGTCAGGCCTAAGACTTATGTCAATCCCCTTGTATAAAGAGGGTATCAACAAACATGAATCAAACTATAAAGAGGGTATCAACAAACATCAATCAAAATATAAAGAGGGTATCAACAAACATGAATCAAAATATAAAGAGGGTATCAACAAACATGAATCAAAATATAAAGAAGGTATCAACAAACATGAATCAAAATATAAAGAGGGTATCAACAAACATGAATCAAAATATAAAGGTAAGGAAGAAAAAAACGTAGTCCCATAGCAGATACTGCCGTAGGGGAGTGAAGTGTTAGAGACTTCACTATACTAGGTCCAGCAACGAGAGGTGAGGTGACCATAAGGTGAATGAAAGTGTATATGAGGTGTGTGTGTCGTAAATTGTGAGAAGATAGGACTGAGATATTTATGGTCCCGCTGAAGCAGAGGTGATAGTGACAGCTATGTGAAAGGAAGGTGGTAAAAATAGTGTTGTTTCACGAGGAGGGGTAAACGTGTAGGGAAAAGGTGATAGTGTAGAGAGAAAAAGGCAGTCTTGGATTGAGTAATTGCTGTAATCCAGCCTATCTTACGACTCTATTTACTTTCAGACGCCCTTACTCTCCTTGTACAACATACAAGGTACACAACACTTAAGTACACAAACTTCTGGGACATATGACTATTACGTACAGACGTGAAAACAAACTATGAATAAACATATATATATATATATATATATATATATATATATATATATATATATATAATATATATATATATATATATATATATATATATATATATATATATATATATGTATATACTGAAGCACATTAAAAACGCACCACTATTATATATACTGATGCTGAGAAGCTGGAAAAAAAGTGTGGGAATGGATTTTCCCCATGTTTGTCATGAGGTAGAGAGCGAATGGCTGCTGGAATGGAAAGTGCATGGTGTTACAGAACTCGCTCTCTCTTAGTGACTACAAAAAACGTCGATAACTGACCGCCTGTGCCGCCTCTTTGAAGGAATGACAGTAAGAGATCCAGAGATTGCTAATTATAATTGCTCGTGAGAGAAGACCGTAGGCATAGCTAAATTAAAATTAAGACAGAGGGCGAATGACATGGCTTATAGCGCGCTCACTTGGACATACTAATTAGGGAAGCACGTGGAACCCACGTTGGCGATTTTGATTTCAACAAAATGAGGGGTACCGGTGAGATTAAAGAGTAGCTTCAATTTTCATCTGTCACAGTGTGTAAGGTGTATGTGAGGTACACGTGAGGTGTATGTGAGGTGTATGAAAGGTGTATGTTAGGTGTATCTGATGTGTACATTGGGTGTATCTGAGGTGTGTGTGAGGTGTAAGTAAGGTGTAAGTAAGGTGTATGTGAGATGTATGTGAAGTGTATGTAAGGTGAATGCAAGATGTATGTGAGGTGTGTGTGAGGTGTATATAAGGTTATGTGAGGTGTATGTAAGGTGTATATAAGGTGTATGCAAGATGTATGTGAGGTGTTTGCGAGGTGTATATAAGGTTATGTGAGGTGTATGTGAGGTGTATATAAGGTGTATGTAAGGTGTATGTGAGGTGTATGCAAGGTGCATATAAGATGCATGCAAGGTGCATGTGAGGCGTAAAGTGTATGTAATGTGTGTGTAAGGTGTATATGAGGTGTATGCGAGGTGCATGTGAGGTGCATGTGAAGTGCATGTGAAGTGTATGGAAGGTGTATGTATGGTGTATGCAAAGTGTATGTGAGGTGTATGCAAAGTGTATATAACATGTATGTGAGGTGTATGTGAGGTGTAATTGAGGTGTATGCAAGGTGTATATAAAGTTATGAAAGTGTATGTAAGGTGCACATGAGGTGTATGCAAGGTGTATGTGAGGTGTATAGGAACTATATATGTGAGATGCCTGTGAGGTACATGAACTGTATGTGGTACATATGTGATGTGGGATATATGTGCGGTGCATGTGAGGTGCATCTGAAGTACATGTGAGGTGTTATGCATGGTGAATTTGAAGTATATAGGAGGTATATGTAGTCTTTTGAACACACTGAAAGCAATTATTTGTATTTCCTTATGCTCATCCGATTACACAAAAACTGTCAATCCAAGGTCACTCTAATAACTCATCATCATCATTATCATCATCAATCATCATCATCATTCTCCTTTAACTTTCCCTAAGGAGCACAGGATCATTCACAGCAGCAGGTCCTCCATAGTGTGGTGAATTCTTTAACACTTCACTCCCCATCAGCAGTATCTGCTACGGGACCTTTACCCTTTTTTACCCTTACAGCAATTGGGGATGGGATTTTGGGCTTTCTTGCAACCAAGAGGACTTTCCCAACTTAGCGGGCACACCTGGTGGAGTTTACACCAGACCAAACTAATTGGTGGATGATGCAATGCCACAGGATGGTTTGTCCTCTATCCTAAGGTGCACTGCCTCGCTACTCAAGCTGGGAGGGAAGCTTTGTTTCAGAAACCAGATTTGTTTAGTTTTTCAGATGTCGCTCAAATCTCTTTCGAAAAGTAGCCTAAACAGCCCAAAGTTGCCCTAAATTTGTCAACCAAAATAGTCAGAAATCACCCAAACTGTGAACAAACGAACTTTATTTTCAAAGGGTTAAGAATTGGGTGTGTAGGCCTGTCTAACATTCTGCCCCTCCACTCTCACTTATCTTGCATACTATATCCTTTCATTCTCATGTTACTGCAAGCATTAATTTAAAGGCTTGCAACATTATAAAGGTAATATAAGAGCACACAAACCCACATTAAAGATAAGCGTAAATGGGAAAATCCTGGAACAAGTCAAGAGCTACGTATATCTTGGTCATATAATAACAGAAGATGGCAGATGTGAAACAGAAATCAAGAAGAGAATAGGAATGGCCAAAGCTACATTCAACAACATGAAACATATACTGACATCCAAACAGTTATCTCACAAATTAAAACTGAGAATCATAAAGTGTTATATATATTCTGCATTTCTGTATGGTGCAGAAACATGGACGATGAATAAGCATTTGGAAGAAAGAATTGAGGCTCTTGAAATGTGGATATATAGAAGAATGGGGCGTATCTCATGGAAAGAGATGAAAACAAATAAGGAGGTCCTAGAAAATCTAGGTATGAAAAGAGAACTAATGAGAGAGGTCAAAGTTCGGCAGCTAAAATACTTTGGCCACATAAAAAGGCATAACACCTTGCAGAAGACCTTAACAGAAGGGAGAGTTGAAGGCAAACGTGCAAGGGGAAGACAGCGCTATAAGTGGGAAGATAACATCAAGAGATGGACAGGAAAGAGTCTATCAGAGTGCACCACCAAGATAAGAGACAGAAGACGTTGGAGATCCATTACAGCCAACCTTCGTTGTGGAGATGGCAACTGATGATGATGAAGAGCATACATTGATGGATTCCAATCATAATCAAAATTAAATATGTTCGGACACTCACTTTATGTATTTGGGAGTATAAATGTATTATATTTTATTGCTGTTCATCATTATGTGATAGAATGGACTAGCTTTGTAGAATGCAGATCGAAAAGTACCCCAAAAAAACTTCTGATTTTCAGAATATTTTGGTTTTCAGATGATCAGATAAAAGGTTATAGACCTGTAATAACTCACATTTATATGCATGGAGGCTTATATGACCACCAGCTATGCACTTTATACATACGTAGAAGTGAACCACGTCTGTGAGGCTAATTACATCCTCACTGACTCTTGAAATCATTCACACACTTCCATGGATAACTGAGCCACCAGTGTAATTCTTTGGCTTTGACTTAGTTGACTGCATGTAGAAGGATCTCACTATGGACCCAGTGATAGGCAGGGGGAGCTGAGAAGTGGCTCTGCTCAGGACGTGACAATTCATTGGGAGAGCCTAGAACCAGAGTACAGTATTTTAGATCTGCATTGGTGGAGAGCCCCTTGGATAGTGGGAAATGCACAGTATGCCACGCACTTCTTACACCTAGTTTGGGACCAGCTATGATGATCCTTTAAATGCAAGCCAAGCTGGAGAAACTGGAGCTCATGACTTCAAATCAGCAAGTTTCAGAATGGCAGAAAAGCCACTGGAAAAGCTTAGCTCTACAGTGTAGATAATATCAAGGAGTCTTCAACTTGGTATTGGCTGCCAAAGAGCAAGAAGCTCAGCAGCCCTTGTTAAACAACAATAACAACTCACATTTAGGAAAGATATTTATTTAGTCATCAGGTGTCAAAAAAGCTGTAGTCCCTTAGCTTTATTTTGTCAAAACAAAACAACATAGAGACAACTTCTGAAATGACTAAAACAACTATAAAAGCCATATTCAAGTCCAAATGGGACAGAGAACACCCAGGTCACATAAAAGATGATGCCTATCACCAGCTATCTAGACGAGACCAGGTCATCATTTTCCGCTAACGTACTGGTCACAACAGGTTGAGGTACCATCTATATCACAAGTACAGGATTGGTCCAACAGGTCTCTGCTCCTGTGGCACCAGCCCCATGACAGCTGAACATCTGCTCCAGTCCTGCCCAACTTACAGCAGTGAACAGAATGGCATATGGCATGAACCCACATTTCACCACAAAAAAACTGTTTGGAGAACTTTGAGCTGACTACTGCCTTTATTAGAGTCATTTATGTAGAAGTGTGAGGGTGAACAAAGATGATTTTGACATTCTGTCTTTATCGTATTAGCCTTTTTTCTCAGTTTCTTTTTGTTCACCAAACAGTTAGCAATTGTAAATACTACAGAACTGTCTCTATGTGTCCATGAATGTTAATCATGTCTTTCTGTGAAAGTTTATAGTCATATTCACAATCATTCATTGTTAAATAAAAACTTTCACATTTATCACAGATATATATTCAATCATCAGGGGTCAGAATAGAAATAATCCCTTAGCTTTATTTTCACATTGCATTTTATCACATAATATAAATAATTAAGGAAACCCGAGTCATGTGAGCAGTAAATAAATAAAAAAATGATGGTGAATAACAGGCACTCATAACACAAGAAGATGGAGGACACTAGACAACAGGAAAAGTAACATAAGTGATAGGGTTGCCAAGGATCAAACCAGGTTACCATCTGACAGCGCCACTTCCTCACTGCGACAGTGAATCTTGAAAGGAGAAATAGCCAATTTAGCACCCTAGAAAAAAGTGCTTCATTGATCCACGGTAATGTCTCAAGATCCTTTATGCAACTATGGAATATAGAACCCTTGAACGATCCTGACATCTCTATAGATTCAATAACTAATACAGGTCCGTAACCCAGAATCCAAAATTCTTGAGGATGGCTGTGTTTCAGAAATCAGGTTTTTTCGGCTTTCAGATATCGCTCAAAATCGTCCAAAGGGAACCAAAAATGAATAAAAAAAGTAGCCTCATTTGGCCAAAATTTGGTTTGAAAATTGCCCAAAAGTCAGTCAAAAAAAACTTTCAATTTTCTGAAAATTTAGGTTTTCGGGTGTTCAGATTCAGGGTTAGGGACCTGTATAACTTTCCTATTAGCAAGTATTATACAAATAAAGGCCAAATTACTTGTATCTAGTAATGCATAAAGAAAGATGAACAACACACAATAGCATCAGTTGGTTTAAGTCATGGGTGAGTATACTGTACTCAAAAATAGATGATGAAAATCCAAGACCTGTAAGTAGTAAATAAATAAACAAATAGAAGTAGTCCTCAACGTACAACGGGGTTTCATTCTGTTGACTCCGTCGTAAGTCGAATTAGTCATAAATTGGAAATCACTATATGCTACATGAACTGTAAGGATATCCTAACAAGTAACAAGTCTGAATGCTAAAATATATATGTCTATTTTATTATTTAAACAAATTGTACTCTTTGTTTATAGTGAAGTAATACAATGTATAAATTATAACAAAATTAATGTACTGTACAGTCTTGTAATGTAATAAGTACTGAAACATAAGTGTACAGTGCTACTTTTGAAAGCAGGGTTGTGGAGTCAGAGTCTTGGAGTTAACCGTTTTTCAACGGAGCCGGTATAAAATGTCCCAACCCCGACTTTACGAGTTTTAAGTCAATGGCAGATTCATGTTTGATTCATACGGGGGGGGGGGGGGGGGGGGGGGGGGGGGGGGGGGGGGGGGGGAGATGCTTAAAGAAACTGAAATAGCATTTCAGTGTAGTTGTTTATTATTAACTTAGTACCAAGCAATGGAAGTAAAAAGTACCTAGTAAAGTTTTTAAAATAGTGAGTTTAAAAAAATATGTATAAATTAGAAGGGGCAAGAGTTTTTCCAATCCCGCTCTTTCATTACATCAAATTGTGCGACACTTCCCTGCTACCCTGAGATCATTCAAAACTGACTGTCATAGTGTTAACACCCACTGAAGTCAATATGGAATTTGTTTTCTTCTCTCAGAATAATCAAATCCGATTTGAGATCAGCAATGAAGCCAGACGTTGTAAAACTGATCCTTTTCTTTTTAAGAACCAATTCATTTGAAATAAAAATGATCATATTTTAAAATAATTTTTAGTTTCTGTTTTGTATTATTGTATGAATGAAGGAATAGTTGAAAATATAATCTATGAAGGTCACATATTCATACATATATCATACTTAAATACATAACTCCATATAAGTGCATAATTTTATGCCATATGACTTGTAAAATATTATTGTAGTCAGGAGTTAGAGTGGAACTTCTAAAATTTCAGAAGTCAGAAAAATTTTTGGGTCAACTCCACAATCCTGGTCAAAAGTATGAGTGGTTGTAAGCCCTTTACATTGTTATAAGGACAATCTGTATAGGTAAATAGTATGCAGTCATAAGACAGAAAGAAGCAGCGTGCTAGACACTAGAAAAGTATTAGAAGTGATAGGTGTCCTTTCATGATTCACCCTTACATCAAGGCAATGGCACAGTTTGGATGGTCCCTGTGTTGATTCCCTAGTGAGTCTATCATCTCTGTTACTTAGTGTCTACCTTCTTTCTGTCTTACGAGTGCCTGTTATTTACTTATACATGTTTATTTAATTATCACATATTCCCTTGTTTCTCAGTTTTTTTTTTGTTCGCCATACAGGCAGTTCTACTATAATTTGTTCTACAGTTGGGTTTCTTAAACCTTTTGGAGAGTCCATGTATGGATTCTAGGGGGGACCATGTATATAATCTAAAATTTTTAATGTACAGTTTTTTATTATGCTTTTGTGTACATACTTTTTTCTAAGAAGGGGTCTACAGGCTTCATTGAGCAATCGAAAGGGCCCATGGCATAAAAATGGTTAAGAAACCCTGTTATTCTTGAACAGAATTGACATCACTGCACTCCGGACAAACCCACAGGTGCTCAGTCTCCCTCAGCGTATGTAAAAAAGAGAATGAATGCTAACTATTCCTGTTGCGCGCTGGTTGTATACACGATGCATCTTCTCATACGTCCATCCCTGCTAGCCTTATGTTTGATACCTAATTCCAGCAATCTTAGCCTTGTTGATTCATCTATTGCAGTGCCGTTCACTAACAGGCAATCAATAATTGTCCTCAGTATCTCTCCCTTATCCATAACCAATGACACCACTATGGCTTCTACTACTGATGCTTCCATTCTGAAGATATTCCCTGTTCTACAGCGTTGTCTCTATGTGTCCATGAATATCTGTAGTACTACTACTACTGACACTCTTCTGCCTGTGAACTTCTACAGCACAAGTAACACGGTTCTCAGCTGGAATGTCCACAAGAGGACTGCTCCCACGGAATCTCTCAAGACCATTGACAACTGCAGGACTGTTACTGATGATTGACGGAGAGACTCTACTGACATCAGGAGAAGCCCTGTTCTTCACAGGCTCTGTGACTGGGAATGGACGCATGGGCAGAGTCTCAACAGGAGTGAAACATCTCATAATAAGATCAGAAGTGGTATCCCCGATGGTGACAACCTGTAGGTTACCTGACACCCATGAAATATTCTGCTTGTCCCTAGGGGATGCCGGAAATGATGGAGGACTAACAACAGATAGCTTTCTGACTCTCCCACTCCCTTCTTCTTGATCTGAACTGTTCAGCTCAACCAAAGTCAGATTTAGGGGAACTAATTTTTTTGATTTTGGTTTGGGCACATTTACAGTCTTACTGTCATGTGAGCTCTCCATGATGACTTTATTTTCTATACTATCAGGCTTTTTTTGTACATTTTGCCCAGAGTAGAACTCTATCACCATTTATATGTGTGTTTTCACTTTCAGTCTGTCTTGCTTCCCAGACCGATGTTTTTCATTGGTCTTGCAGAAATTTACTCTCAGCACTGATGTCTTTATCCTTGAGAACTCTGTCACCCATTTATGATGTGTGTTTTATGTTGTCACTTTCAGTCTGTCTTAAGCTTCATGATCTTACCACCTCTTTATTTGCTTGGGTGATGTTTATTGTTGCTGTCAGTTTTCTGCTGGCTACTGCGTTAGAGTCTTTCACCTTCGATTTAGTTTTCATTGGCCACAAAACAGTCTGATACTTATGTTATCATCAGCATAGTATAAACGAATGCAGAAATCATACTCTCAGTAGGAGTCAATTACTGATGAAAACAAATATATAGTGAAGCAATTTCTCTTGCAACATTTTCCTTACCATCATAAACCTTCCACATGTGTCATTTTCCTGCATGCACTACAGGTAATTCTGAATAAGAATAACAAGGAACACAGGACAAATAGTCTTGTTGGTTCTAGAGCGACCCATAGATATATAACTAGTTCAGGTTATAAAGGATACCGAGTTTAATCCTAGTCAAAGTTGAATCAGGCGAGCAAAAAGGCGGACAAAATGACGAACCTCTAGATGATAGCCTAAAGTTCGATACAAGAGGAATTACCTTATTTCGGAAAATCAACCATGAACATATGCCTCCAGGCAGGCTTGAATAATACGGGGAAATAGTCTAGTTAGCTAACTAACTCACAAAGACAATGTATTTCCTCAGAGAATCACAAGACGCAGTCGCGTCCGCTCGCTAATCAGTCCATTTCTCAACTCCCGACCTGGGCGGAACAACAAACGACAACCAAGTCGAGACATGCGCAGAGTGACAATCTCTGAGTCGCTGTTCACAATAAGACGATTCTAAGAACATTCGAGATAAAAGTCTTACACAGTCGCGCCTTTTATGGACATGAACAGAAGCGTTAAGAAAGGTTTCAAACATCTACAACAGTTGACTGATACTACCAAATAAGGAGATATGGTCACGCTTCGTTCAAGACATTATAGACCGAACGTGTCTCTATACAAGAGGAGGTAAACTCATAAAAAATAGCAGTATCGATATATCATGTTCTGTCCCTTTGACCATAAAATATATAACATGCATTTCAGTCAAATAATGATCATACATACGAAAAACGATCATACAAAGACTTTGGAAAAAAGTAATTATTTGTGCGTAACAGATGGCTAGAAATTTATGATGCCTTCACACAAAATGACCCATACATTAATTGTCTGAGATGCCTTGACAATGTTATCACAAAAAAGTAAAGGAAAAAACACTTTTAGGGTTAATTAGGTTTTTTAAGAAATAGGAGGAGAGCATCGATGATCTTCATTTGCTTCAGCTTATCCACCATCTTGATTTACCCTGTTTAACATTTTGAAACTTTACCCTTGGATATTCTCCTGGGGAACAGTTCTAGAAGAATTTGATTGAATACTTTTGCTCTAATTTTTCACCAGCTTATTCTTTCAGCTTCCATTTTACCGTGAATAACTAATAATTTTTCAATGAATGCTTTTATACTTGTATCACTAGAGTAAAGTACATCCATTTACATTCAGTTTCATATACAACAACAAAGTTATTTATGCATATGAACATTTAAAAAAATTATTTCCAAACAACAACAATAAAAACACACTGGGGTGGCCATTTTTGTTTGGGCCAAACCCACTTTTTTGCGTGGGACTGAAAGAGTTAATTGTCAGTTATACTTAGAGCATTTTGTGAAATTTTACTTTCAATTTTTTCATATATTCAAATGCATATTGGGAGCCACAATAGCGCAGTGGTTAGTGCACTGGCTTCCTAGCTCGGTGGTTCATGGTTCAATCCCCAGCTGAGGTGGAATTTGGGGTCAATCCAGCTTCATGAATTGGGTACCAGAGCAACTCTTGGAAGGTTAAGGTGGTCAGCGTGAGGCTGACCACATCACCCCTTGTGTGCCGACGGCCGAGAAAATATGGATAACACCATATTCCCAATATGCCTCATTGGTCGTGTAACGGGATCCTTCACCTTTTTTTTCAAATCCATGTCATTTACCATTGATTGCTGTTGCTGATGACAATTTACATTCACATTTTTGTTCTTTACTTCTTGTATTACTTTCTTTTTCATTACCTTATGATTAGTTAATAGCGGTTTTTGATATGTTTAAGGGGAGGTTTAACCCCCAAAAATGAAGAATTTCATTGAAAATATCAAATTTTAGATACATATTGCACTGGAAAGTACATTCATTTGCCCACATTTCTGTATGTTTATTTTCACTAAAACCTTTGTAGATGATTTTATATAAATTTTTAAAGTATGTCAGGTAAGTGTATTTTTACCTAATTATATATGTAAAATATACAAATTGGTATATTTGTGATGCTATATTGCTTTTAATGCATGGATTTTAGTTTTCGGTACCATATTCATTTCCCTGAAGCAAACAGAATTCAAGTTTTTCAAACATAGTTTCATGTGTAAAAATAATTTTGACTGGCTAATTTTTATTAACCATGGGGTCCTTTGATGGGTCATCGAAATAATAACGTACCTGGAGGTATTCCAGTAGAGTGGTAGGGTACCTCCTTATACGCAAATAAAGCTGCAGGTAAGAACGAATCACAGGATTCTGGTTTCTCCTGTGCGAGCTTACATAAATTTGTAAGTAGAGTCCCGTTATATCTTTCCACTTGTCCAATCGATTGTGTATGATAAAATGTGCGGACGAGAATATTTTGAAAAATCCTAAAAACTTCATCAGTTTCCCTCTGAATTGTGAACCATTGTCAGTTAATATCTGATAAGGGTATCCTAATCTTGTGAATATTGAGAGCAAAGCCTCTCCTACACGTACTGAGTCTGCTGAGGGTAGAGCAATCGCTTCCCCCCACATAGTACATGTCTACCAGAGAAAGGATGTATTTTTTCGGAAACTGACGAAAAGCGCATACAGTCTGCTGAAATGAAGAATTTAATGAAAAGTAAGCTGCAAAGTATGACACAGAACATGGAATCAATAAAGCAAAATACCAGAGATGATTCCTACATAGCAGGGGGATACTGAGGTGAGTAAATTTTGTGTAAAAGTGTAATTCCTCCCTTTTTTCTTAATTTTCTCAAAACCTCATTTTTCACACAAATGTGGGTACGTTGCCCATGATTTTTCAAAAACTGTTAGGGATACAGCAGTAAATTTTGGGCCACATGCTGTACACATAGTGCTCATTAAAATAAACTAAAATAAAGGATATATGTTAACAAACTACAAAACTGTTGAAAAATAGTTAAGATACCCCCCTTAAAAATTTCAACTTTTTTTTGATTGGTATGTTAAAATCCAAAAAAACTCAGATATCAAACCAATCAAAATTATTTTAGTATACAATCATTATCATATATTAACAAATGAAACAGCCAAAATTCATAACTCAAGTTGTACTCACATTTGAGATATCTTGGGCAACAAAATACCCAAAAAAGCTAAAATTTGCCTTTTTTTCACTGTTTTTCCGCCATAGATTGCAAGTTTTTAGTATATACCTCAATGTTTTGTATTTTTTTCAGTCATTTTGCTAGTATAAATGACCAGATATAGATATTAACTTATAATTCTGTGTTTTTCATTTTGGGGGTTTAACCTCCCCTTAATGCATTGTTTCTTTTGGTTAATGGTGTGCCTTTTTTTGTCTGAAGGTTTTGACAATTTATTTCCTTTATCTTGTTTTTATTAAACAGTAATACTATTATTGTTACTAATATTACCATTGTTATTATGTGTTCGTGGAGAGGGACTTGGTATTCCTCAGCCAGTGTACACGTGGCAGGGTGCCACTAGGATTGGAGAATTTCAGGCACCCTGAATCCTGCGTATCAAGAGTACTTTTTGGGACCAATTTTTACTTTTTACTGTACTTACTGAAATTTAGATGAAATTTGATAAGTTAACACTGGATTTGTCAACACCAGTCAAAACATGGTGGGTTAAAATGTACCACTATGTTTAAAACAATGACCATGTTAATTAGTTACTTAGCTGCATGGATGACCTAGGTGTTTGATGTATGCTTTGGCTGAATACACACATCAGCATTCACTATCTGACATCCACTCCTTTCATTATTCAGTAAATTATTTCCCTTACTTTAATGAAGTTATTTCCAATTTGTTTAATGTTATATATAGTTGCTACATAAAATCAGCTCTGTCAATGTATGAAAGATTAAAAGACACCTCAAAAGGGAGCTGAACACAAAGTTTCAGCTTTCCATGATGAGTGGAACATAGAGATTTTGAGTATCAAACATTTGAAACACCACAAATGTATAAACTGCATGCTGAGTTACATAAAAGTGATTAAAAATGGAGCTCTTATTGATGAACAATTATTAAAATGATCATCTGGCATGTCGTAAAAGGTGACTAATGCGAGGTTGTGCATGAGGCTGGGAATCTCATCATGGAAAAATAATTGCTACAGAAATCACTTCTGCAAGAGCATATGAATACTTTAGGACAGGCTTCCTGCAAGATGCAAGAGGTCCAGCTGCAGAAGTGGCTCCATTGTCTACAGTGAGTGAAAAGGAAAAATGATGATGAAATGATTTGGTGAAAATCTTTGTGTGAAGGAACGCGGATATGGCTTGGATTGCCAAGTCCGTCAAATAAAGATTTAACAATTAATTAAAACAAATTTTGCATTTTATTGCTCACTGTCCATGACTTAATTCCATTAAATACAACTGGGTTGATATTGCTGATCATGGTGTCAGGGTCTCGTCTGAGGATGACATCATCGCTAGAACTGACGTGCTATGGGCTCCAGAAGGAAGGCAAAAGCGAGGATGGCCAAGAGCTACATGAGGCAGACAGGAAAAGCATGAATCAGAGCCTGGGCACCACATAAAGGATGGCTGCTGATCGAGCAATGTGGAGACAGTTTGTTGCTGCCCTACAAGATGCCATGAGGCATGATGGTCACTGATTGCTTTGTCAGTCAGTGGGCAAGGACCAAAGAAGAATTCATCTGCTATGACTTGTCAGAAACATGAACACTTTCAAATAATTGAAGAAACTGTTATTAGGCCACAAAGGAAGGTTGGGCATGGAGCCTGCTACTTCATCCTGCAGAAACTTTAAGCCACAAACACTTCATGGAGAAGAGAGCTGGAGACAGAAATTAAACAGATGAAAAAAACATTAAATGACTAAGCAGATGGCACAGAACAAGAGGACTTGGAATAAATTTGTTGCAGGCCTATGCTCCTTGGGGAGCTAAAGTCATTAATTAGTGAATGAATGGTTTTTGAAAGATCTTTCTTGTGACAATAATATTTCACGGTCACAAAAATGTGACATATGCCGATTTTGTCATGTCATTTCTTGTCACATTTGTTTTCCGATTCTCTTAATTACATGACAACAACATGTCAAATATTATTATTTCCTCCTCCTTCTATTCCTCCTCATCTTCTTCCTCCTCCATCATCATTTTTCTTTCCTCCCATTAAGGAGCATAGAGCCAGCACTTCAGCTAATCCTCTTCTCCTTTCATGAAGCCCGGACCAAGCATTCACATGCTTTTGCAGCGTTAGTTTCTGTAGGAATTTGTTTTACGTGATGAAGCCACCAGCTTCATGCACAACCTTATATTAGTAACCTCGTACAACACAACTGAGGTAGCAGCAGTTCTATTCTTTCTTTGTTTCATCAGAGACTCCCCACCCTCGTCAACTACATCATCATCATCATCATTCCTTTTCATTCCCCATGGAACATAGGGCAGAAACAGTTGCTCTCCATCGATTTCTATTCTGGGCTGTCTTTTTCATCTGTGCGCAAGTCATTCCAATTTCCCTAGCCTCCTCTTCAACAGTTCTTCTCCAAGTTTTCTTTGGCCTCCCCACTCTTCTTTTCCCCTGTGGGTTCCAGTCAAGGGCAACTCTGGCTATGCTTGATTGTTCTCTTCTATGTCCTATCCATCCCCACTTTCTTACCTTAATTTCTGTTTGTACTGGCTGTTGTCCGCATCTTTTCCTTAGCTCTATATTTGTTATTACATCTGGCCATCTTATACAGAAGATCCGTCGGAGACATATATTTACAAATGTCTGTAGCTTGGAGGGGATACTCTTTAAGACATGCCACTACACAAGCCACAAAATATACATACCTGAATTAATTGTGTCTCCAATTTGCAAGATACCATCTTTCTTTGATGTCTCGTGGCTTCTACCATTGAAGCTTCCATTCTGAACATATTTCCCGACAGTTTCTGTGTTTACTTTTTCATCAGCTTGCTTTTCATCCTGTATAGTTATCTTTCTGCCCTTCTTGCCTTCATTATCATCTATGCTCTCAACATGTCGCCGAGGTGATTGCGAATTCCACAAGTTCTGCTTCCCCCGTTCAAAACTTGGTCCATACCGTTCAATCAGAAACTCTTCATCATTTTCATCACCATTGCCAGTGCTATCATCATCGTCATCATCATCTTCAAAGCTACTAATAGTTAAGGCATCGTGTAGAACTTCAGACAAAGATACCTGATGAGGAAAATGACCTGTCTTGAAATGTAAATTCTGGGTGAAGAAATCTGGCGTTGCAAAATGTAAGTAATGAAATTTGGTGAAGAAATCAGGTGTTACAGATTGTAATGTAATGAAATATGTGATGAAATGTCTGGTGTTGCCAAAAATGAAAAGTAATGAAATTGTGGTGAAGATGTTTGCCAAATGTACACCACAGTTTGAATCAGTAATGAAAAGATGAGCCATAAAGCAGGGTTTTGTAACTTTTTTTGTGTGAAGAAATATCCCAATGAAGACTATGGACCCCTTCTTGGTGTTGCAAAATGATAAAGTAAAAAACTTCAATGTGGTTATACAAGGACGCTAGAAAGCGATTCTGGACTCCATTGGTGTAGACACAGGAGTTCAAGAAGACAATTACTGGAGTCTCTAAGAAGACAAAGAAAGAATAATGTGTGACATGTCTCTAAGACAAAGAAAGAATAGTTACTGGAGTCTCTAAGAGGACAAAGAAATAATAATGTGTGACATGTGACGTGTAGTTACTGGAGTCTCTAAGAGAACAAAGAAAGAATAATGTGTGACATGTGACATTTAGTTACTGGAGTCTCTAAGAAGACAAAGAATAATGTGTGACATGTGACATGTAGTTACTGGAGTCTCTAAGAGGACAAAGAAATAATAATGTGTGACATGTGACGTGTAGTTACTGGAGTCTCTAAGAGAACAAAGAAAGAATAATGTGTGACATGTGAGAACAAAGAAAGAATAATGTGTGACATGTGACATGTAGTTACTGGAGTCTCTAAGAAGACAAAGAAAGAATAATGTCTGACATGTGACGTGTAGTTACTGTAACTGGAGTCTCTAAGAAGACAAACAAAGAATAATGTGTGACATGTGACATGTAGTTACTGGAGTCTCTAAGAAGCCAAAGAAAGAATAATGTGTGACATGTGACGTGTAGTTACTGGAGTCTCTAAGAAGACAAACAAAGAAAGAATAAAGAGACACAAAGAATGTGTGACATGTGACATGTAGTTACTGGAGTCTCTAAGAAGACAAAGAAAGAATAATGTCTGACATGTGACGTGTAGTTACTGTAACTGGAGTCTCTAAGAAGACAAACAAATGTGTGACATGTAGTTACTGGAGTCTCTAAGAGAACAAAGAAAGAATAATGTGTGACATGTGACATTTAGTTACTGGAGTCTCTAAGAAGACAAAGAAAGAATAATGTGTGACATGTGACATGTAGTTACTGGAGTCTCTAAGAAGACAAAGAAAGAATAATGTGTGACATGTGACGTGTAATTATGTGTAGTTACTGGAGTCTCTAAGATGACAAACAAAGAATAATGTGTGACATGTGACGTGTAGTTACTGGAATCTCTAAGAGGACAAAGAAAGAATAATGTGTGACATGTGACGTGTAGTTACTGGAGTCTCTAAGAAGCCAAAGAAAGAAAAGAACCACTATTCCCTCAGGTATGCTGTAACAGGTAACTAATTTGACGTTGTGCCCCGAATAGTTGCCGGGGGCCCCTAAAGGGACAAAGAAATATTAGAACCACTATTCCCTCACTGAGCTTGTCATAAGAAGTAACTAATATGAGATTGTGCATGTGGCTGGCAACCTTATCATATACAACAGATTGCAACAAAAACCACAACTGCAAAAAGAGCCCAAGAATGCTTTGATGCAGGCTGCCTGCAAGGAGACCAATGATAGTGGTGGCTCCTCCATGCTTCACAAGGTGCTAAATGAGAAATGATGATATGTCATGTGAATCAATGAAATTTCTTTGTAAAATTTGCTGTATAGTCCCAACTAAGATGGTTTGGCCATGTCTGTAGAATGGGAGAAGATCGCCTACCACGACAAGCATGGGAAACTAAGAACCAGGGATCCATAATTCCAGAACGACCCAGAGTCCGCTGGGAGGACAACATTAGACAATCTTTGAAGGACCGAGGACTACAATGGAACCAGGCCAGGAGGAAGATAGCTGATAGGATAGTCTGGCGCTCTCTCTTCCAAACCTCTACACCTCACGGTAGAAGGGGAATGACTAAGTAAGTAAGCTGTACAGTTGGAATTAATAAACTCTGGTGATGAGCACTGGTGTTTTAACATCAACTGAAATTTTGTGATGTGGTACTGTTAACTTGAATCAATAGACCTCAGTGAAGTTATATGGTACTGTTAACTTGAATCAATAAACCTCAGTGAAGTTATATGGTACTGCTAACTTGAATCAATAAACCTCAGTGAAGTTATATGGTACTGCTAACTTGAATCAATAAACCTCAGTGAAGTGGTACTGTTAACTTGAGTCAATAAACCTCAGTGACGTTATATGGTACTGTTAACTTGAACCAATAAACCTCAGTGAAGTTATATGGTACTGTTAACTTGAATCAATAAACCTCAGTGAAGTTATATGGTACTTGTCGTAGATTTAAAAGATAGTTATAGAGATTTATCTGGTCCCGTCTGAGTAGAGGTGATAGTGGTAAATAAGGGAGAGATAAGGTATAAGAAATAGATTTTCACGAATCTGTCTCTGGATTGAGAAGATACTCTAGTCCAGCCTATCTTTACGACGATAATTTATTATAAGACCATCCTACTATCCATACATGTAACATATACGTTTAACCACTCACACACACAAAAATGTGACTACAAGACACACAAACGTGAAAACTATGGATCATTTGGGTATGGGGATGACCAACACGATAAATTAAGTTTTGTTTAGTTTATTATCACTTAAACTTCTCACAACATCAAACATATAGAAATCAATATAAATCAAGTTTACAGAATTATGAAAATAACCCCATAAGTGCCCTCCCCTCTGTTGAGAAAAGATTCCCGCAAGAAGTTAATAACCCAAAAGGTCAAAGATTAACACTAGGGTATAGAATAGACAGTATAGTAAAGAACAAAGTTTCTACTTAGCTATCCAGCAAAATAATCAGTTAGCGAACAACAAAAAATGAGTACAATGATTGTAACAAAAGGAAAATATTTTTTCTTTCTCTCTCTCGTTTTTTCACTCTGTCATTCTGTCGCCACAAACACACTTGCTTACCCAATACTTGGCGTAGGTATCCCTTGGAAAGAACAATAAAAATAGTATGAACCTATAGTGTCAGTTGGGTCGCCCAAATATGGCCCCAGACTAGCCTTGGTATTTAATAATAAGTTCAAGGTAGTCGCCACAGTTGGTGAGGTAATTTTTCCTGGATGTGTCCTGTATCACCGCGTATAGTTATTGAAGTAAGACGTTTTCGGGACGTTCACAAATATAAAACAAAAGGAGGAAATAGTTCCGGTATTGTCTAGCCTCTAGGTGCTACGACTGTTACGTTATAAACTGGTAATGATAAATTCTCTCGACTTCCTCTGGGATGAGAGCCGGTTATGCAACAGCGTTTCTCTTGGATAAAAATGCACTTGGGAAAAAACTACTGTCAGTAGTCGGGGAAAATGTTATGTTTATTGTCGCAGTGGGCTGATAAATTTAATACACAAATCTGAATATTTGTAAGTCTAGTTTAGCTCAAGTTACAGTTCATATGCCTTCAGTAACTGAGTAAAAGCCCACAATTAGAGAAAACACGCTGGCCGCTGGTTTTGACCAAGCCTATATTGGGAAGAAAACAAACATTTAACCAAAATGAAAATCCTATGCTATCACGTGTAAAGTGTGATCTCTGATCCTCTCCGTCTCCTAATTAAATTAAAAGGCACACAGTATTTTAAGCTTATTCTATCGCGCTTCGCTTCGCAAGTACGGATTTGGGTTTTAGGCATGCCGCCGTCCCCCCTCCGACCTGGTAAAATACTCAGCGTACGATGTCAGTTTATAATTTAATTATGACTATGCCCTTAACAAATATTGCCTGTCATTACTAACTAGTTGATTGTTGGCATCTATCGGTTTTTAACACATGATATGAGCACTAGTCATTTAAAAAACAACGCACAAAGAAATATAATGCGCATACTACTCTGTCACTTTATCCGTCACTCTTAACATTATACTTAAGTCAGCTAAAAAAATGGTTGATGGATTTTACATTACTGAACCACTGGTAAGAAAATATCTACGCGTTTTTCTATTTCGCTAGTCTTAACGCTAGGTAATAGCAGTGAATAAAAATGGTAAAACTCTTAACACATTTAATACTTAACCACAACTTAAATTATTACCACAATCAGAAATTTAAATCCCCACGGGACAATTTAACACATTTAGCGAATAAAATAGTTCCTAGTTTGGCGTGCTTAGATCTATCTGAAATTTCTGAGAGACTGATAACCGACTCGGAGTGAAGGCAGAATATATACAGATTTAGTACAATATCTCTCCAGGGTGTTACAATTCACACCTTCGGCCTAGTCGGGAAAGAATCAGGAAACTTCGTTTCCAAGATAAAGGATTTCTGCTCACCGATGCCAACCAACAACAGAGACATTGGCCAAGCAAACAGGCTTTCTTAGATTTCGTCTGCTGCCGTAGATCAAATACTTCCAAGGTACGGGAATAATATTATCCCCCTTGCTTTGCTTAAGTCCCCTGAAATGTTGAACATCAAATAGTTTACGCGGCAAAATTCCTGCCTGTCGCCTCCCTTCAAAGAACCCGATTATATCTCTACGCGCACTTCTGTCTGTGAACCAATGATGATTGGCAATCAGCTCGCTTGATAATTATGATAAGCAAATCATGCTCTCGCTGACTGTTATCTAGCCTGTACGAACGTAGGTAAACAACTTGTCAGCACATGTAAACAGTAAAAATAGGCGTGGATTCAAAATATGCGTCAGACTGACAGCGAAATGCGTGGCTTTTGCGTTGCAAAACATAAATACTAATGAGGAAACAAGGTAGTCGGATTTCTGAGGATCTATTTACATTTCCACGTCACAGTACTGTTAACTTGAATCAATAAACCTCAGTGAAGTTATATGGTACTCTTAACTTGAATCAATAAACCTCAGTGAAGTTATATGGTCCTAATAACTTGAATCAATAAACCTCAGTGAAGTTACATGGTACTGTTAACTTGAATTAATAAACCTCAGTGAAGTTATATGGTCCTGTTAACTTGAACCAATAAACCTCAGTGAAGTTATATGGTACTGTAACATGAATCACAGAACTTTAGTAAATTTATTTACTATTTAGTAAATTCATCATCATCATCACTTCTCTTTTTTTTGCTCTCTATGCAGCATGGAGCTATCCCCGTACAGGAAGCCTGTACAAAACATTCACATGCTCTTGCATCAATGGTTTGTGTAGCCATTTGATTGACATGATGAGGTCACAAGTTCCATGGACAGCTTCACATTAGTTGTCTTGTATGACATGCCTGAGAGAGCACAAGTTCTCTTCTTTGTTTTCTTTTTGTCCCATAAAAGACTCTCAGTAACGACATCTATCATCATCAGCTGCCATCTCTGCAACGAAGGTCTGCAGCAATGGATCTCCAGTGTCTTCTGTCTCTTGTCGTCATGGTGCACTCTGATAGACTCTTTCCTGTCCATCTCTTGATGTTATCTTCACACTTATAGCGCTATCTTCCTCTTGCACGTTTGCCTTATACTCTTCCTTCTATTATGGCCTTCTGCAAGGTGTTATGTTTTTTTCTTTTTTTTACATGGCTAAAATATTTTAGCTGCCTAATTTTTATCTCCTTCATTAATTCTCTTTTCATACCTAGGTTTTCTATGACCTCTTTATTTGTTTTCTTCTCTTTTCATGAGATGCACCCCATTCTTCTATATATCTACATCTCAAGAGCCTCAATTCTTTCTTCTAATTGCTTGTTCACTGTCCATGTTTCTACATCATACAGTAATAAAGAATATATATAACACTTGATGGTTCTCAAGAAGGAACGGTATCCTGGTACTGTAACGTGTACTAACAAAATTTTATTAAGATATTTGGTACTGGAACATGAACCAATGAAATTTTGTGATTAAAGTTTCTTCACTAATGTGAGCCTATGAAATTCACTGAAGCCATGGTGCAATAACACCTGTATTAACCAATGGTTGTTGTTGTTTAACTAGGGCTGCTGAGCTTCTCGCTCTTTTGCAGCCAATACCAAATTGAAGACTCCTAAGTATTATCTACACTGTAGATCTAGACTTTTCCTGTGGCTTTTCTGCGATTCCAAAATATGCTGAGTTGAAGTCATGAGCTCTAGTTTCTCCAGCTTGGCTTGCATTTAACGGATCGTTACATCTGATCCCAAGCTAGGAGTAAGAAGCGCGTGGCATACTGTGCATTCCCCACTATCAAAGGGGGCTCTCCAACACTATGCAGAGCTAAAATACTGTGCTCTGATTCAAGGCTCTCCCAATAAATTGTCACGTCCTGCGCAGAGCCATTTCTCAGCTCCCCCTGCCTAACACTGGGTCCAAAGTGAGATACTCTTGCATGCAGTCAACCAGGTCAAAGGCAAAAAATTACGCATGGGGCTCAACTGACTTTTCCAAGTTTAGTGTGCAATGCTGGATTCTCAATAAGTTTCACAACAGGGGGAATCCCTGGAAGTGTTTGGATGACTTCAAGAGTCAATGAGGGTGTAATTAGCCTCACAGAGGGAGGTTCAGTTCCACATATGCATAGTGTAGCATTGTGTTTAGTTGGTGGTCATATAAGGATGATTCCAGATATGCCTCCATGCATGTATTAACCAATTAAATCTGGCAAAATACTGAAGTATCAATGAACCAGCAAAATTCAGTCAAAATATTTAGTATTGTTACATGAACGATTCATGAAAAAAATGTATTACTTTTATATAAACCAACAGGTACATCTACAATTGATTCTGACTATAACGATACCAGCAACTACATTCTAACTGTTATGATAACCATGTTAAGAGTCAGGTGCTGTGTCTTAAGGCACAATCAATCAAGAACCTTCACATATCTTGCTTTCTGATGTGCTCTATCTGTTTCTTTACTGATCTCTTCCCATGCCAAAGTGTCAAGCTATCCAATATTTTCTTTCTTTGTCTGCATTCTCTTTCCCTGTTTTTCCCAATTGTCATCATGTTTTCAAGTGATTCTCTTCTTACCACGTGTCCAATGCAGGTTAGGTGTGTTCTCCTTATATTTGTTATTATATTTATTTACTTATCAGCTCTTCCCAAGCAGTCTTCATTAGTTATCTTAGCTGTCTATGGGATTCTTAACACTCACCACAGAGACCACACCTCTGCTGCCTCAAACAAATTTTGCATCTTACTGCTCAATGTCCATAACTCACTTCCATATAATACAATTGGGTTGATGTTACACTTCAGAAATCTTCTTGTGTTCAGTAGACAAAAACTTATTGCATATGATGTTCCTCAATATTTAGAGTAATGTTTTTGCTAGGCATACTCTGTTTTTAATCTCAGTGATACATTTTTCAATCTCAATTAATCATTGTACCCAAGTATTTGAAACATATACAACAAAAACAGGAATAGGATTACTACTCCCTAAGGCATGTTGTACAAGGCCGCTATATGAGGTTGTGTGTGAGGCTGGGACACTCATCATTTAAAACAAATTGTTACAGAAACTACAGCTACAAGAACATGTGAATACGTGGTGCAAATGTCCTGCAAGGGGACCAGCTGCAGTGGTGACTGCATGCTCCATAAGAAGAAAATAATACAGATGATAATTTGAAACAGTGTGTGTTCTAAAAGTTATCACTGCAGTATTAAAAGTATTTAAATTTGTTTCATTAGTAGTATCATTAGTTTTTATTTTGCACTCTTGTGGTCTTCTTTTATCTGAGATGACAATCACTTCTGTTTTCTTGTTATTTAGGCAGAATATTTCCCTGTTATTTTCCTTTACTACTTTTTTTTTTTTTTTTTTTTAAATAAAATTTTGCCTCATTTTGGCGAGGCGCGTCACGTTCAACCTAGCCGGTTATATTAGAGTGCATGTCCAAATACGAAAGACCTTTACGTCTGGAGAATTAAATTTTCCTTTACTACTGTATCCATCAATGCCTTAAGTTCTTCCTCAAACTTAGCTATCTAAATTGTGTCAAAAGCACTTCTCAGATTATTTAAATGTGGGTCTTTCAAATGATATCCTTAACATGTCTTCTAAATTTATCATTATGTTTTCAACTTTTTATTTTATTTTACTTAAAGATGAAAAATATCCTGTTCAACCTCTGATGGGTTATAATTAGGATATATATTGTTTTCAATTCCAAATAATATGAACAACTGCCGATATGGAAAAGTGGCATCACACCCGTCAAATCATTGTAAACAGGGCAAATCACAATTACCAATTATGCTTGTATGTTAAAAAAGAAAGAAAAACCCAAACAAACAAAAACAAGATAAAACCGAACAAAATCAAACAGAAACTCCAGACAAGAATAATATTAAGGGGGAAGGGTGTAAAGGCCTGGTGGTTCCAGTTATATAACTGACTTTCACCTGTTAAAAGTCATATGTATTGTAAGATCAGCATCCGACCTTCACATTCCCAATTACTGTGTATTAACTTTTGTTCTTGTTAAATAGTGTTTGACTATATTATGCAGTTCCCAAGGTCTGTCTATTCTTAACACCTCTTCTATATTTATAGGTAAATTTGATGCCCGCAAATAATCTAATTTTGGTAACTCATTTGTTCATACCTCTTACATTTTAATTTCAACTGCCTGGTTAGTTCTATATTTACAGAAAATATTACAGGCACGTTGATCATGCTGGATTGGCTACATTCACCACATGGAAGATGGTCGAATCCCCAACGATATTCTCTATGGATAAGTGGCAGACGGCTAAAGAACAGCAGAGCAACCACAATTAGGTTCAAAGAAATGTGCAAGAGAGACATGAAGGCACAGGACAGAAGGTCATTATCCTTACTATTATTATGGTTCAGAATCAACATCACGTCACTCTGGGCAAACCCACAGGTGCTCAGTCTCCGTCAGCAAATCTCAAAGGTTATGAATGCTGATTGTTCCTGTAGCAAGCAGGTTGTATACACGCCTGACCCAGCCTCTCAAATATATATCCTTGCTAGTTTTGCATTTGTTGCCAGATTCCAGCAGGCTGAGTAATGTTGATTCAATGATTGTAGTGCCGTTCTCAAACAGGCGATCATTAGTTGTCCTTATTATCTCTCCCTTATACATATCCAATGTCCCCACTATGGGTGCTCTTGAGGTTGGTCTGTTAAACTCTCTTATTGCCATGTACTCCTGCATGACTAGGACAGTAGATCCACACCTGTTCCTGAAGGGTTAAGATGTTGGAAACATGGTTGCTGATATGTTTCTTCGGGTTCTCGAAGACTATTATAACCGCTATTATCATTCATTAAAGGGTCTATTCTTTATTTCTTCAAGTTCTAGTGTTGTGTTATTATATGTTCAGATTGTTATTATAATTATTCTAGTCTTCTTATGATCCTGCGCCAAGGGATAATAGGGTCTGTTCTATTTTAGATAACGTTCATTGTCGAATGTCAAACACCAACACCAAGGTCAAGGAATAACGGTAAAAATCCATCAATACTCACAATGAATAAACTTCACCAAGAAGAAACGCCACCATAGACGACTGGTCACATTTATTATCGAATACAGTTTTTGTAACTGCTGATGGGGTCATTTGTAAAGATGTCTCCATGGTTACTTTATTTCCTACTAAAGTTACTTGCCCTTATGCTAACTTTCTCTTCCTGTTTTTCTGCTCCTAACAACATGGTTGAATAAAAGTGTCCAGTTGTATCCAGTGTCTTCAGGCTTCATGATTATGCTTCATAATGTGAGGATGTTTGACAGCCAGCCACGTCTCATTACATTTAGCAACATTTACTATGCACACAGAAAACATCAACAGTAACAAACATTATAATTTCACACTGTTACTTTGTTATTAGACTTTGATCATATTCACTCGCACAGACCATTGTGCATTAAATACAATTATCAGACTTCACAATTTCTATATCTCTTATACAACCACGTTAAACATTATTCCATTATATTACACATTTTATGTGAGTTTGTATAATCATTCTAGCTTTTTTCTAATTCGATTCTGAGTATTTTATTTTCATTTGGCTTGCCACACCATTGTTATTACTAACGCATACATCTTCTTCCTCGTTCGTCCTGAAAAGGATGTTGGTTGCGTTGTGTCTGTTTACGGCGAAGCTGCAATATCTGTGCCTTTTGGCCGTAACAACATCCGACTTCAGCACGGCATTTTCTGGGACCGGGTTTGCCTTCCCTCTTCGATCCCTACTCTCTCAGCCAGACTGCAGTGATGCAGCCTGTTTCCAGGACCACCACATGGAGGTGGAGTAGGGTCTTGGTCAGCTCTGGTTCGCTGACCCTGACGCAAGCAGTCAAGCTATGGGTCGCTGACTGCATTCTCTATTGCTGCATCTTTGGGTCCCACTAACGTATACAATTATTGATTATTCTAGTAAGTGGGCCATCACAATGGCATTCGATGACTATCAAATTAGTTATCCTTTTTATGAGGCTTATTTAATCTCTGGACACTCAGGTTCTTATCAATAAATCTAAGTAGTAACGGCCACACTTTGCTATACACTGCTGTGAGGTGGTTAAAACCACATTAATTAAACAACACTTCCTTTCGGCCCGGAGGGCATAGCGCAGACTACTTATCACTCTTGTAGTGATAACCACAGACTGAGAATGTCTACACTGGAAGACTTTATTCAGGAAGTGTTGCGTGATAAATTCTCGCAACATCGTTTTATTTCAATATCTGTTTTATAACGCAAGGGCAACAACTGCTTGAAATCTATAGTCACTTTTCTCGGTAAGCATTTGTCTTCTCGCGTTAGTATCGAATGCAGTTAACTTTTGAGCTGTGGTCATTTTTGCGCTGGACTGCGCATGACTTGTCTTGTTGTTTGGTCGATCGGTTTCCGCCCACCACTAGTGGGAGTGAGCGATTTGGAATGGCGAAAGAGATGCCTCGTTGAAGAGGGGATCTCCGCTATTTTTGTTCTGTCAGGGATGTGTAGTCCTCTTATGGATATTTCGTTTATTCGGGATAATACCTCTAGTGTATTTGCACATGCCGGGAGGCGTGATATTTTTGTATTTCTTGAAAGCAAGGTAAATTAACATTTTCATTAACTCTATTGATTTTGGGTCGTGAGCGATTTCGATTCATAGCCTGTCTGCGAAAGTCGTCGTCACGAGATGTTTTTTCCCAGCTCACATGTCGCTGCATTGTACTGCATCGGTTGATGCAGGTACCAAGGACCATTACTTGCTACTTTGTTAAATGAACTAGGTTTGAAAAACCTTTATTATCTAGAGGATATTCTTGAGGACATTATTTATACTTCGGCAGACGTGTCTGTCTTGCTGAAGTCAAACTAAGGAGAGTGAACTGATCTCATACATCTGGTTATCTCCTGGCTGTTATAGAAAGGATGGAGTTGTTCATCTGACTACATTTACAGCACTATGAAATATAACATGCATCTGACTCATCATTGTAATGCTGTCTACCGTTTATTGCTGTATTGAATGTTGCTGTGATAATGACTGTTTGATGTGCCTACACATTTGCGTAACCATTTTGTCACTGTGGCGTCCACAATAAATAATGAAGAAAAAACGTCAACGGCTGTTTCAAGACTCATTGACTTTATACGTCGTGAGTTTACTGACGTCCTATGTGGATTGCCCTGTTATTGTTGCATGAACATTGTTTTGACTGAACACATCTACACACTACACAAAAACCAGACATGCGGATGCCATCCATCATCATATGGCATCACGCATCATTTGGTGGCCATAAGCTGGTTTGATTCTGGTACTAGCAAACACGGGGTCCCTTACCCACTTCATTTTCAACAAGAATTCATCAGCATCCTTCAAGAAATTAACATTCTTCAATACAGTCAACATCTTCAAAATTTTCAAAGTACTCGGCGTTGCCCGGTAAAAGTCAAAATTTCAACTTTTGACGGAAACAAGAATTTGACAGTACCCGGCGTTGTTACATGCTGCGCCTATCCAGGCTGCTGACATTCCTATTCGGCCGTTTCAGAAAATGGCCATAGATATTATTGGCCCTTTTAAGGTCAAGTCGGCCAGAGGACATCAGTTTATCCTTACATGTGTCGATATGTGCACACGTTGGCCAGAGGCTATTCCTCTTAAGAGCATATCTACTACAGATATCGCAGATGCTCTTTGGTTGATATTTTCTCGCTTGGGGTTCCCCAGAGAAATATTGTCAGACCATGGCACTCAACTCATATCTGACACTATGTCACACAGGTAATGTCTACCTTACATATTGAACGATCTCTCAGTAGTATCTACCATCCTATGTCTAATGGGTTAGTTGAGCGTCTGAATAGAACGCTCAAGACTTTGCTTGGTAAGATAACTGAAGATCATCCTCAAGATTGGGACAGGGTTTTACCCGCGGCTCTCTTTGCCTATAGAGAAGTCCCTAATGAACACACAGGATTTTCTCCCTTCGAACTTGTCTTTGGCGCGCGTCCACGCGGCCCTATGTCTTTATTACACGATCTCATCACTGCCGATGATATTAGCGATGAAAACTCAATCCTCATATGAGTATGTCATTGCTCTTAGACAAAAGATCATTGAGGCATGTAAGCTAGCAAATGCTTCATCAGAAATTGCTAAAGAGAAGGCAAGGCAGTTTGCTAACAAGAATAGATGTCTACGACAACTTTGTCCAGGTGACAAAGCATTCGTCCTACTCCCCAGGAGGGAAAATAGACTTCTTATTGCATGGAAAGGTCCGTATGCAATAGTCTCTCGGATTTCCGATGTTGACTATGTGGTCGATATTGATGGAAAGCATAAAACTTTCCACATAAACATGCTTTCGGAATTTCACGAACGTCCGGACTATTTGCTGCCTATTTTCCAGGCAACGGATGATGCTCCTGCACCTCACGGTCATTATTCATCCCTGTCTGTCATTCAGGATGAGGAAGCTACCTTCTCTGATGTCAACCTTCCCCTTCCAGTGGTTCCATTACATTCTACGGAATCTTGGAAAGACGTTTCTGTTTCTCCTAATCTTTCTGGTGACGAACATCGACAAGTCTCGTCGATGTTACAAACATTTCAGGATGTTCTCACTGACATTCCTGGACACACAGATGTCATAGAACATGACATAATTCTTACCGACAATAATCCAATTAGGGTTAGGCCGTATCCTATTCCTATACACTTTCAGTCGCAAGTGGAAAAGGAATTGGATGAAATGATTCAATTAAATATAATTGAACCATCGACTTCACCATATTCTTCTTCCATGGTTATTGTCCGGAAGAAGGATAAGAACATACGAATTTGCGTTGATTATCGCAAATTGAATCAGGTCACAAAGTTCGACGCTGAACCGATGCCTTTGTTAGAAGATCTACTGATGAGGGGGGGGGGGGTAGACTTTCTAATTCTAGATTCTTCACTAAACTTGACTTGTCTAAAGGTTATTGGCAAGTGCCTTTAGCAGAGCATGCCAAACCTCTTACTGCTTTTTCTACACCTAGGGGTCTATTTCAATGGAATGTTATGCCTTTTGGTCTCATGAACGCCCTGCCACTTTCGTTCGCATGATGCGTCGAATTCTGTCACATCGTTCGGATGTCATCGCATACTTAGATGACATCTGTCTCTTCAGTGATACCTGGGAAGATCACTATTTAGGGTTATATGACTTACTGTCCACTCTACGTGAGAATAATTTGACAGCAAAATCTTCTAAAGCTTTTGTTGGTTTTGGTGAAATCTCTTTCCTGGGTCATCGTGTTGGTCATGGTCTCTTGAAGACAGAAGACCACAATACTTCCAAAATACTGAACATCTCTGTTCCTAAAACGAAGAAACAAGTTAGGAGTCTCTTAGGTTTAATTCAATTTTATGGGAGATTTATTCCAAATTTATCTTCGATCATGGCACCTCTCTCAACATTGTTGAAGAAAGGTTCACCTAATCTGGTCCGTTGGTCTGAAGAATGCCAATCTTCACTAGACCAAATCAAGAATATATTTTCTTCTCCTCCCATCTTAAGATTACCTACTCTTGATAGGACTTTTGTTCTTCGGAGTGATGCTTCATCCACTGGGATTGGAGCAGCACTGATGCAAGAATATGCAAATACTCTGCATCCTGTTATGTACATTTCTAGAAAACTAGATGCGGCAGAGAGGAACTACTCGGTTTTAGACCGTGAGTTGTTAGCGATGGTTTGGTCAATTCTAAAGCTACAAAGATTCCTCCTGGGCGCACATTTCATTCTAGAGACTGATCAGAAAGCTCTTACAGCTATTCAGACTAAGAATTTGAAGAGTTCGAGATCCACTCGATATGCTATAGCTCTTCAACCTTTTCACTTCACGGTACGAGCTATCCGTGGTGCGGATAATGTGATGGCTGACATTTTGTCTAGATGCCCACATGACTCCAACTAATACTTCTGTCCTATATTTCTATATATTACAGAGTCATAACACACCTATATTTCTACAATAGATTAGCACATCTGTACTTACTTTATATGTACACACTATCGTGCTTTGTTGTCATCTTCTTCTGTTCGTTTTTTAAGATGATAGAGGAGGACTGAGTAGTTAATATAAGGGCCGTTAGTTTACTAAACAGCCACAATTATTAATAATGTATTGTACCTTATGAAGCATATTAGTTATTAATTAGCATTATATTGCTTGTACTTTCTCAGAATGTCATTGTTGAGCTGAGGACTTACCTTACGAGTTCTAGATTGTGTACTTACCCTCGGAATACCAGAGCATATGTCCTGGATCGTCATGTAGTTTAACTTTGCTATGTACTTATGTCATTACATGTCAAAGAATGTACTATTTAAATTTTCCTATCAGATTTGTACATCCATTTTTAAAGACAATATTAGAGTATGCTGTTTAATGATGATTATAGTAACTTGCATACGTATATTGTGTTTACATGCTAACGTGATGTGTGTTGGTGACACCTCCCCGATGTGAATATTTTTTGAGACATATTTATTTTTTCTGTTGAGGTATATCCTCACCAGACACTCTATAATTAGCCTATTGTTTGGCAATTTAATTAATTATCAGCGCATAATTCGTGCGTTTTGAGCCGCTTATCGCTTGCTCTTTGATATTGGAAAAAAAAATATGTTCCACATTTTTTTTTTATCGGGAGGAGGTGGTGATATGTTGCGTGATAAATTCTCGCAACATCGTTTTATTTCAATATCTGTTTTATAACGCAAGGGCAACAACTGCTTGAAATCTATAGTCACTTTTCTCGGTAAGCATTTGTCTTCTCGCGTTAGTATCGAATGCAGTTAACTTTTGAGCTGTGGTCATTTTTGCGCTGGACTGCGCATGACTTGTCTTGTTGTTTGGTCGATCGGTTTCCGCCCACCACTATTGGGAGTGAGCGATTTGGAATGGCGAAAGAGATGCCTCGTTGAAGAGGGGATCTCCGCTATTTTTGTTCTGTCAGGGATGTGTAGTCCTCTTATGGATATTTCGTTTATTCGAGATAATACCTCTAGTGTATTTGCACATGTCGGGAGGCGTGATATTTCTGTGTATTTCATGAAAGCAAGGTAAATTAACATTTTCATTAACTCTATTGATTTTGGGTCGTGAGCGATTTCGATTCATAGCCTGTCTGCGAAAGTCGTCGTCACGAGATGTTTTTTCCCAGCTCACATGTCGCTGCATTGTACTGCATCGGTTGATGCAGGTACCAAGGACCATTACTTGCTACTTTGTTAAATGAACTAGGTTTAGAAAACCTTTATTATCTAGAGGATATTCTTGAGGACATTATTTATACTTCGGCAGACGTGTCTGTCTTGCTGAAGTCAAACTAAGGAGAGTGAACTGATCTCATACATCTGGTTATCTCCTGGCTGTTATAGAAAAGGATGGAGTTGTTCATCTGACTACATTTACAGCACTATGAAATATAACATGCATCTGACTCATCATTGTAATGCTGTCTACCGTTTATTGCTGTATTGAATGTTGCTGTGATAATGACTGTTTGATGTGCCTACACATTTGCGTAACCATTTTGTCACTGTGGCGTCCACAATAAATAATGAAGAAAAACGTCAACGGCTGTTTCAAGACTCATTGACTTTATACGTCGTGAGTTTACTGACGTCCTATGTGGATTGCCCTGTTATTGTTGCATGAACATTGTTTTGACTGAACACATCTACACACTACACAAAACCAGACATGCGGATGCCATCCATCATCATATGGCATCACGCATCAGGATGGAATAAAGAAAGGCAAATCAGATTAACTTGATGCCTATGCTGATGCCAAATATGAAAAATATTGTGCTCACCTCAAAAGGATAGAACAATGTGAAGCCATTAAATGAGCCGATGAGCTGAAAGCCAAGGAACTTTTTCAAAGAAATAAGGAAATTGCTCAAGCAAGGGAGCTCGAAGAGAAAAAAAACTTGCTCAAGCAAGGGAGCTCAAAGAGAAAAGACTTGCTCACAGTTTGGAAATGGAACTAAAGATGGAACTAAAGAAAAGGGAACTTGAACAGATGGATCAAGCACAAAGAAATGCCATGGAGCTAGAGAGCTTACGATTGAATGCTAAAAATGAGAGCTCTGGAACTTGCAAGAATCCAAGCTCAAACAACTCTTGACTCTAAGAGATTAGAGGTGGACAATCCTGGCTTGGCCCCCAATGTTGGAAACTTGGTTGTTGATATGTTCCTTTGGGTTCTCGAAGACTATTATTACCGTTATTATAGTTCATTAAAGAGTCTTTTGATTATTCTAGTAAGTGGGCCATAACACAGACTACTTGTAACTATGTATTTCATGTCATCGTCCTATATGTGACACGTCTTAGTATGTCTCTAGTTGGGATGCTAAATGGTGCAATCATCCCAGCCGAAAATAAACCAGCCAAGATGATTACCCACCATGAAGCAGTCCTCAACATAAGACCTCTATGTATTTCACCATTCAAGTCGTAGCTATTCACTTTCAGTATCATGGGAGGATGAAGATGCTGACAACAGCAAATGAAGATGCTCCCTATGGCATCTTCTCAGACTGGATGAGGAGAACCTCTTATGACAAGGAGATGTGAAAAAAAAAAACATGTTGAATGGAATACCAGACAAAACACAGCCGAGGGTTATCATTTCAAGGGTGCATTATCCCCATAGTCAGTAATGACTGGAGATGGCTACTAAGCTATGCAGCAGGGAAGTTGTAGTTCTGAAGAATTGTAACCTTTCACGTCAGGATAAGCTTGGTTCTACTTTTTTTAAATGGTGTTTAATTTCATAAAGACTGTGATATCTCAAGAAGTTGTAGTTCTAAAGAATTGTAACCTTTCCCGTCAGGATAAACTTGGTTCTACTTTTTTTAAAATGGTGTTTAATTTCATAAAAACTTTGACATTTCAATAATAAAAGTGTCCTTACATCATCAGAACTGTCATCAAACACAGACTCATCATAATCATCGGTGTCAAAGCCATCCTTCATCTCCCCCATGGGCTGGTCAATGCTCAGGGAAGGATTTGCGGAATAGTTGGATGGCTGGCTGGACAGTCTAAAGCTGTGGCTACGTGGGGGTGTCAGGTGGTGGATATTTGAGGCAGATGTACTTAGCCTGTGGCTATGTGATCTAAAAATAGAAATAATGTTTATTTAAATATTACCACAAATGTCTCCTCTCATACTAATTATTCTAATTAATCATATTAAAAAAATTGTAAAGAAATGTGCATTGATGAAAACTGGCTCGTAAAGGATTGGTATCTGCTAATCTTTTGTTATAATATTTAATTTAGACAGACTAATCAAATCATAAAACATAAATGAGGAATTTTGCAATACATCTTGGAAAAACAGCGCTTTTACGTTTTTTTTTTGAAATCTATTCATAGTCACAAAGATTTATATTTATGTATCAATATTCCATAGACTTCATACATACAAAGTCATTAATTTTTTTTTTTAAAACGTGGTATTATAAAACCTTATATTTTTTTTTTCAACTTTCTTACCAACTTTTATTTAACTTAATATTAAGCTTATATCGTTGAGATGTTTCAAATCTTTGACACTCAATCTCTATTTTTCACTTATCAAAAAGAGTTCGACTTTGCATTCAGCTTCTTTACTTGGTATAATTTAGTCCATCAATTTTTGACAAGCATTGACCCAGTCAATTTTGTATAATAAATGTAATATTATATAACGTTGAAATAACTTAATTAAAGCAAGGGAAATAATTAACTGAGAAATGAATCAACCTTGGTGACAACTCTCTTTATGAAAGAGTTCTGAGGGTTCTTCCATTCAGCATACCTGTCAACCTGTACGAATTTTTTGTACAATGTACGTATTTTTGATACTTTTAGCAGTGTACGGCCGTACAGACTTGTTGTACGGATCCCCCCCCCCCCCCCCCCCCCCCCCCCCCCCCCCCCCCCACCCCCCACCCCCCACCCCCACCCCCCCCAAAAAAAAATCGAATTTTTTTTATTTTTAAATTCTAAAAATATTTTCCAACCCAAGTGTTTTAAAATTTTAAATCAGAAAATATTTTCTAGCCCAGGTTTTTTTTAAACCAATTTTTTTATTCCGGGAATCTCGGCGTCTGTTTTTAAACTGAAGTCTCTCTCAGCAACCAATCAAATCCTTTTATACCCAACAATTCGGCAAAAACTTTGAATTCGGCCTCAAACACTTTCGGCTTTCAGCGTGACATGACGTATTTTTAAAGTTACCTGTTATCAGCCACACTTGCCAAGACACTTCGACGCCAATTTGTTTAAAAAAAGCTAAGTACCTATAACTTGGTTAAATATTGCTGTTGTTTTGCTTTGTTGCAATTTAATCGCTGTCTTAATCTTTCCAGTTATATCTTGCCCTTCAGTATATTTCCGATAAATTAATGTCATAATATTCTGTGTAGGCCCTGCATAACTATAAAAAAAATTTGTTTACTTTGAGTAGGCCTACTTTATTCCGGCGATCGAGATTCACTGCTTTATTTTTCATAAGCGGCGATCTATTATCACTGGTCTAGGCTATCAATTTTTAAATAATAATTTTGTAAATTTTTGGTAGTACATTTTTTCTTCCTAGATTAATATTCTGTTCACAATTTAGTTAATTTTTTTATTTTTTGCTGTTGCTTTGCTTTGCTTCGTATTTTATTTTTGTCGTTCTCTTAATCTTTCCAGTTATATTTTGACCATTTCAATATTTCCAATAAATTAATATCATAAAATTTTGTGTAGGCCCTACAAAAGTAGAAAAATAAAGTTTATTTGCATTGAGTAGGCCTACCTACTTTATTTCAGCGGTCGAGATTCGCTGCTTTATTTTTTAATAAAGTGGCAATCTATTATCACTGGTCTAGGCTAACTCTTAAATACAAGGTAATTTTGTAAATTTTTGGTGCTACATTTTTCTTCCTAGATTTGATATTCTGTTCATAATTTGTTATTTTTTTTGTTGTTGTTGCTGTTAGCTGTTTGCTTTGCTTTGTTGTATGTTTTTTTTTTTTTTTGTCGTTCTCTTAATCTTTCCAGTTATATTTTGATCATTTAAATATTTCCAATAAATTAATGTCATAATATTCTGTGTCGGCCCTACATAACTAGAAAAAAATTTTGTTTGCGTAAACTTCGCTGCTTTATTTTTCAATTTAAAAAGTCCACACAGACTGAAGGAGGTCCATGAATGCAGACACACACACTTCTCTTTTACAGTGTAAGATTAACATTGATACATGATGTGCAGACTTTAAGCCCACAAATGCAATTCTGCAAAGTGCTAAAAGTGCATGTGTTGATTATAATACAATACACTGTGCATCGAAAGAATAGTACCTCACGATCACTAAGTTTTTTATATGTAAAGAACAGCATGAGACTATTAGCATGTTTTATACCACACTAATTCAAATGCTAATAGATTTGTATATGTCATTTCTTGTTTTAAAACTGTATTGTGTATAATTTATTAATATATTTTTTGCGTAAGGATTTTTGGGTGTTTGTAAGGAATTTTTTGGTCCGGCGTACAGATTTTTGTCTCAGGATGTTGACAGGTATGATTCAAGAAGGGTCAAAGATCACGAGGAAAGAAAATTAAAAAAAAATGTATCAGTGACATGAAGACGCATTACAAACTAATACACAATATTATTGCCAATTTGCTATCTCTCTAACTTCAAGCTAATGGTTTCACAAGCATTCAAATCTGTCTGGAAAAACTGGACATACCACAGGAAAAAATAGGAAGCAACCCCACCATAAAGAATGTCCCTGCCAAAGATTAAGAATTCAAGATGGTAGTCAATATTATCTCACCTTGAATGAGGCCTTAGATTCCTGTGGCTGCCCCTCAAGCTTGAATTCAGTTGTCTGACAAAATTAGAATCTGGATCCATGATTTGTATGACAGTCTGCACAAGTTTTGGTGTCTCTGTAGGCGTTTTAATGATTTCCTCAGCTTCTGCTTTCTTCTTTTTCTCCATCTTAGCATTAGCTTTCAACAGTCTCCTGTCAATGTTCATAAAACAATGTTTCAGAAAAATTATTGTCAGAGACAACCTAAAAGTTTGTATCTCAGGGGTGAGATAGTAGAAAAGCCCAGAAAAAAAAGAAGTATTCCATGAAATGAAAAGTATTTTATCCAACAACTTTTTGTCAATAGAAGTATGAAAGACTTCAATGATCCTGTCATATGGAAGTGAATCACGGACAATTATTAAACAAGCAGGAAAAGTATTTGAGGCTACAGATATATTGTTTTACAGACGAATGTTTAAGAGTACTATGGACAGCCAAAAAGATTAATGAGGATGTTTTCTGAAAGAAGTCAGTGTGCAAAGGATGCTTATAACTAATTACTATTACTACTACTCCCCAGGCATGGTACTATGAAAGCTGACAAGAAGAACCCCCAATAGTACAAATGTTTTGGTTTTATGGAATTAATGAATGTGGTTGTAACTGAATAGTACGCAAAACAAACACACAACCTGTTGCTAGACAGGTATGGCATACATGTGCTCGGATTAGCAACAACACAAAAGTATTGCTTTTATGTGGTCTGTCAAACACACAAATACACCTTGTCACATTCTTATCTTCAAAGTGTCATGGCCCTGCTTAAGTAAATGTTAAAACCAAATAGTTGAGTTTTAGGTATACCCATAGTTTCTGTCTTCTTGAAAACACCCTCTGTGGGACAGTCACTTTATGCATAGTTGTAATATTGTTCTTGGTGTTGTTATGTTGTTTAGTATGTTCGCTAGGTTGGTAGACTTTTGGGGATATGACCGTGCAAAATGTCATGTAAAAAAGCTGTTGCGGTAAAGCCATATTGGCAGTTGGGGTCTGTAACATAATCGTAACTTAGGTGTGGTAGCGTAAGTACCATATTATACACATTCTCACCCTATTGGTTTACTTCCTCTATTCAATGTGTCTAAACCCGTCTCAACATGCATCCTTCACCAGAGTCCATTATTCTGGTTAAAACCCACAGTTAAGATATCTCCGACAGACTTCAATCATAAACAACATGTTGGTTACTTCTTTCTTCTTGGCGATTCGCATACATTGTAAGATAGCACGACTTTATACATCCGTCAGACGAGGTTTCTCATGATGGTAACATAAGATACGAGTTACCTGTTTTATGTTTGGAGTTGGATCATAAAGTGTTTCCGTCTCTAACTCTAACTAAAAAAAAAAAATGTTTTGTGTGGAATGTATTAACAGCGACTGGATAGCCCCAGGTCTATTATGCTTTTGCGGTACTTGATTTATAACCCGAGAGCTGTTGCGAGATGTTACTTACAGTAGGGAACAGGTCTCTGCTAGATATCATGGTACTTACGCTGTAACATTCCGCGCGCGAGTATTTATTCCCGGGTGCGAGCCGCTAGCAGCGCAGGGCGTGTAAGCAGACAATTCGTAGCGGGTCCGTTGCTAGCCACAGGTTTATATATCTATTTTGCAGCTTATGTCTGTAATGTTCTCTATGCATAAGGCTCCTGGTCCTGAGTGTCGAGCGGATAATTACCCAAAAATAGATGTTGTAATCATGTCTCCCTGACTTAAAATTCACTTAGGTACGAAGTCTGTTTGCTCTACGTTTGCAATGACATAACTTCTTATATCGGCAGTTGGTACTAGTTATCTCTTATCTGATGTTTAAGTGATGACGGGGGGGTTTAAGTTTCGTACCTCGTGAAAAGGGCTATAGTCTAATTGTAAAAGGTATTAGATTGCTGAATGCTACTGTAGTTTTGGACTAGGGTGCGGTGTGCGAGAGGATGAAGAATTATATTCAGAATTCACTATGAGCGTCGTGTGAGTATCTGATACTTAGGTTAGATGCGCTAACATCGGTGACTTATCTATTGGACATCGAGTGCTTTGTAGGGAGCTGTCTCACTCATCTTCCAAGTTTTGTATCCTAACTTGTGGGACCGTTTTTGTAGCATTTAGATTGTATGTCATAAGCTACATTTTCGAAACCAGTGATGTGGTGGAAGTAGGAATGGGCTATAGCTTATATTACTATAGAATGATGCTTTGTACCTAAGTTCACTCGTCTGTTTGTCTTGCTAAGTTGAGCTGAGATTGTTTCCAAAAATATTATGTGAACGTTTGTGGGTGATGTGTGGCCACCATATTGGTCCCATGTAGGGAGATGTTCATCTGATGCTGTGTTTTTGTTTCAATAGTTATTCGACGAAGCTAGCACTCTGTTTTTGGCTATCAGCAAAGGGAATATCTATTCAGCCAACGTACTCGCCTTAAACTATAGCATTTTTGTAAAGAGCAGTGTAGCTATACGGGCGGGGTTAAAGGTATAAAGAAGCAAGTTAGCGAGATCTATGATTGTAAACGGAGGAGGAAGCAAAATCATTATCCTCGGCTTTGACGTGATACTGATTGCGGTGGTCTATCTAGATGAAGGGAAGAAATTTTATTTTTTATACTCATTTTTTGTGTTGTTGGAGGAAATATAGTAGCATAATGTTATATTCTGGTGTAATCTGAAATTGTTACGTCTCGGCAGGTGTGAGGTAAGAATTAATTAGAATGAGGATTCTGATGGCGGTATAATATAACTAAGCATAAATTTGAGAGTATGAGGTGTGTGTGTGTGTGTCTGTGGGTGTGCTGCTGTTGGGTAGATAAGAGGGGGGTGTTGGGAATTGGTGGGGATTGGGCTTGTGGTCTACCACCGTATGTCAACGCCGCTAGCGACCTCATGGTTTTTATTTGGGTTGAGTTATGTTTGTTATGGTTTTTTTGCGGTTTTGCGAAGATTGATTGGTCTACTTCGAAGTTTGGGGTTCAGGGAACGTCATGCTGTGTTGTAGGGGATGGGTTTTGTGGGATTAATAATAGGGGGGGTAATGTAGTTAAAGGTATGGTGATGTTGTCTGGAGCTGGTAATTCCAGACAATATGGGGACATCATAAAGTTTGGGGGGTGGTATTTCTAACTTTTATGGGGGTTCCTTCTACCAGTGGACAGCAATGGGTGTACCATGATAGTGATGTTAAAGGTGGTTTGGAGAGCCGTCTTTTCTGTAGTGCGCTATTATTGTAAGTGCTGTTTATTTTATGGTTATAATCTATCTAAAACTAGAATGGCGTTTTTTATCCAATTAGAGGGATTCTATGATGTAATAAAACACACCCTCACTTCAATTTAACGAATCTTATTTGTTAAATGGACACGTTAATTTGTTTTATATACAGTGGTATGGGGTTCTTACATGGTCGTAAATTTTATCAGAGCTCATATGTCACTTTGATTATGTTGGGGATTGTAGTTCTTATTAAATTGAGTGACTGTGCAATGATTATATCATGTTCCACAGACGTATTAGTATTGGGGATATATAATAATCAAGATTTGGACTAAGTAGTAAGGGGTAGTACCACGACATAATATATTATGTGTTTATTAAGTGTGAAGTTTAATTGTACCCTTTTGAAGTTATTAGACTTGTTGTTATATTTATTTTTATTTTCGTTAGCTAAAAAACATCAACTTTTAGTTATATATATTATATACGATATAGATACCAAAATACGGCTTGTATAATATACATAAACCTAATAGGTAGTATTATACGCGTTTCAGGATAAAGTAGGTCAGAGGATAAATTATTAACTGAGTAACATTTAAATTCTCGAGTATAGCATTGTTTATTTGAACTCATTTACACATAGGGGAGATATATTATTAAACTTTGAAAATTATAACGCCGAGTGAGTAGCTGGAGTTTTACGAATTTGGGATTTGATTTTACATGGATATAGGTTGCGGGTTAGTTTTACCGTATGACAACGCTATCAGCTTCGTAGACGTGAGTGTGATGAGAGCATTGGTTGACGCGCGCCTTACTGGGGATATGTAACACAGAGGTGTGCGGATCAAAGGACAGTGTATTACGGGATTACCTCAGGGACTAATAGCTGCTTGGCTTAAGTTACTAGGTAATAAGTGAGAACTCAATGAAGATGGGAAAGCTTGAGAGTTATTTGTCCTGTCTGTGTAAATTAAAATCTTGAGTTTAAGGACGTCATATAATTGTCTTTAAAACTATGCAATAGACTAATTACGAAAAATTTGCATGTACAATAAAAATGATGAGTTGCTATGATGGAAAGCATTCGTACCCCAGAAAATGTAGCGGTGGGGAGACCCGATTTCCTATTATAGTATAAGTAGAGAGTGAGTATAGAGGTATTTAGATAAGGTAAGCCGGAACTTTTGCAGCCGTTTTATGGCCGCAAGGTATGTGAGTATTCCAGTATAAAGCATAGAATGGTAACTGTAGTGCTGATGAATGGTGCTGTACGTATATCGGAGAGTGTTTTGTATAAACAAGGTTGGGGAGCTCTGGGCTATTGCATTCATTTAATATGTGAGATATGTTAGTTCGAGTGATGGGCATGTAGATGTGGAATGATCTAAGGTATATAAGATGAATGTATTTCGTAATAATGGACTGATAAATTGAAAGAGCAATCAGCTCACGTGTGGGTAAGGCTTTCAAGCTTTTGATGTTATAGTGCAGAGGTAGTACATGAAGTATTTGTTAAATATTTTCTTGGTCGTTAAGTACTTGAAGATGTTGTGCTTAAAAAATGCTTCCGGCATACATGTGTGTTATGAAGTGTGGGTGTGGTGTGATTTTTTTGGGCAGAGTCGATAGGAATTAAAGTGAGGTTTAAGATTGAGAGAAGTACATTTTATGTTAGTACCATGGGGTTTTGGGACTTCCATTTTTAAATCAACGAATTCAGATATGTGAGTGTGAGTATTACATCACATGACCTGTTCTTTCTGGGTGTCTGTTGGGGGGGTGTATATAGAATGGCTGTTGGTTGGTTAGAGGGGTTGTAGGTTTTGCCGTGATTCTTTGGCTCTTTTTGTTGGGACATAGGTCCTGGCGGTCCACAGGGTAGCAAGGTGTTGGGGTTGGAATGTTTTAGTTTTGAGGTATGAGAGAGGGATTGGGTAGCTGTTTAAGCAGTTTGTAGGTGGTGTGTTTGGGTCCAAAGTTTTGGGTTCGGATTGGGGGTATAGAGGGTTTGTGATAGGGGTATGGAGTGTAGGATGTGGGGGTGGGGGTTGGGTTGGTCGGGGTGGGGGGGGGGGGGTGGTTATAGTTGGTGGTGGGGGGTGGGTTTTATTTATAGGTTGTGGGTTGGTGGTTGTGTGGGTTGGGGGAGTTAGTTTTGGTTTGGTTGGGGGGGGGGGTAGGGTGGGTGTAGGGGGGGTGGGTTTTTTTGTGATAATGGATAGTTGGGGTGGGAGGGGGGGGTTTTTTATAAGATATGTGGGGGTGGGGTGAGTGGAATGGGTATGTTTAGTGTGGGGGGGGGGTTGTGGGTGTTATTTATGGGGTTTTTTTATAGGGTTTTATGTGGGGTGTGGTAGAATGTGTTGGGTGTGGGGGTGTTTTATAATAAATATATGGGTGGTGTTTTAGTGGGGGGGGGGGGGGGGTGTGTTGGGTGTGGTTGAGTGGTTTGTTTTGTGGGGACCAATTCTGCTGCATATCACATGCAAATTAAGTTCTGAGAACAAATGTTAGAAGATGCAACACAACCCCATGATGAAATTAAAGTAGCCTACAGATGCCCTACGCAAAATTGCTTTCTGATATTCTTTATATTTCAGGTATTTAGTCAGCTTGGACGCGGAACTTATACAATTGATGGCCATCTCACATAAGATATTTAATAGCCGTTGGGAAAAGTGTGATAACCTTAGCGTCAGTACTAGACTAGTTCCGGGAATTACGGGGAGACGATCCGATGATCAATGTACTAATAGAAATTAGTTTTAGGGATTGGTAGGTTTACCCACCTAACAAACCTATGTACTAAAGTGCTAGAATTTTTTAGATTATAGTTTAAACTGGAGGAAGACATAAAATTTTGTACTACACCAAAAATTTAGTATACAAGTATATTTAATTGTGATCGAGCTATGGGTCGAGTAGTTCTAGAGTATGGAGTAAAATTAACTTCATAGAGAGTTGGCTGAATAGGTCAAAAGGGGGGGGGTCAGGGGACTGTTCTTTTTATAAAGTTTTATGGTATCGCAGAGGCTTAGTTCTAAATGGGTTATGGGTATGCATGTCTTGCTTAATATGTTGTCTAAGAATTAGGTGGATGCGTGTAAGAGTAGGGAGGGGGTGAGATCGGTGGCGGGTTCGGAGTTTGTGGCTGTTGGTGGTTGGTTGGGGATATTGAATGGAGTTTGGAGGCTTTTGCTGAATCTAAGCTTGTGGACGGGATGTTGTAGTTTAGATGTTGTGGTTGTAAAATGCATGTTACAATAGGGTGTATTTGGAGTGGTTGTGTGTGGGGGGGTATGGGGGGCGTGGCGGGAATGTTGGAGGGGGGTTTACAACGAGGGGGGTGTGTGGGGGAGGGGAGTAGAGGGGGTGGAGTGTTCATGGGGCATTAGAGGAGAGTTTTTGATCAGTTGAAGGATTCAATAGGGTCTTGGAAGTTTGGGGGGGGGAGGGGGGTGGAAATGTGGCTAACTTCGTGGTTAATACCGTTCTGACGGGAGAGGTGAGTTGTTACATATGTTGGGGAGTTGATAAGCGTCAGGGTTGAGGGGTGGTATCTTTATACTATACAGACGTTCTTTGTGTAGTAGGGATGGAGTGACGATTGGGGATGTAATACTGGGTGGAGGGGGACAAGCTGATCCTCAGTGGTAAGCGAGCGAGTCCCCTCAATGGGTTCATGGGTAGTGGTAGACCGGTTAACAGGCGGACATAGGGTACCATGCATTATATGACAGTACACCCGTGGTAGTAAGGAACGGGGGGGAGATGTATGTATGGGTGAGCAAATGCGGGTAGATGGTTGTACGGGGGCACAGATGGAGATGGTGTGAGTGGGCGCGTAAAAAATTGCGGGAGGCTACACTGGGTAGGTAAGTGGCCTGAGTTATCCCACCCCCTTATGGGTTAGATCGGTACGCATGGGTGGCAACAGCCCAGATCCCCTGAGGCCTGGGGACCTATATGATGTACGGTTATAATTGTGTGAGCTGGTTGGTATGTACTTATGGTACCACATAATCAGGGATCGCCTCCTAGTTCGACGGATTTTGAAACCATCATTTTTATGAAGACCTACATTTGTTGTCTGCCGTCTAAGGTCCGCCACTAGGCGTATGGCACAACATGGTACTGCAGGCCTGGCCGAGTCAAATGGTCTAGGATGCTTTGGGAAAGAAGTAAAGAAGAATGTTAAAGAAATGATGTAACTGTGCCTACTTCCGTTACTACTTGCTAGGATGATCTGCACTTTTCAGTCGGCCAGAAGATTAGACAAGGGAAAACGGAGAAGCTCAGAAGGGTGAAGTAAAATTAACTGGATAAGGTGCTAAGAAGAATACGTTCTTGCAACCCTAACCAATAGACTTCCTAACTTGGATGTGCAGTTATCAAATACACTATGTCGCTTATTTTATATTCTACTCTCCAGGTTGGGGGGAACTGAAAGACTAACTTACTAGCCCAATATCGGTCACCCAACTGTTATTTTGCCATCTGCCAGTTGTCCGTAGAAGATATCGTTTGGGATGCGGCCATCTTCCATGCGGTGGACATGGCTAAGCCAGCATAGTCTGCACTGTCTAAGCAGTGTATAAATGCTTTGAAGGCCAACACATGACAACACCTCAACATTTGTCACTTTTTCTTTCCACGAAATGCTGAGGATGTGGCGTAAACACCGTAGAAGGAAGGTATTAAGCCTTCTTTCTTGCTTAGCACAGGTTGTCCATGTCTCGATGTCATATAGAAGTGTGCTGGTTATACACCGCAGCTTTGATCTTCATTGTGAGTTTGAAGTTTCACCAAACACGCGATGTGAGGCGGGCAAAGGTAGCTGCAGCTTTGTCAATGCGGCTGTCAATTTCTGTGTCCAGAGAGAGTTTGTCATTGATGGTAGACCCCATTATGTGAAATGGTGCACCACTGTCAACTCATAGTTATCGATAGTAAAAACTGGTGCAGCACCCACATCCTGACTCAGCACATTTGTTTACTTTAGACTTATTGCGAGGCCATCATAGTAGTAAAACAAAAACTTCTATCATCATAGTAGTAAACCACTAACTTCTATCATTATAGTAGTAAACCACTAACTTCTATCATCATAGTAGTAAACCACTAACTTCTATCATTATAGTAGTAAACCACTAACTTCTATCATCATAGTAGTAAACCACTAACTTCTATCATCATAGCAGTAAAATACTAACTTCTATCATCATAGCAGTAAACCACTAACTTCTATCATCATAGTAGTAAAACACTAATTTCTATCATCATAGTAGTAAACCACTAACTTCTATCATCATAGTAGTAAAACACTAATTTCTATCATCATAGTAGTAAACCACTAACTTCTATCATCATAGTAGTAAACCACTAACTTCTATCATCATAGTAGTAAACCACTAACTTCTATCATCATAGCAGTAAACCACTAACTTCTATCATCACAAGAAACATTAAATCATAAATTTATATGTATTTAACAACAGCAACAAAAATTCTATCTTCATAATCCTAAAATATAAATTTATGTCTACATAACATTAAAACACACATTTCTATCTACATAACATTGAAATATAATTTTCTGTCTAGATAACAATGAAGTATAAATTTCTAACTTTATAATATGAAAACATATTTCTTTCTCCATAACACTGAATTACAGATCTCTTTCCACTTAAATGACTAATTTCTTTTATTCTGTCAATTTAACACTTAACTCTTAATATCCGGCAAGCCCCGTGAAGTGGGGAGGGTTTAGTACCAATTTTACGGCTCGCCCTGTGAAGTGGCGCGCGACGGTAACGATAGCTAAACTATCGCGTAAAAACGTGGTTTTAGCTCCCGTATAGTAAGAGTTAACATGAATATCTCAAACAGCAAGGTAATATGACATCCTGTCTACTAAATACTGAAACACAAACTAGTAAAACACCAGTCACATTACCTGATCTCTCCAAAAACACTGCCCTCATGCAAAGTTGCCAGGACTGTTTCACCATCCTCTCCACCCACCACCTCTACCTGTCCTTGGGTAACTATGTACATCTCCCTGCCAACTTCACCCTGCGGACAATTCAGGAGAATTTCTATGATCTACGGAACATTCTCAGCTGGAGCCAGGGGTTTAATGTGCATTAAAAAAAAAACCTTGGACCACTGTATTTTTTTTTTTTTTTTCGTACGCCCACTATTACTCGAGGCAAAATCTCAGGTTAGTATGTATGGCTAACCTGACCCTGATTTTACGCGAGTATCCCTTTTTTCTTGCACAGAGACAGGTGTCCCTCACCATTCAGGCAGATACTCGCCGATTTCGGAGGTACCCATTAGAGCTGGGTTGGCTCAGGAGCCGCCAGTTCCTGGTCGACGACACTTCTTCAAATGTACTCGCCAGGGCTCGAGTTAATCCAGTCCAAATCCCGGTCGACGACAAATCTTCAAATGTCCTCGGCCGGGTTTGATCCTGGGTCACCCGGTCGCCAGCGCAGAGTGAAAACCACTACACTAGCACTGCTCCCGGACCACTGTATGACACCAAACATGATTTATAAGGAAACACCGGAGAGTTGTGCGCAGGGCTTGTAACTTCATCTTACTAAATTTACTTTTTTGGTCCACCGCTGCTGTGGAGAGATGAAGATTTTGTTCACAAGCCAAGTGTGTCACATTTGCTGACATGAGTGTGTTGTTGTAATATTTCTTTAATAATGTCTATCCATCTGCCTATTGGTCAGCCTTGTGCTCTAAAACCAAATTTTCTTATAACTTTGTTTTATAAAATACACTTCTATAGAAACCACTAGTGCACAAGTACTTGAATAGATTCGCTGTGGGTGAATTGATGTAGTGGCTCCTTGTTCCTTAAAAAAGTGACAAGGATGGAAAAAAAAGAACCACAAATAATAAAATCTAATGGCAGAACTAAACATCAAAGTCCAAATTCCACACTTCGTTTTATTAATTGTATAATTTTTTTTAGTTGAAAAGTTCCAAACTACATTTGATTTCAGTTTGAATACTTCCAAAATTACATGTACAAGCGCCCACTTATAAAATGTCTGTACCTTCCTGGTTGTTGTTGTTTTTTTTTTTGTTCTCTATACTTCAGAGCTATACAGTAGGCCTGCCTTGACATTTGAGTTGAATATTCTTATGTCTGTATTGAGCTTGATTGCTTTTGACTTTGATATATTTCCCAATGCCTTAAAAGCTTCTCTTGCTTTATGTATTCTCATTTTGTATAACAGTTAATTCTCATTATTTGTCTTTATAGCTGCCAAGATAAAGGCATGATTCTGTATCTTCATTATCTTATCGGTGGTCATTATTGACAATGCTATAATCAAATATGTTACCGCCACAGAAACTTTAATCTATTTTATCACCATCATTACCATCACTGTGTGTGCGGCTGGAAACCTCATGTAACATAAATTGCCACAGAAGCCATCCTTGCAAGAGAAAATCAAGTGCATTGGCATAGGCATATTGCAAGGGGCCAGCTACAGCATAAGCCCCCTGCTCCTTAAGCAGTATCCTATATATAAAATCCCAGCTTTTTCTGTCAGTGCGTAACGCTAAGGGATGCAACTATGATTGAAAGTTAGACATTAATTGTATTGTTTCCCTTCTATGTACTCTCGTGAAAATAGTAACACTTACCAAAGAAGAATGCGCAAATGACGGTGTGCACAAAAACATTTATAGAATGTGTGATCCGTATACACACATTGTGATCCTTGCCGCTATTACTAACTGCTAGTGAAACCCGTACTACTAACAGGTGGAAGCAATTTACTTTCTTCTGGCGCGTTGCGAGAAGAAGAATGCTGTTATATATTGTGAGAGCACTTTAACATCAGATGTCAAACAAATATTTTGGTTTTTTTCAATACTTTTAAATAAGTAAAATTGCCGTTAGGTATTGGTGCTTTTGAATTTGATTCCCGTCTTATGACGGGCTTTTACACTAGTAATATGAGAAGGATGATGATTATCATCAGCTACATCATCATCATCCTAACATTACTGACATCATCTTAGTTATCATCATGATCATTTTCTTTACAGATATCATGTATTAAATAGGTAAAGGTAGCCCCATAGCATATACTGCTACAGGGGAGAGAAGAGTTAGAGACTTCACTTTACCTGGTCCAGCTCTATGAGGTAGGGGTGACCATTTTCACCGGCATTCATGGAACAATGAGGAGGTATGGGCAGCATTGGCATAGTTGGTGGTCCTTTTCATGCAAGTACTTATAAGGGCTACTTCATGTTAGCTGATAGAAGCTAGTAGTTCTTTTCAGGGCTTTGATTTTATCAACATTGCAATTCAGTTAACAGAGTTCACTTACCTGTGAATGCAAATTGTGCTCAAGTACAACTGTTGAGGATTGTTTCGGAGTTTGCAAGCATGTGAATGGTTGCAAACATTCGCATGGTTGCACCTCGAGACACCTCAATTGAATTAATACTGGAAATCGCGCAAATCGATGTATGACGCGTCAAGCCTAGTAACCGCAGTCCACGTGTGGCCTGCGGGCCTGATGGCCGTGTTTCAAATGTGTGGCATAGCCACTTATGGAAAGTGTCTCAAATGTGTGGCGCAGCCACTTACTCAAGTGTAGAACCGTTTGTGTTCTGGCTTTTAAGCCGATATAAGGATATGTGTATATAGACTGGGTAAGTCCACGTATGGCCATAGAGCCTTCCGGCAGTGTTCAAAGTGTGGCAGAGCCACTTATGGAATGTGTATAATATATGTGGCATAGCCACCGATGAGGAATATGTATAAAGTGGGATATCCACTGTGAATTATAAATAGCGTAAGAATCCGTGTAGATTATGCTGGAAAAGCTAATCAAGTCAGAAGTATAGGACCAGAGCGTCTCAAGGATAATCGTGAATAGCGTAAGATACATTTCGCAAGGATATTATATTTATGGCAGTTAACGCCTGGCTAGGAAAGCCAAAGTAATTGAATAAGTGGACATAGACAGAATACACGAATATGAAATAAGGATATCATTTCCTAATGATAATAATTCCACTAAACGGATTTGAAAGAGTTGGTTGCAAACTCAAGGACGCTATAGAATTAACGGTTAACACAGACGTGCAATGTCTGTAGGATGAACATTGAGTAGATCCTTAAAACTATGTTTTAATGCCAATATTAGTTGTGTGAAAACGTTCCTGTATTCATTTGGAAAAAGGACATGTATTAAAATATTCAGTCGTCAATGGAACTTGTTAATTGCCTGAATTATTCAAGTTTACTAATGTGCTGTGACTGTTGAGATAACCCTTGCAAGGTCAGTACAGACTATCACATTTATATTTACAACAGGGTTCATAGCAAATTTCTTCAAGCATTTTCCAGGCTTTTTCCAGGTTTTTCCAGGTCCAGCACGTGATTTTCAAGGATGGGAAACTCTAATATTTTCCTCATCTAATTTTCTCAGATATAATTATCACTTTGCTGATCAGCAATCCGGAGCATTACCGTCTCCCATTACCAAGGGTGTTTGCAGATTTCTTTAAAAAGAACTTTTTTTTTTTTTTAATTCATAAAAGATTGAAAAACAGACATTTTTTCCAAGTTTTTAGTGAATTTGTTCAACATCAGCGCAATAAAATGTTAGTGACATGGATGGTAATGAATAAAATAAGCTTGATTGACGTATTGATTTAACGATTAACCACGTATATCAACATAAAAGGCTAATAAAATTGGAATAAAATGTTTAAAAAAAACTGTATTTTTCGTGTTTGTCTTTTTTGAATGTATTCTGTGTCTGTGGCATCTGACAATGAGCGTTTGTAAATGTTTGAGTAGTTAAGTACCTCTAGTTGGAGTCTGAGCTGCTTTTTTCATTAACTGGGGTTGAAGTTGTAGCTGTAGGCCTCTGCAAGAGTCTTTGTCAACGATCCACGTTGATAATCCTTGACTGTGTGGTATAACTTGAAGCAGGGTATCAGGCATAGAGGTACATTGCAATCTGGGCAGTACATGCAAGTCTGGCTTCTGTTCCCTGCAGCCTTACACACTTTACAGTCTGGTTGGTACTTTTTTTTTTTTTTGTAAGCCCGCTAACACTCGAGGTGGTGAAAATCTCAGGTTATTTATTTATGTCTAACCTGACATTTGAATTTTTTTTACGTGAGATGATTCCTTTTTTTTCTTGTACAGAGACAGGTGTCCCTCGCCATTCAGGCAGATACTCGCCGATTTCGGAGGTACCCATTAGAGCTGGGTCGGCTCAGGAGCCGCCAATCCCTGGTCGACGACACATCTTCAAATGTTCTCGCCAGGTCTCGAGTTAATCCAGTCCAAATCCCGGTCGACGAAAAATCCTCAAATGCCATCGACTGGGTTTGAAACCTGGATTCAACCTGGTCGACCAGAGCGGTTGTGGGTAACCACTTCGCTTAGCGCGGATCCTAGCAGGTTTCAATAAGAGTCATACTGACTTCCTGATCTTCGCTTTTTGATCTTTTTTTGTAGAAGGTTGGGCAGTGTTTGGTAGGTTATATGCCCATTGACCAGGGCAGTATTCAACTAAGAAATAATTATAATAATAGGATCTTTGTTGGGTGGGGTAGCTTGCACACTAGTTGGCTGAAGTTTTCCAACACCTCCCTTACTTTTGCTGGTATTTTTCTGCTAATCACTGGATTCTGAACTGGTCTGACCTAAAAGAATTTGTCTTTCTTAACTGTCCTTGGTTTTTATATTATCATTGGGAGTGGGAACAGTGGGGGATATAAGGTTAAATCTTTTTTTCGTATCATGGCCAGGTGACTGTCGGGGGCATTGCCTTATCTTCTGTTCGCACACAAACACAGGATGATTTTGTCTTTTTTTTCAATTTGAGTTGTTTTTTCTTTCAAGTGCTACAGGGAAAATGCTTCCTATTTTCCGCTTACTGTTCCAAATGCACCAATCTGAATTTTCAAGGTCCTTTGAAATATTAGCTGAAGGCTGAAATCAAAACTATCACAGAAAGAGGAATAAATTGTCCCTTGTTTGCATATATGGGAAATTTATGAATTAAAACTATGGTGACTTTTACACTGAAAAAAAAAAAAAAAAAAAAGAGTCCAATTAAAAATCTCAGCTCTCATTTTTTCAAGAGGAGTTTTTTTCCTTGGTCACAAAAAATTTTTAAATGGTTTCCAACCACAAATCTGTTAAGGTCTCCTAGTTAGTGTGTTAGTTTTAAAAAAAAAAAAAAAAAAAAAAAAAGGAACACAAAAATAACTTAATTAGTAGGCCCTAAGCTTATGTATAATTTACCTAAGTTCAAAATGCATACATAATAGTCCAAAACAATAACTTTAACGGTCCCAATGGGCTGAATCACCCGATTGGCTTGTCACACCGATTACGGAAACCAACGGCAGATGGATCTATTTTTGTTGCCAAATTTTATAAAAAAGGCGTGATGGGAAAAAAACGGTAAGAAAAACGTGCAATCCTGCTGTTCCCTTAAGACGCCACACAGGCTGTATATAGCCTCATGAAATGTTTGGGTCGGTCTTTGGCCTAAGGAACGGAAGAAGAAGAAGGAAAAAGAATATTTAACTAGAACAAAAGGTAATATATATTTAGTAATTTGGAGGGTAATACTTATGATAAGTGAAAATCTATTAAAAATCTAACTGGGAACCTTTACCCCCCCCCCCCCCCCCCCCCCCCCCCCCCCCCCCCCCCCCCCCGCCCCCCCCCCCCCCCCCTCCCCCCCCCCACCCCCACCCCCCTCCCCCCCGCCCCTCATCTTTACTATTTTTTTTTTTGTTGGGGTTTTTTGTTTGTCGTTTCGTTTGTTTTTAGATTTTTAATTTAAAAATTTAATTAAATCTTTTTTTTAAAATTTTAAAATAACATTAGGGCCTATCCACAAAATTGCTGATTTTCATTTATCCTAATTACCGCGATTTGACAGATGTGATGCCACTTTCGTGTATCGGCGATTATTCATGTTATCTGAAATTGAAAACATGTAGGCCTAGGCCTATCCTAATTAGCCTACAACCCTTCAGAGGTAGAACGGGATAAGTCTTTTCATCATAAATATAATAAACTGGACTTATTTAAAAATAGGTTTTTATAAAATGAGATAAAACGAATTTATATTACTTACGACGAGTGGGTTAAAAATAAATCTGTCGTTTACGTCGTTAACGCGCAAAGCGCCGAAAAAACTTCTGGAAATGGATTTTAATGCGCAAAGGGAAGTAAACATTTTACGGTAACTTTTGCGCAAAACAAGGGAAGTAAAAAAATTGTACGGTAACTTTAGCTCAATTTTTTACTTCCCTTTGCGCATTTCCAGAGAGAAGTTTCGGCTCCTGAGGGTTTCGTTTTCGCGGCGCTTTGCGGTGGTTAATGGCGTAATACGCTTGAAGTTATTTTTTAGACTCGTCGCGCGTCTGTTGTTGCGAAAAAATTCACCATCAATAACTCAAAAAATGGACACAAAAGTAACGAAACTTTCGATATTTCGTATTATTTTTCAAGGTCCGATGCGGAAAATTCAAGGCTTATATAGCCAATTTTCCAGCTTTTCAAGGCCTGGAATTTTTTTTTTTCGTTTTCCAGGTTTTTCAAGGTTTTTTCCAGTTCCGCTCTTACGAACCCTGTTACAATATTACTCATAAAATAATACCAACAATGCTGGAGATATTAATTACGAAGTAAATGGAACGGACAACTGAATTTAATAATACTATGTGAAATCACACAATAACGCTCGAAATCTGCAATGAAACGTAAGCCGAATATGGTAGAGATGAAATATAATACCTAAAGAATTTAATTGAGAGCAACTTCAATAACTCACTTCCAACGGGCTTCCTAATATCTGGAGATTAGAAGAAAAACAGTCCGTAAACATCCTAGTAAATCAGACCGTCCCTTAAACAATATAACCAATGGGCATTCATTCAAGGGGGGGTTGAAAGAAGAATGCCTCTCCAAAAGAAGGCAATACCGTCAGTGGCAAAAAAAAGTGGACATCGATTCCCTTCCCTTGCTGCCCTTTACCTTCCCTAATCTAAGAGCAGAGTCGAGGTACCCATTTACACTGGTAGACATGGAGTATTATGCCACAACCATGTATCCATCCCAGAACCCGGTTATCACCACATTTATCCACCATGCGCACTGTTTACCACTATCATTGCCACTAATGCCTCATCACGCCTCACCTTTTTTTACAAATTGAAGTCTCCTGGCAGGTAGAGAATTGGCTTAAAGTATTTTTTAAATACCATGGTCATGAATAGAGCTAAATTTCTATCACTATCTGTGATGATCTGAAACAGCTGTGACCTTTAGAACAGGGTAAAATGAAAATGTGGACATTTATGGCTAGGTTCCCCAGTCTGCAGCTTCTCTTTGGTAGTGAACAACACCAAGGAACCCACAATCTGTGGACACTAGTGAAAATAAAATAATGATGGAAACCCCATGAATCGATCAATTCAGTAGTAAAGATTAATAAATAAATGAAGGTAAATAGTAAGTTAATTCATATTGAACAAGAAACAAGGAGAAATACGAGACATTAGAAAAGTGGACAGATTCGATAAGGCTCACTGTTGGTGTGGGGGGAAATTTGAAACTACGGATACATTTCAAATGGGACCATCAACTTGCTGCGGACAGTTGGTTTTTTTTTTTATTCGTATGCCCGCTATTACTCGAGTCGAAATCTCCGGTTTATAAGTCTAACCGAGACTGATTTTATGTGTGGTTGCGCGTCTTTTTATTATTATATTAGTAATGTATGAAGTACACCGTCCTTGTTACTCTCTGGCCTAAAGTAACTAGGGTAGAATTGCTTGAACACCTCAGACTAGCCCATTACATCACTACTTGCAAAATATTAATGTCCCACCACAAAGGCCAGGTGGACAATCCAATACACAGTTCATTTTACAGTAACGTTGCTCCACAAAGAATAAATTTGGAAGGCCATTTACAACACTAGTGGCAGTAGCAATATACAGTCATCAGTATAGCTTTTGTACCGTCTTTTAGCTAGTAACCCTGTCCCTCGACAGATATTTACCCATTTTTTTATTTACTCACGTTTCTTCACAGAAATCGTAATCCTTTCACAAATATTATCTAGCATCAATCTCACGGATGGTCTATGGACGATATAGTGATGGAAAACATCATAGGAATATGTCATTAAAAGATTATTAATTCCTCAGGAGCTCACAGACATACGTCCCACCTGACTCAATGAAACACACAGAAGTAAACATAGCAGACGACATCACCCACTTTTGCGGGGATCCCCGATATTAAAAGTCTGCGATGGCTGAACCCCGAGGCAACAATGACGTTACTTCCCTGTTTCCCATGGACTACCGATATAATAAACAAACATGGATCCTTGTCGAACCAATTTTATAACCATCGATAGACATGTTATGAATTTTAATCAATAACTATGTGAGTAATCCCTTTTTTCCCTGTACAATGAACAGGTGTCTCCTCTTCGCCATTCAGGCTGATACTCGCTGATTTCGGAGGTACCCATGGTGAAGCTGGGTTGGCTCAGGAAACCGTTTCAGGTTATTCACAGTCCCTGGTTCAACGTACACATTCTTCAAATGTCTTCGCCAGGGCTCGCGAATTATTCCAGTCCACGCCCCGGTCGACGACACTACTTCAAAGTCCCTCGCCATGCCTGGATTCCTGGATCAACCGAATTGCCTGGGCAGGTTGGTAAACCATTACACCAGCCGCAGCTTCCGCAGCGACAAGTAAATTTTGTGAAAAGACACCACAGTTGAAAAAGCACCCCAAAACAGTGGCCTCATTGGCCATTGTCAAATTTTTTCACAAGACTTCACCTTTCTGGCGGAGGGAGGCAAAGAAGAATGTGATGAAGAAGAACAGGAGACAGAAATTTAGGGGACGTGGAAGAAATAAGGTAGACCATGAGCAGATGCACAGGACAGGACAAATTGGGATGCCATTTGCTGAAGGGGCCTATGCTACTTGGAACGCTGAAGTGTGTAAGGACGATGATGATAAAATACGTCTTTTTCTTCTTAGTCATTCCTCTTCCTACCCTGGGGTGCAGAGGTTTTTTGCCGGGGAGCGAGGCAATACTATCCTATCAGCTATCTTCCCTACTGGCCTGGTTTCCAGTCTAGTTAGCGTTCCTTCAGAGATTTATCTTAATTGGTGTCCTCCACAGCGGACTTTCTGAGTTTGTCCTGGAGGATTTGGAATACCCTAGCTCCTTAGTTTCCCATACTTGTCCCCATCTTCTCCTTTCTTGCCACAACATGGCCTAACCAATGTTTGAAATAAGCAATGCACATGAATGCATTTCCGGAAATCCCTATAAAATATAATCACAATTAATAAAGAGATCAAAAAATAAGCAATTTTTTAAAAAGTCTGTTTGTTGTGCAGCCCCAGTTAAAGAGATACAAAAAAGTCTATTTTCAGTCATTCATCTTGATTTATTGACCTCCAATGTGTAGCACAGTTTACTATCAAACTGCTGGGTAACCATTGATTTTTCTTATCTTGGGCAAGTCCATTTGCTTACAAAGATTGTAAGTAGAGCAGTATACACATTTTAAAAAGAAAGTTTTTGGGAAGAAAGGAAAAGAAAGAAAAAGAAAATAAGGCCAGATAGTATTTACTGACAGAATCAGTGTTGACCCTGAAATCAATTTTCTAGAGAAATTTTAAGAAAGTGCTTTATGTAGCAATGTGACATAATTGCAGACATGAGAGTTTAATGTGGTAAATTAGGATGAAATGCCCCCAGGATGTCCCAAATCTGATAGAAGAACAGAAATTGAATGCGAAATAATTTCGTACCAATTAGTTATGTTGCTGTTTTCCCACTGGTACAGAAATACAATTACTTCGAGGGGGGGGTGAGGGGCTCTGTCGCTTCATCTCTTGTGGGAGGTTGATGGACCTGCATTATACCAGGGAGGCATGGAGTTCCAATTTCTTAACGATAGTTTTTTGACCTTCACCATTCAGCAGCTTCAAACAATGGTCTCGAATATCTGCATAAAGAGTGGTGATGTGTGTTGTGTTTTTACGATGATATTCATATAACAAAGAAGGTAAGCTGTGGGAGTGTAGTGAATCTTTATTGTGTTAGGTGGCATAGGTAGAACAGAAAGATTTAAAATATATTATAAAACTGTTAATTTTGATATCCAAACTTTCATACACAGAACATTGGTCTTGTTTCGTATTGGTTATTTGCAAAAAATAAAAAAATAATCAGCAATTGTAACTGACACCTAGTTTGCTATGTATTATTTCATCCTCCTTCTTTTTTTTTTTCTCTATAGAAACTTCATCTATCCCAATTGGATAAGATGACGCTCCTGTCTCAGACCTCCCTCTTCGCCATATAGGTTTTGTTCCATCAATGGGAATAGGTCCACCTTGTACTGTCATATCAGCTCTTGTGTAATAGATGCCAACATTTCTTAGAGGTCAAATTATTTACTTGTTTGAACTTCTGTCTTCCCCACATGGACACATGGTCCTGTCTGCCTGAGCTTTAACTTGTAGAAGAGATGGTATCTAAGTCTGTAATGCCCGATTCTCAGTCTGAAAATTATCACGGGATCTCTTCACGGTAAGGAGTAGCATGCATTTGGTGTAACCGACTCCGGATATTTTCTATGCAATATTTATTTTGGAAGGTTTTCTCAGCACGTTTGTACAAGGCAACTCCCACATGAGGTTTTGAATAAGGGCTGGCCTATTCTCATCATGGTAAAACAAATGGTAGAGAAACCACTGCTGCTGCATGAAAAAAAAACTTGGTGCAGTGATTTCTACAAAGGGACCAGCTGCCGTGGTGGTTCAATGCTGCATAAGGAAGCGGTTTAAAAAATTATTGATGATTAAGTCTTTAAAGATTTGATTTTAATTATTGCTTTTAACTCTTCCATGATGTTTGTCCGAACCCTCATTTTAATTCCTCATTTTTTGGGAAAATATCTCTGCCCATTTCGATTTTGTTTAAATTTTGCAGTGGGCTGGAGGTTCCACTGTTAATTCACTGTTCAATTTACAGCTATTTCCAAAAGTGCTTCTGAGATAACTGCCTAATTCATTTGTTTTTATGCTTCATTGGGCAGTTATGACTGAAAAATCATTTCCTTTGAGGAAACATTACTTTTGGCTGTAAGATTTTTCCTTGTTGTCCATTAATGGTTATTGCATCCAGTTGTTTTTAGGTTCGTCCTGCCTTCAACATTAACAGTTGTGCTACCTATTATACTTTCATTCATTGTCCCTTTTTCTCCTTACAGAGCCCTTGCAGGAAAGACTGCCCCACGCACTCTCATGCCTATTGGCAGTGGTGGTTTATTGCACGTGGAGGTTAATTGCAGTGGTGGTTTCTTGCAGAGGTTGGTTATTGCAGGTGGTGGTTATTGCAGTGGAGGTTATTGCAGCAATGTCTTTTTACATGATGAGGTTTGCCATCACCATTGGGATAAACCTCATATCAGATTTTTTCCTTTTACCAAACATGCCTGAGGGCAGCAATAATCCTTAATCTTCTTTTT